>JBBBDQ010029128.1:0-158083 GCA_037127315.1 Ascarosepion bandense | reverse complement strand
TATCTTTTCCTAACTAATGCTAAACAGGACCCCCCATCCCACTAGCTTTACTAGATAAATTGCTCACCTGAAGAAGGTTGAAGAGAACATCAGCAGAAACACAATCATAAAAGCAGCAATGATACAGACAAGTCTGTTATATTTAGTTTCACACTTAATAATTCTGTTCACCTAGAAATTTTATCTCTCAGACAAGAAACAGCTCTTGATGCTTTTTGAAATATTCAAGGAAGAATTAAATTCTATAGTAATATAGCAACTGAGTGAAAAACTTCTAGCAAAGTTATAACAATTTTTACCTGTTCAATAAACAAACATATAGTACAATAAACAAACATATAATACTCTTAGAAAAAGAATTAATCTTTTTTCCCACCAGCTATAGATTAAATAGCTGAGTAGGAACTCTAGCCTTCAGTAGTAACTGGTATAAGAGAAGTAAAACTCTGAAATCCATAATTATAAAAAAGTCAATGCGAAACAATTCTATCTTTTATAATAAGTCATGGTAATTTATAGATGATGGATGTGTGCATAGTGTAGTGGTTATTGGCATACTGGGTTCAAATTTCATCTGATTTCGTTGTGTTCACTTTTACACACAAACTCTTGGGAAAAGTATGAAACCATCTATTCTTCTTCCAGCCATGGGTTAATTAGCAGGACAGACTGAGCTTTCTCACTTTTGTCAGCAACCAATCTAAGAGAAGGACACGTCTGAATTCAAAACCAGCTGGACATGAACTGATAACTCCAACTCTGTAAAAAACCTACTTGATGCAGAAATGACAGCAGCAACATCTAGAATGGTGTGGCTGTGGTCCTGTACATCCCAGGAGAGTCTAAGGTAGAGAAAGATTAAAAAAAATGGAATCTGTGGAGAGCCATGATTGCCTATATCTTAAAAGATGTTAAAATGTTATTAGATAAAATTATAAAATGATCTGTTCTTTTTAAGAGTTTATGGAAACTGATGAGCTGTTGAGTTTTAAAACTGAATGAATATTTTGTTAAATTAAGATCATAGTACAATCATTTAGTTGGTAAACTGAAATAATCCTTTAAAATTTCAAACACTTAAGAAGGAACAATAAAAGTTTTTGGAATCTATAGAGATTTTGGTATTCAAGTATTTATTTTAACTGCAGAAGGAAATAGTTGGTTATAGAATATCAATAAATATGCATATAAAAAAGTTTTGCCAGACAGCTTCATATTGACATTTGTATTTATAATTCAGAACAATCTATTTGATAAAGTAAAATTAAACTTTCTGAAAAGAACATTCAGCTTTCTTTAAGACAAAAATTTTATATATATATATATATATATATATATATATATATATATATATATCAGCATAATTTAAAAATATTAAAGAAAGTTGAATGTTCTCTTCAGAAAGTTTAATGTGTGTGCTTGTATATCTCTATAGACAGACATACAAGCACATATACATAAGCATCAGCCATTCTCAACCATTTTGGAGACACAATTCTTCTAAGAACTATTCTTAGGTTTCAGTGCCTTCAGTCAAACAAGGAAACAAAGACACCAATTCATTTATTATTGAACAGCAAGAAAACTTGAATATTTTGAAATGCTGGGAAAAACTTTCAAAAGCCTATATAAAATCCAACATTTCTCAGATCTAATATCATCATTGATCTTGGTGCTTGGCTGCAAGTTTTGTAAAATCAGGTTCCAGATTAGATAATGTCAGACAGAAGTCACATTCATCTTTGCAGCTCTTAGCCTATGGTTCCCTTTAAGTATACCAAGACCCCTAAAGGGGGTTGTATGGCTTCTAATGGGAAGGAATAATTTACATTGTTATTGGGAGTGATGGTGGGAAACTGTAGACTGAATGAAAGTCATTGAAAAAATGATATTAGAGAAATATGGAAGAGTGATTTGGTAATACGGAATAAGGTTACCCATTTATTTTCATGTTATTTATTCATTAGACAATTAATAAATATGTTGGAAAGATAATTATACAATTGAACAATTGTTAAAGGGAAACATCTGCAGAGGGTTTTATACCAATAAAGTGAATACTTTGCTGTTGAATAAACATCTGTTTTACAGTTCATCACTTGTTGTGTTTTATAAACTACAAATGCTAAAAATGTCATAAAATAACTTTTTAATGTATCAATATTAATCAAATTGTTTGTCCCAAACAAGACTATCCTATTTTTTTTTATAAAGATGTTTTATTTGTACCAACTGTGCTAACCAGAAAAAAATACTGCATGGTGAAAAAGTCTAAAATTAGCTTCTGATGTAAATGATCTGTTTTTATCAAATTTTATTATTATCATGTATTATGAAAAAAAAAAAGAAAGGAAATTAACAAAACGTTTGGATATATATGTCCAAATTTTTATTACAAAATAAGTAAATCACACACACACACACACACACACACACACATGGACACACACACATTGCTTTAAAAGTATTAATTTTTATATTACAGGGCATAATGAGGATAAAATTTAAAACAGAAAATGGTAATCAAAAGATTATTGTGGATGTAAACACCAAGGGAATGCTACAATCTTTTCAGAAAAAGGGATGATAGCTTAAAATCATGAATTTATTGGTAGAAACAGAAAACTTTAATTTTGTTTCTCAGAGCACAAAGGTATATGGTGACCGTTCCAAGAGGAAAGATTCTATGCTGCAGAAATTAGAATGAATACTACGAATATTAGAGAAAGAAAGACTGAGTTGGGTAGGTGGTTTTTGTTTACTGGTGCATTTCTTTTTGTTGTGTTTTTCATGAGATATATTTTGGGAAGAGAGAGAAAAGACCACCATAATTGTCATTATATGTTGCCAATACTAATACAAACTAACCAGAGTGTGGCTGAGAACAGAGCATTGTGTGGCCTTAGGTTTACCCACCAGAAATACATGTAAGGACAGCTAGCAATGCACAACAAGGCACTACAAATATCCCTATATTATGCAATGATCGGTCAGAGTAGCCTTTTTAAGTGTGACCAAAGAGTTTGGGCTCTTAACGTCCAGTCAAAAGCAGCAGCCAGCAAACTACCTACTTGGTCCCTTCACAAAGAAAGTCACAGCAACTGGTTAGTCCAATCACCAAAGGTTCAAGACAGTGAAATCATTATGGTTCTGAGATAAGAAAGAGAACTGGTAAACCATATCCTGAACAGGGAACAATGGATGAACTCCTACTCCTGTTTAATAGACATAGAAGAAAGTTGGGACAAATGATAATTGAGCCTACTCCTATTGACCTGTTAAAAAAACCCATAAAATATGAAAGAATTAAATTATGACTTAGTTCTGATGTTCAAGAAGCACAATGGGAAAGAGTTGAAGTGTGAGGTTTAATAATAGTAATGAAGAAAAGAAAATACAGGACAAAGAAGAAAGAAAAGAAAACATCAGAAAAAAAGAAATTAAATTAAAAAATTTGTAAACAGCAAGATAGCAGGTGGCATTTAAGTTATTTACAAGAATTGCTGCAGTTGCTTCTTTCCAATATTTAAATTAGACATTTTCATGAACAAAGGAAGCTGAATTAATTTCAATGGTGCTTTGGTATAATTACAGTGACTTTGAAGTAATTTTTTGATTTCCATGACCAAAAGGATACCACTATCTCTCATTCTACCTACCTTTCACTTTTTGGAATTTTATCAAAGAAATTTGAATTTTTCCCAAACAACAAGAACAACCAATCAGGTATAAATGAATTGCAAACTTGAAATAATAGATGTTAGTTATTTAAAATTTAAATTTTAACTTAAGTCCCCATATCCAAGTTATTGGAAAAGCATGTGTCTTGTAGTGCAGTGAATATTGGCTCAGATGAGAAATCAGAGAGCTGAGTTCAAATTCCAGTTGAATTCATTGCATTCACATACATGCAAATACCCTTGAGAAAGGTATTAAGCTGTCTTTTTCTTCCAACTATGGGTTTAATAGCAGGACAGGTTGGTTTCTGTAACCTTAGTTGGCAACCAGTCTACCATGGAAAGACATGATCACCCAAGCATGTATCATGTATGGCACTTAACTGATTGATCAAGTGTTTATTCAGTTTACCACACAAGGATAGACTACAATTAAAATTGGATACTGAGAATTAATCATAAATTAATTTACAAGTAATTTATACAGGCATGCCCATATGTATATAAATATTATTTATATATATGTGTGTGTTTGTGTATGTGCGAGTGTGTGTGCATGTGCGTGTATACACAAACGTGTACATGTACTGAGACAAATATTAACAGAAAATTTAAAACAATTAAGGAAGAAAAAATTTGGAAATAGAATAGCATAAAAAAATGAAAAGAACAAAAAAAAAACAAAAAAAAATATAAGAAAAATACAAACAAAAACAATCAGAAAAGTATCCATTTCAAAATTACCTACATACATTAAGACTTGAACAAATATTAAAAGGATATAATCTTAGGAAACACCTTTATTAATGCAAGGCAATCTAGAAGAGAGGCTGTTCAAGACAGCTTTCATTGTGAATATATAAATATATATATATATATATATATATTGAATACTGTTTTAAATAAATGTTTTGAACATTGCAATTTTTTCTTTGTTTTTTAACATGTATATATATATATATATATATATATATATATGGAAAAGTAATTAATAAGATAATTAATATATATATATATTTGTTATTTTACATATATTATATATATATATAATATATATATGTAAAAGAACAAAAAAAATTAAAGTTTTGGACATTGCAATTTTAGTCTTTGTTCTTTTATATATATATATATGTGTGTGTGTGTGTGTGTGTGTGTGTGTGTGTGTGTAAAATAACAGAGACTAAAATTGCAGTGCTGAAAACATTCATTTAAAACAGCACTCAATATAAAAATAGAGCAATAAATATTTATTATTCAACTTTTACCTAAGAACATGTAAATAACTACTACAAAATTGTAACAATTACATTTTATTTTGACACTGAAAAAATAATGTCTTATCAGCTAGTTAACAATGATGGTAATAAACACTTTTATTTAAAAATCTATTTCATGGAGCATCACTTCACTTTCCATTTTTGGGAAGTTTTTTCATACAAAGTAAAAAATGTTTAATAAAGAAAGAAGAAAAAGATAAGAAAAGAAAAGAAGATATCAAGAAAAGGAAAAGAAAGAAAAAAGTAAAGAAAGTCGAAAAGAAAAAAGTAACCATAAGAAATTAAATCTACTATAAAGAAAATGGAGAGAAAAAAGGCAAAAAGAGAGAAGTATAAGAAAAATTACACAGAGACAAAGGAAGTGAAAAGTAAAGAACAGAACAAATGAGAAGATTTTGAGGAGGGTTTAAGCCAATGAAATAATGCTAAAGAGTAGGATTCAAATTTAAATGGAAATGTGCTGCTAACAGATACTAACACAAACTTACAATGTTGCATTGCAAATTTTATGGCATTTTTAAATGAAATCACAAACTCAAACAAAAAAATATTCATAGAACATAAAATAAAGGATATATTAAAAAGCAATATAAAGACTTAAATTAAACTGACTTAATATTATAAATTAGAATAAAAATAAATTTTAAACCATATATATATATATATATATGACTAATATATTATGCCCTCATTGCGATTGAGCTCTCTGGAGAAGAAAATTTTAAAAACAGTTTCCACTTCAGCTATAATGCGTGACTCTTCAGAAATGAATTGAGTTCTCTCAGTGACTGGTGTCTGTATACACTGCTTACATACAAGACATTAAAATTTCCCTTCTCTGACCCCATGCGCCGATGGCTTAGGAAAGTAGAGACTCTGACTGACACCAAATCGGTCGAGTTTTCGATCCCGGCCAGAAGCAAGTGGATATGTCTAGCCACACTGATGAGCTGTGATACAGCGAAACAGGCTTGTATATGAATGACTAACATATATATATATATATATATATATATATATATATATATATTTAAATTTAAAATAACTAAAAATAGCTAAACATAATTAGTAAATTATGAATACAATATAATACATAAAACTAGAATAGATCACAAATGGTAATATAATGTAAATAATAAGATAATACAACATAACAACTCTATATTGCCTCACAGCTTCCTGCTTTCCTGCTTGTTTGAAGTCCTCCTCTGTATTTCTTCCTTTTAAGAACACTGAAAAGCTCTTTGACCCCTCTAGTTATCACCCTATTAGCCTCTTACCTCTTTTTGGCAAGGTATTTTTATCAATGATGAAATAGTTAGTCATTTTTATCAATGATGAAATAGTTAGGCTTTTATCAATGATGAAATAGTTAGGCATCTTACATCTCACAACCTTCTCTCTGACAAACAATATGACTTTGCCAGGTTTACCACTGATGTGCTAACAACCATCACTGAATATATATACCAGGCTCTTGATAAAAATGGCAAAGCAAGCTGTTGCTCTTGATATCTCAAAAGCAGTGACATGCTGGCCTTCTGTGCAAGCTCCAGAGCTACATTATTTCTGGACGATTGTTTGATTTAAGGTTGTTTTGAAGAAAAAAGTTTCCAGATCCTTTTATAAAAAACAGGTGTCCCTTAAGGCTCTATCCTAGGTCCTACACTTTTACTGATTTTCATCAATGTTCTTCTGATGTAATCAGTTTCCAAGTAGGCATCTATGCAGATGACAGCACTATTTACTCTTGTCTCAATAAGAATTATGTCAAGGCTGACAAAGTAAACCTGAGTGCTTCCCTGCAAAAAAACCTCCAATCTGTGATTGAAAGTGGTAGGGAATGGCTCATAAATTTTAATGCCATCAAAACAAAGCTACTCCCCTTTAGCCACCATAGAGAAACTTTCCATCAGAATAGATGATGCTAGTCTCCTAAAGAACAACACATTGCACCGCCTTGGCCTCACTCTCAAATGATCTCAAATTGAATGACTACATCTAAAGCTGCAGGAAGGTTGGGTCACTGTGTCAGGCCAAGCAATTTTTCTCATCAAAATCTTTTTTGCTCATTTACAAATCTACTATTTGTTGATGCACTGAATAATGTTGCTATATCTGGTTGGGTGCTCTAGCAGTTCTTCTTCAGGTTCTTGACAAAATCCAAAGGAAGGTCTGTAATATAAATTGATTCTGACTTGTCAGTTCAACTTCAATCACTTTCTCATATAATATATATGATATATGTAAATATATATATATATATATATATATATATATATATTGATTATTTAATTACTTTGTTTTTGGTCATAATAAAATGAGACCAGTATACAGGTGTATTAAAAAGTGTTCAATACAATTATATTGCAGAACTTTTGAATATTCTTTATTTGTAAATGAGTTAATACATGATCTAGGTTTCTACCGTGTGGTGTCTTCAGGTGATTTGCAATAACATATATCATATGTCTTTATATGATATATATATATAAGGTATTTATATATATTTGTTTTTGATCATTGCTGATGAAGCAAGAACTTTCTCACTGAAATAGCTATTCAACGGAATGTAAATTTTGGAATTTATTAATATAATACACACACACACACACACACACACACACACACACACACATATATATAAATTATGTATATTATATATATGAGTGAATGCTGAAAAGTTCTTGGTACAATCAAATTTTTAAAAATATATATATTATGGTGGTTGTACTTTTAGTCAAATTTTGAGAAGCAGATAAGCCTAAAAACTTTCAATCCTCCCCTTATAAACAGATATTTTTTTAATAGATGCAGATGTATAGATTGGTGGTGTGGTGAATACAGAATTAAAAGTAACTCTCTTCTTTTCGTTGTTTACAAATTTCACAATCCTCTGTGAAATCTAATTTTGACCAATAGGGAAAAAGATTGACCCTATACTGAAGGTAAAAGATAAAAAAACAAATTTTGTGATCTGGTGTTAATCATTTTCTAACCAATGAAAGGGAGTAATTTACAAAACTGAAACAAGTTAAAAACCGGTGTGAAAAAGTCTTCTGCTATATATAGAGGGAAAGAAAGTGAAATCAGTCAGATGGAAGGAGAGATCTGATCGCCACAATGTGACAAAAGAAATTTTAATCAGCTGACCATGCCTCGACAACATACATTCCCTCTCCTTTTCTTTCTCGCATGCTATTTTACTTTATCTCTTCTTCTTCATCCTCACCATTCTTGCTGTCAACAAAGAAGAAAGGGAAGACAACAACAACAACAATAATATGGCACTTCAACTGACTCCTAAAAATTAATGTCGATAAATACAATTTTCCTTTATTGCCTTTCTTTCCTTTTCACTTTCTCACCATCCGCTAAAAGAAAAAGCTGAACACAGACTTTATTACTACTCTGTTAATCTTTTCTGCATACACACATTTTGCTACAACTACGAACTCTTGATACATTTAACTTTGTACTACATTTTATATTTGAACATTTACACAGTTAATAATTTCACTTCCTACAAATTGATGCTATTCTGTTCTGTTAATAAAATTCCACTTATTTTACAAACAAAACACTTTTATTCTTTCAACCTTCTGATGATGATCCTAACTTCTGGGGAGTTTCGTTGTTTGTCACGGCTAATTTAATAAGCATGACTGAGCTCCTTATAGCAGTATTTAGTTTTATGAATCTTATCTCATGGTCAAGAATTGTTTTTTATTTAGAATTGTACACTTTTGTCAATTTATGATAATTAAGGCACCTTTATCATCTTTCTATGTTTTTGATTGTACAAATTTCTTTAGCCATTATATTTTTGAAGTTGTTTTTTATTGTTTTCTTTTTGATAACATTTCAGCTGAGAGACTCTCTGGGTTTGAACTGAAAATGCACCAACTAGAATATTTGAAACAACCAAAGATAATGATGCTATTCTGAATAATTCATGGAAAAACATCTTATTTTAGAACTTTCAGACAATATTTAGAATATTCTCACTTTTTTTCAGAGAAAAACAAAAATGACTATGAATATCTGATTAGATTTTTAAAACTAATGTGTTAGAAAGATTTGTTTATATTGATATATATATATATATATTATTTTACTTTTAAATAAGAATAAAATCTGTTTTTTCTTTCCTTTATGAACACTTTTTGAATAATAGAAATACCAAATAGATAAGATCTTAAAAAGTTAAATTGTTTTGCTTGTTATGTGTATTTTAGGCTAAGACTATTAGAAAAACTGGAGCATAAAATATTGTATTGTCTTTGTCACTGATCCAATATTCATTGGAACTCTTTTAAATTTGATAGATTTTGGAATTAGAAATGAAAGTACATGACATTAAAAGTAGCAAAAATATAATCTTCAGAACAGACATTCGCTTCAGTTTATATCATATATCCATTGGTAGACCTAGATGAGGGGTGAGAGAAACTGTCAAGTGGTGGCAAGTTCTTAGTGGGTGATAGATGAATTAAAATGGAGCAGCAACATACAAAATTAGTTCTACTATTGTTTCCCCATATTTCATGTGTGCCATTTTTTTCTTTTACCTAAATTCATTTTATGATTACGTAATACATAGATCATTTACTTTGAGGGTTACTTTATGAATCAGTTAAAGTTAGAGGAGTTTTTGTTTTTGTGACTAAATTGTTAATGTAAGAGCATTTTATGTTAAAAATTGTTATTTACAAAAAAAAATAAAATGTTTTTATAATTATTTTTAAATATGTTTTTCCATCGTATTTTGTTGTTGCATTTGCTGTTATTGTTTGTTTTTTGTCTATAATCAAAACCAAATAAATGTTTGTAAATGTAATCTTTTTTATTTTGTAAATGTTGTTCAGTTTTGGAATGTTCAGTGGTGATAATTTCTAGAATCTTCCCAGGTGGCACAGATATTAGATTCACCACTGTATATATCCTTAGTATAAATAATATTAGTATTTATGACTGAATTTATTCTGCAAACAAAGGTAGCAATGTAAAAGTGTGTTAATCCTTGATTAAAAATTATCACATGATAAGAACTGAGATAGAACAGTGGAAGACTTAATCTTCCATATTGAAATTGAACTTCGTTAAACTTATTTTGAGAAAAAGCTTAACAATCCAAGAAGAAAGCTAAACAATGAATTACACTCTTATCACTAAATGAAGTACCAACCTGATTTCAAATGAATCATTTTTAGAATACTACAATGGAAATGGACAAAAACCAACAACATGTGTAGACTTGTTGAGTATCTGATTATCACTCAGATAGTTTAGAAAATTTTCTTTCCAAAGAAAAAACACAGAAATACAGTAACTTACAAGTAAATGATAATTTGAAAACATTACAAATGCTTAAGTCAACTGAAACTGTTTTTATTTAAAAGGTTATTTTCTTAATCATTTATTTAGAAAAATACAATAATCATCTTTGCAATTTAAAAAGCCAAAGCACTGGTATATTTATGAATGTATGTTTGTACGACTACATGTATTACATACACATTCTAAAGATCATCTAATTTTTATTTAAAAGAGTTATCAGTAACCTTGAAGAACGTACATGTTTCAAGAGAGAGTTGCAGTAGATGCATACAGAAATCAAACCATGGTCACCCCTGTTAGAGGCAGTGCTCCTAGTTAAAAACAGTAGCAACAATATTTTTTGCATTTAAATGACAAGTGTAAAGAAATGGAAGACAATTTCAACAAGACAATATTTTATATTTTTGTTTAAATACTAGAGAAAATACACTAGTATACATGCAAAAAAAAATGAAGACATTACAATTTTGGAATTATATAGGTGAAACATGACTTTCTCATTGATGTGATGGGGTTTCCCTCAATTTTTTTTTTTTCCCCTCACTTGCTACAAGATTGGCAATTAGGTCTCACTGCTTTACTGTTGAACTAGCAAGGATGCAATCAACAGTTTTATTCTAAGTTTCTTTTCTTAAACTTCTCACTTATGGAAGACTTTTCTGGTTTCTTACTCCCTTGCCACATACATTCTTCAAAAATTTAAATGCAACAACAACTCTCATCTTCTATCTTCCTGAAAGCTGTTCTTTCATTGTTTTTCAACTTCTCATTCTCTTCCAATAACCCTTTGCATCCTGGCAGCATTATAATGTTGCTTGGGAATGATTAAAAGAAAAATAATGGGGTGTGTCTGTGTGAAAAAGTCCAGTTACTAAGAGAAAAGATATTGTCATGCTTAAGAACAAGGCTTTAGTGGGGTTGTCACTAAATCATGGTGGGAGCAAAAGAGAGATAAGAGGATGAATACATGGAGTATCCAGTTTTATAGGTGCTTGACAATGCTACCTAATGACCTCTTGACAAAACTGGCAAAGTTATATGAAAATAAACCACAGTACTGCAATTTAGAGACCAAAATTTTTAACATTTGAATATGAAAAATTTCAAGTCAAATAATTGATAAGAATTTTACTATTCTTCCAGATTTAGTTATGTAATAAAAATAGAAAATTTTAAAGAAGTCATGAATTCCAAGGTTAACATTAATTTATTATTGACAATAACATTAAATTATACATGTCATGATCAGCTGACAATCATGATTGCATCTGACTTACAAGTAGAAAATAAATAAATTGAATGAACAACAATAACACAAAATATGATTTATGATCAGATACTTGAAAATACAAGAGTGATATGAAGTTTGGCAGTAAAATAACAAGATGTAAAGACTTGTAGAACATTGCTCCATTTTGTTAAACAGACATAAGTAAATGTACCTGTCTGAATAGAATGATTTCAACTAATAAAAATGACAATAATAAGCAGAAAAATCAAGCTGGCAAAGTACAATTTCATCAAAGTTGGCATAAATGCAAAATAACACATGTAAAATCAACTAAATATTTCAAAAAATTTAACCACACCCAACAAGAAAGTTGACAGTCATTTCTTTATAAATTAGTAAATGGTAAATATTGCATTGCATTGGTTAGTTTTAATACAATTATTAGTTTTTAGAATGTTGTAAATATAAAATTATTATTGTAAAGAAACAATCTAATAAATAAATAGTTTTAAAAATTTTTGTTGTCAATTCTCAATAACAAAAAATGTATAAATTTACTTTCATCATATGTTTAGGTTTTACTATAATTCTTTTTTTAAAAAACAATAATCATTGGTAAAGTGTGAAGATAGTTGAAATAATAGTGGTTTCAAGGGAAAACTGTCCTTTTGACACTGTGCTTTTTGTGGGCACAAAGGTTGAAGATGCTAGAAAGTTTTCCTCTATGCAGTAATGAAGGTGACCTAATTCACCACATAGAATAAAAAATATATTTTTCCTTTAATCTTGTGTCAGTTTTTTTTTCTCTGTCTAATCATTCATTTAAGAAGTTAAAAGATCAGTTTGAATTTTCTGCCGTCCCCTGATATTATGCTGTTCTATTTTGTTAAGAAAATATTACCTTAACGAGATTTCTTAAACATTAATATTTAAACATCATATCTTAGGAAGCATCTGAAAGAAAGTCAGTGCCAATTTTAATATTAATTACCTTTTGTTCTTAATAATAAATGCATTATCTTAGCAAAATGATCTAACATTATTTGGATTGGAATAATATCAAGATTATTAGGGATTCTTACTTAGTTGATTTTATTTTATTAGGGCAACCTTTAATGCAATAGTTAACTGGAATGAAAAATAAACAATTACAAACAAATGTAAAGAAAGAAATAGAGAAATTGAACCAATTTCTTATAGGATTTTATCTTGACTCTACAGAACAATTATTTTTCCTTTTTCACTGCTTACAATGGAAATCACAAAGTTTAGTGTTCTTTAGCTAAATGAAGTATTTATTTGAAGGTATTACTTTAAAATGAAATCTTCTGTTTTCGGTCTGTGACTATCAGTGGTCAGAGAATAGTAGCTGTTTTTTCTTAGTCTAAAGAAAGGTAACTAAGACTATGTCTGCATAAAAAACTGCTTAATATTTTAATAAATTTATATGTAAGTCACAATAATTGTATCTTGTAGTATTTCACTGTTATCAAAACTATCTTGAGAA
The DNA here is from genome assembly GCA_037127315.1 of Ascarosepion bandense. NCBI lineage: Eukaryota > Metazoa > Mollusca > Cephalopoda > Sepiida > Sepiidae > Ascarosepion > Ascarosepion bandense. The sequence goes on along the minus strand of JBBBDQ010029128.1, from coordinate 145,051 downwards.
GAGATAGAAGTTTCAAAACTAAAATAATGTAATTCCTTCTTTTAGTGATTATAAATGACTGTTTTTTTTGTCTTTTTACCATTAATTCTTATTTGAAGATATTGTAAGGAAATATGCATTAAAAAGACACTTGCAGAATATTATTTACATTTGGACTAATGTTGAATATAGTCCCAAGCGATTAAAGCATTGGTTCACGAATTTGGTGATGGTAATGGTGAGTTCAGTCCTTTGGCTCAGTAGGGGACTCAGTTTCAGTGGAAACAGGGCAAGCAATAGGAAGTAAATCAGATATCCCTAGACATGGGCAGTAGAGGGGGAACAATCTACTCTTCTTCTTCTTCTTCTATGTGCCCTGTCCCTTCAGGACGTAGACGATCATGGATCTCCACGTCTCCCTATCCCTTGTGGCTCTTAGTATGTTTGCTCCTGTTGCTCCTGGTAACCCCCGTTCCGTCATCCACCTGATCAGACCCTGCAAATATGTTATCCGCTGTCTTCCTCTGTCTCTCCTTCCTTCTATCTGTCCAGTCAGTATCAGGTTCTCCAGGCTTTCCTTCCTCATTGCATGTCCCAGGAACTTCAGTTGTCTCTTTCTGATGCTCAGCATCAATTTCCTTTTTGTTGCCATTCTTTGTTTAACAGAATCAAACAATCTACTCCCATAGATTAAATAAAGGGTTCAGTGCCAAATTCCTTGATCAACAGACACCTGATGAAAAGCAGAAATGTTGCGATAACAACAAAGATGAGGACATTAGTATGAATGTAAATAATAATAATTCCTCATATCAGAAATTCAGACAGAAATTATCTTTATAAATAACATGAAACTTTTTATCATAATAATTTTTAAAAAAAGTTTTATCAACTGGAGCAAAAATAAAGCAAACTATTACAAATTCACAGAACTACACGTCAAAATAACTGCTAATCCGCTAGCCCGGCAGTTTGTCTCACTAGGTCAGTTACAACTGAATAGTGAGATTGATTCTTACTGGGTGTCCTATACATTCGGCCTTGTGCCACATCTAAACTATGCTTAGAAAAATACTATAAGGATACCTCAACATGGTGTAATAGTTAACAAGCTTGTCTTGTTAGAGCCTATTACAAGTGAGCAGTAAGTCCGATACTCACAGGGTGACCCATACTTTCAGTCTTGTGTCACATCTAAGCTACACTTGTTAAATCCACTCTCAGCAGTTGACTTGATCTCTTTTCTACTGTCACTAACTGTATACACACTCACAGGCAGCATATCTAGGTTATTCCATCATCCATTTTCCATTATATATGACAAAATGAGTTTGTCTTGGTTTCATGGAGCCTATGGCATCAGCAGGCACATGCCCTCAGAATTTTTTAAGGTAATTAGATTTCTTCTGCACTGCAACACAAAGGTACCTAATATCTCAAACAACTAATTTTAAGAGACAACAAATATTCTTCATGTGACCGAAAAGAGAACAAATATTTTTAAGTTTAACTTAGTTTGGTTCAAGTTTAAATGAGACAAAATAAGTCAGAAGATTGTTATGCCAAATGACATGTGACATCCTGATTGCTTACCCGGGCTTGAACATATACCTCTAGCATTAATGAACTTTAAAACCTAAGTTTTAAAGTAAATATTTGGTTTTAGTTGTTATTTCAGTTAAATTAGTGTTGCCTCCGTTAAATGGGTAAGTTATGCTGACTGAAGTTTAAACAGAACACTGTTTGTCTAAAATAATCTGTAGGAGTTAAAGTAATGGACATTCTGTCTGAACAAATCAAAGAAATAAAATTAATTCAATTATCTGTATATTTTTCAAGTCTTGGAACCATCAGAAAAAACAGTGTTATAAAACCTTACAAGTTTAAATCTATATATAAATATCTAAGAAAACTCAAATCACAAGCCAAAACACACCAAAAATAAAATGGAAAATAAAAGCACCATTTGAAAACAATGTAACCATTGCCTGGATGAAAATATAGTACAATTGCAGAAAAATAAAAATAAAATAAAAACCCATTTCTAAATGCAGATATGAAAAATTCCTGCTATGTTACCTATAACCACCTCATAAGCAAAATACTAAATAAAATCCCATAACCTAAATGTAGTAAATTTATTCCAAATGCCAAAACAGATAACCAAAGAAAAATACATGGAAGCCAAATATGGAAAACAAATAAATTAAATATGTAAATAAATAAAATAACCAATCTACATATACATTTTGTTCAACCAACCCAATCAGTATAGATAAACAATCATGACCATAAGTAACGCTAAACATTAGCCTAAAACAACAGAGCTGGTTTGAATAACCTTCCACAATTTCCCTTTATCTACCAGTGACTTCTATATACAATCCATGTCTTGGTTTGAAGATTGCATTGCAGCATAAAAAAATAACTGTAATCATGCACTGTTTAATCCCTCTTTTATGCAAGTTTTGTTAGAAATAGCAGACAAGGTTCTATGATTAATAAAAATATCATCTACTTAGCAGACATGTATTTTTGGTTTAGTAACCTTTTTTAAAAATCTTGTTTTCTACATGGAACATATACAGACTGAACAGACTGAAAGGGTTTCCCATATTTACTCCATTAGTTGAGTGCAAATATTGCTATTACAGTCACAGAAGGAGACTTGCAATTGCACTCGTACACTATTTATACACAAACTAATGGAGTAAATCTGGAAAACCCTCTTAATCTGTGCTTCTCTATTATATGTCCCATGTAAAAAATAAGAATTTTTAAAAAAAAGTTACTAAACTGAAAATATATATCCATTATGTAGATGATATTTTTATTAATCATAGAACCTTGTCTACCATTTTTAATGAAACTTGCATATATAAGCATACATATATATATATATATATGTTGAATCTGACGGATTGCACCCAAGTCAATAACTGATCAGTATTATTCACCAAGAAGAGGGGTATGATGCTGAAAGAACCAAAACCTCTAATGAATTTCAGCTAAAAACATCACTTATGATGTGTATCAAAGCCTCAAACAGATGCATTTCACAAAAGAGCCAACTATTAATAAATTTAAAGTTAAATGTGATTATGTATTTATGAGAGATAATAAAATCTAAATCAAAAGCAGTTTTGGAAAAAGAAAACCAAGTATTGATTACAACTTTAAATCCATAAAAGTCATTTCACTAGTTGATGGTTTCATTTTATTTTTTATACAATTATAAATATAAGGCAATAATTTAATAATAATAATAATAATAATAATAATAATAATAATGTCTATAATATGGTTATGATATATAATATATATAACAAAAATGTGGTTATTAACCAAGTGATTTTATTTTATGTTCACTGTTTAAATTTTGCAGTAAAATTTCAGCAGATAAAATATCCAGATATGTGAAGATGGTTATCAGCATGAAAAATGAAACTAACATGCTAAGTTTTTTTAAAAATCTTTTTTTCCCTAAGCAAAGAGGTACCACTACTGATATGCAGGGGGCTACATAAGAGAGTAAAAGGCAGAAGGATAGTGAAAAGAAAGAACCAGGTGTAGGGTGTCAGAGAAAAGGCAAGAGAAGGATGGGAACACAGGTGTGAAGACACTTGTGAAAGTAGAGAGAAAGGAAAAAACACAAAATACATGTAGCGATGTAGAAAGGATGAGGGAAGAACTAGAGTTAAGTAGATCAGAGATGGGAATTGACATTGCATTTAAATTCCTAGAGGTTGTAGTAGTCAGGGAAGCAAGTATATGGAAGGGAGTTCCACAAGCGGGAAGTGCGAGAAAGGAAGCTGCTGGAGAAGAATTGTCAGATGCATTGGGTAGGTTTAACTGTAAAAGGGTGGGACATTGTTGCCAGTCTGTTTGCTTGAGTAAATTTTTGAGGAGGTGGCACTAGTGACCTAAGTTCATTGGAGCAGAATCTATGAAAATATTTGTAGGAGAGACAGAGAGAAGCCACATCCCACTGGTGAGAAAGTGGATGGAGTTGAGCTGCCAGGTCTGGACTCATCACATTACAGATTCTCCTTTGGAGCCTATTGAGAACCCTGAGATGAACAGCAGGGGCAGCTGACCAGATATGACAACAGTATTCTATTTATGGTCAGATGGTTGATTTGTATATGTGCAAGATGGATTCAAGAATTTTTGGCCGTGAATATTGCATTCACCTTAAAATAATGCTTTTGGGAAAGGTACAAATGTAACTGTTCTCTCCACAGTTATGGGTTAAATAATAGAGTAGACTAGGTTCTTTCACTATAGTGGTGCAACCAGTCAATATGAAAGACAATTCTTACCATTATCATATCCAGGACCAAGCCTAGTTTAGGAGTTAACTATAACAGGGTGCAGGGGAACCTTGGAACAACAACAATTAAGAAGTGGTCCCATGCTCCTCACAACCTCCTAATCAGAAGCCTTGCTGCCAGATGCAGTTTTTATCATACCCAGCACCATTCAAGTATAAATAAATGTTGATAAACTTTCATATATAAAATGTGAAAAAAATTAACATGTTATTACTAACTTATATATATACAGCTTTTGTGCTTCATATATATTCAGATTATTTTGTTAATCGCAAACAAATGTCTATCTATATTATTTTATCATTTAATTCAGCTCTAGAATAATTTTATACAGTTTCTTTAAACTTAATAAACATTAGATAATAGTGTATTTATCAAAACTTTGATTTCATGATAGGTTTAATGACTAGTAAAATATAAGTTATACACTCATGAAAGAAGCTTGTAAATCTCTCTAAAAGAAAAGTTGGTTTTAAACCAAGTCAAATAATTTATTTTCTTTCTGGAAATCCTAGTACTATAAAAATATATCTAAATTTTGCTATTAGTTATATTATACAAAAATGCATTCATTTTCTTCCTTAAAAGCAAGAAGAAGACTTAACTCACCTTAGAAGAAATCACTCGGTTATCTGGGTAAATTTGGTCTGGAATTTCAACTTCAGGATTTGATACTAATCTGTTTCCTATGTAAATAGTTCTTGTGTCAAGTTGTGGCCGTTTACCAATTCTCTGAAAAAGCAAAAAGAACAATGACCTATTAAAACTAAATATTTCTCCTTTAATTACAGAGATTTTGTTTTCATTTTTTTTGTGTGAGAAATCTTTCCATTTGAAATGTTCTGGCTAAACCTTGCCTCTGAATTTAACCTATTCAGCCTCATTCTTTTTCATTGATTCCTTATCAATATCTCATCCAAAAAATAAAGTAAAAATAAACCTACAGTGCCTTTTGATTAAGAAAGCAGAAATAACCCTAAAAATTGCAAATGCACTTAATTAAAGAATGTATAAATACTTGAATAATTAAATCTGTGCTGTTAGTAAAAATATCCAGATGGTGGTAATCTACTGCATTAAAAAAATTACAGACATAATAAATAAAATTCACAACAGCGGTGATGTACCAGAATACCTAAGTAGCTCTGTTTTCCTAAGAAGCCAGGTACAGATGAATATGAACTCCTTCAGACAATCAGTGTAATGAGCCACATGACAAAACTCATCCAAATACTGATGAATATAGCATAAAGCAGAATCAGACAGGAAATAGGGCAAGAACAGTGCAGATTTGTTAAAAACACCAGAAGAATGAATGCAATATACATGCTCAGAATAATATCAAAAAGAGCAATACAGAAAGAGCACTTGCCGGGTGGGGGGGCTCACAAGCATGTTAATCTGTGTATTTTAACTATTTTGTGGTACAGAAGCCACCTCTTAATCAATACTAAAAATAGAAATTACAACGATAATGCATGGGTGAAAATATATGTCATAATAGAAAAAAAATCATCTTATTTAAGTTGTTTCTTGAATAAGAAAAAAGTTGAAAAATGCCCCTTTTAACCTAGAAGACACCAGAAATGGCAAGGACTTTATTCAAACAGACTGCCCACCTACATAAATGGAAGGGCTGGTTTGTCTCACCAATTCAGTTCAATTGCAGACAATACCACTCTCTGGAAAAGATCAAAGAACTGACCCTGACTCCCAAATGATCAGTCTTTGCACAGTCTCAGTACAAACTTGTTGGTAAAACTCTCATTTCTATCTTTTAATATTTGTGACCAAGACTATTGTTGACTTTCTATTGGAGATCATATTATCTTTTATTCATTCTCTGGTTTGATTTAATTCTTATATTCCTCCCAACATTGAATCAATATTGTTTTGGATGTTTAGTTGTAATATATTAATATTTTTACTTTTGTAAATAAATTATTTTTATTGCTATAAAACTCTAACATTGATAGTATTTCTTTGTTCTGCTTTTCTTTCACCTTCTTTTTCTTTATTTTTTTTTTTTCGTCACAAACATAACAAAATATAGGCTTGTGCTAAGCTTTGCTGTTCATTTCAAAACAAAAACATCAATTTTATTGATAGGTATTGAATACAGTACTAATTACTAGTTATTGTGAATATATAAATGGAAAAGCTTTTTAATTGTGCAAGTTGAGAAAGGTGTTGAATGTAGTCTTGTAGACCTATATATATATGAGACTAGATCAGTGTCAGACACCCTAGCTATGCCTTAAACTAGGTCTAAGTCTTGTCTGGCAGTTTTGTGAATCAGCTCACAGTAGAGAGTTTGTGTTAAGAATAAATACTGTTCATACAATTAAAGGAAGGACATGTTCATTATGAAAACAGAATGTTTAAATATTTAGGTCTTGTTGCAAGCATACTTATATAATGTAACCCTACATCCTGGTATGGAATTAAATACTAAATATTCAAGATATATATTTCCAGGTAAATAACCATTTCAGCAGAAATGAAATTAATGCTTTGAGTCGAGCACAAAAGAAGAAGAGTGCTGCAGGGAAGATGGAGAAAATAAGAAAACTTTCAAAATTAATGTTGTGGTTCAACACAGATGCAATGACATCCAATCATACCATTCCTTCAGATATAGCATCCACATCTACATTCACTCTTGTTAGCAAACACCCAAATTCATCAGACATACCATCGGTGCCTGCTGCTACTGTTGGTGACATTTTACAAAAAAAAACAAACTAAATCTGTAACAGTAAAGAAGTTTGCAATCTCAAAGACAGATCTGGGTTTATGGAACATTAGTGATACTAGCACAATGGATTACTGGATTCGTAGTGGGCCCTCATCATGCTAGAATCATGATAGCAAACTTTCAAGTGTATAAAACAGCTGGAGTAAAGAATATGAAGGCAAGGTATTAAACAATGTGTTCAAATGTGAACTGTAAAATGGTGAGAATGTAAAATATGAATGGCTACTGCATTGTATGTAGTCTATTGTTCAAGAAAGAAATTTTTTTGTTACATTAGGTTTCCATGACTGGAAGCATGGCAATGATATTGTAGAACATGAAAATGAAGAAGAAGATTTCATAACAGAATATTTGATAAAGCATAAAGGAACTGGAAGTGTAGATTCTTTATTACTTGAGCAACATCACTCAGAGCAGGAACATTGGAATCAAGTGTTGACATGTGTGTTTCTGTAATTCAGTAATTCATTTTTTTGCCTCCAGAGGTTTGTCATTTCATGGAGAAAATCAGATCATTGGGTGAGCAAAAAATGGCAACCATTTACCTATATGAGAGCTGCTGAGTGAATTTGATCCTTTTTTGGAAGAGTATCACAAAATGTATAGAAATCCTGGAAAAGGAATCCATAATATTTATCTGCAAATATTTTTGAGGAAGTTATTGGATTAATGAGAGAACAGATTCTTTGTATTATTCATGAAGAAGTAAAAGAGTGTAAGTATTATTCAATAAGTGTAGATTCCATGCCAGATTTCTCACAAACTTATCCCCATCTTTTGTCATGGAGCAAAAGATCTAAAAGACACTGTTGTGTATTTTCTTAATGAGAACAAAATTTCACTATCAAACTGCTGTGGCACAACCTCCGCTATATTACCATATGGTAATATAGCGAAGGTTGTGGCTGTGGTCAGCCATACGATAATGCCTCAAATATGTCTGAATGATTTACTGGATGGCAAGCATGGATTCATCAACTCAATGAGTTTGCCATCTATGTCCCCTGTGATGGATGCAGTCTGAACCCGATGGGGGTAAAAGCAGCAGAGTGTTGTCTACAGACTGTAAAATTCTTGTACTTTGTTCAGCATCTGTATTAATTTGAATGTATTGACATATTCTCTAGGATTAGATTTTGTGGTCAAGCATATGTCTGACACATTTTGATGCTGTTTATGCTCTGCATGGGGGTTTTTGAGAAAATAAAACAGACACTGGATCCTCTATCAGCTGACAATGAACAGCAAGTGAATACAAAATGAGTGGCAGAAGGGTTGAGCAAAAAACAAAGAAGAAAAACCTTGAAACAATCTTTCTCACAACTCTTTGGAATGACATACTAGAAAGAATGAAGAAAACAAGCAAGGTCCTGCAATCAAAGGATGTGAACATTCTTGTTGCCACAAATCTTCTTGAGTCTATGAAAACCTATCTTCAGGAAACAAGAGACAAATTTAGTGAATATGAATTCAAAATCAGGTGTATGTGTTCAAATACAGATTACATTGATGGAAAAAAACAGGAATGAAAATGAAGTGTATGTCTTAATGAATATAATGGGTCAGCAGAAAAGGTACTCTCAAAAAAACTGAAACGTTCAAGGTGGAAACTTTCCTCCCTATTCTGGGCCCTCTAATCTGTGAATTGACAAAATGCAAAGAGGCTTATTCCCAGATTGGAAATCTATTTTCTTTCTTCAGTGAATTGAAAAAGCATGACCATCTGGATAATATGTATCACAAAGACCTGAATTATGATGACCATTTAAATTAATGTGAGCATCTCAAGCTACATGGCTCTTGATGAAAATTGTGAGACTCTCCCTGCACTATACAGAGAGTAGAAAATAATTTTTGACAATTTGAAATTTGTATTTTCGAATGTTGAAGTTGACACAGAATGTTCATGTACATGATAGTGACCAACTGTACATGCGAACACTCTTTTTCAAGACTGAAACTTATAAGAAATCTGCTTCATAACTCAATGAGGCAATGTTGTTTGAACTGGCTTTCTCTCATGTGCATGGAAATAACATGAAATTACTATGAACTTACTATAACAAGCATTTGTGGCATTTCTTTTCAGATAATTGCTTTATTATTGGCTTGAAATCAATGGCCTGGGTATTATTGTATTTTTCAAGCCTTGTATATTATTCAAATATTTATTATGTTGATTAGTTGCTTTTGTACTGCATGTTTTTAATGTTTTAACAAGTTTTGTTGAAGTACCAATAAAATAAATATATGTTTAATATTATCAGCCATTTACTTTTTATTCCTCTGAGTACTTGTCATAGGGGCCTCAGCACACTGATTTACCCAAGGATCCATAATACTGTTAAGATGGCCCTGTGTCTACGTGTGTTTTATAGATTATGCTTAAGCATTTGATAAAGTATGTCTCAAAGAACTGTTGGAACTGCTAGGTAATCTTAATACATTTAGGAAGGATATTAGGATAATCCAGAACCTATACTGACAGCAAAATGAATTCAGTAAATATACAAGAATAGAAAAGGATTTAAGATAAAGATGTGTCTTCTTACTGGACTTATTCTTCCTTTATGATGAAGTGATTCTGATAAAAATAGAAGTCCTACCAGGATTCATTTATAGCCACCACAATCTTAACAACATAAGCCATGTAGTTGACGATACTGATGACAGACATGGAAAGGAAACTACAAGAACTCTTATAGAAGGTAGTGAAAGAAAGCAAGAAGAAAGGACTAAACATCAATTAGCAAGAAGGTGGAATATATAATTGTGAGCAAAAAGAACAAACTCACATGCAATTTAAAAATTGCAGATACCAAAATCAAACAAGTACAAAAATTTAAATATCTGGGATGTGTTTTAACATAGGATTTAAAGTACTACACTGAAATCTGAAGACACATTGGGATAGTAAAAGATGCTTTCCAAGAGCTAAGTAAAGTATTAAGTCACAGGAAAATGATTACTGAGCGCATCCTTTTATATGACAGTGAATGCTGGACAATCTGTGGTTCTGTAGTAAACAAAACAAGTTCTAGATTTTAAAAAATTAAATGCTAAGCGCTGACATTGATTTTGTTAGAAATAAATGAATTTTCTCAAATGTACAAACTTTGCTTAGCGCACACAAAACTTACGAAATCCGGGAATGAAGTTTGACCAAAGCCAGAGAGATAAGATGACGAGTATCCTTGACAAATGTTAAGTGACCACTATTATTGTCTCTATCTTTCTCTCTCACCTCTTATCTCCTTCCTTTCCACCATTCATACTGAGCGATAACTTCAAAGACACTCCTACCCAACAAACGCTCACGCATACATATACACATCCATTCCTGCCTATGTACACATAAACTCACTCTTGCAAGGACTACTACGAACTCTTGATACCTTAACTTCTTAATACTGTTTTCTCATTGAATGTTTAACTTCTACCAATTCATGTTATTCTTTTCTATCAATAAATTTCTCTTTAACATGCAAAGGTATTCTTTTATTCTTCCACACATTCCAATCTCCAACCTTCTGATGATAGCGAATAATCCTAAGTTGTAGGGAGTTTGATTATGTATGACACAAGGCCAATTTAATAAGCATTAACCATCTCCCTACTTCTAAAGTTCTGCAGAAGGATAGTGAATATATCATGGACTGAATATGTGAACAACAACTAAATTTTAGAGAATGGAAACAAAAAGGAACAGTTATTACGTTGTGGTGCAGGGGATATTGACTCTGAACAACAAATCGGGGAGCCGAGTTCAAATTCTAGTTGAATTCTTTTCATTCACTTACATGCCAATACCCTTGGGAAAGATATTAATCCATCACTTCCCTCCAGTTATGAGTTAAATAACAAGACAGATTGGGTTCTATAGCCTTGGCTGGCAACCAGTCTACTGCAGAAAGCAATGGCAACCTACTGCGGGATAACCTTCTGCCCAGTCAGTCATGTTTCTTTTGAGACATGATCGCCAAAGTGTGTATCACGGATGACACTTAACTGACTGATACTTAACATCAAAGAAAGACAATTGAAATTTCTAGGTCACATAATGATGAAAGAAGGATTGGAAAATTTGACACTCATAGGGAAGATTGAAATCAAGAGGAGCAGAGGAAAAGAATATATGACTTACTGAATGTTTTTGATTAAATGAATTGTAGAGCAAGGTGTAGAAGGGATAACAAAAAACATTTATTAAGAGCTATAAAAGAGAGGAAATTGTGGAGAGCCATGATTGCCAATGTCCTGAAGGCATATAGAAGAAGAAGGTAAGCTACTTGATATTGGTTATGCTCAGAATAAAATTTTGAGAATATCTAAAGCTACAAAGATATGATTTAAGAACTTATCTTAATCTAATCAACTTAGAGGAATTATAATGTTATTTAGCTGGGTCTGAGTGCAGCTATAAATTTCACTGAACTTTAAAAAAACAAAGATTTATTACAAAGATAAAAAGAATTTGCAAGTCATATCCACCCTTTCGGTTTACTTGATATCTTAATAAAATTTCAGTAATATCAATTGGGAAGGAAAGGGGAGAAATGGTCATTAGTTTAGGTACCCAACAATCATTTTTTATTGGTTTTAAATTAGTAATAGAGTAAGAATCCTCAGTCATACAATTTATGTGAACCATCCCAAATGGTTTTCTAGGTTAACCAAATAGTGTCTTTTTATATGTGCATGATGTTAAAAGGTTTTACTTTTAATATTTTTTACACAGATAATCTTTAGTATTGGGTTTGGGGGAAATTTATGTCAAAGTGGAAAAGGTTTTCTTGTAACACGTTTCGTCCTTTAGTTCATTGGACTAAATTTGTTATGTTGGTGCAACTACACATGTGCATGAACAAGTGATACTGTGAATTTTAAATTTACATTTTTTTTTAATCTACCTGATTTCATTGAGGTTCTTTTGCTTTTTATTTCTATCACTTTTGTCTGTAGATTTTCCACACTGTAGTGAGGAATAGTAAAATATTGTAAGTAACAAGGCACAAGTTTACTGCTGATGACCTTATTTAGTCCACAGGTGTACATTGTTCTAATTCTATATGCCATGCCTTTGAATATCTCAGTTTTTCCAGTTTTTGTTCATCTTTGCTGTAGCCACATCAAGTCACTTTTTGGATCAACCAGCGGAATGCTTTTATTCACTTGCGGACATCAGTGAATAAATTTTGGGGACTTATAAACCTAATGTCTCAATCATCATCATCATCATCATCATTGCCTTCATTTAATGTTTATTTCCATGCTAGCATTGGTTGGACAGGGTTTTCATGACTCTGTAATTGAACATTCATGAAATATTGGAGTAAGTTTTACAACTGTACGTCCTCACTTAACACCAACCAGTTTAGGAGACTGGAAACTCAATGTTTTTATCAAAACACCATCTTTAGGAAGATTACCTATCAATGTCGGAGTGTTTAGCCAACCCTATTCTACATGAAGTAGGTGTAGCAGTTTTTATTTCAGAGATTTCCTTCTCTTACACAAGTTTCTATCCAAAGCTAAAGACTCTTACCCAGCTTAACTTTTTCTTTTTCTTGTAAATTACCCCAGTTTTGGGGATTAACTATTTACTCATAGCTGGGACCCTAACAGGTGCTACCATCCAAAATCAGGATGAACCTGGGAGCAACAGCAATTAAGAGGTGGTTCCATGCTTCTCTAAACCTCTTAATCAGAGACCTTGTGGGTATATTTTTTTTTACCAGAACTCATATTTCATTATTTTTGTTATTGTTGTTTTTTTCTCTAGGTCTCTGTATTCATGTCTATGCTTGGTTGGCTTAGGAGATTTTTGTGACCGAGCATATGTGCTTATTCTTTAAGTTTTTGTATATTCCAATGATGTTCTCTGCCTATTATTTTAACTTCATCTTACAGAGGGTAGTGATCTCCCTTTTTACTTCATATATCATCAGCCATGCATGATTTTTCTATTTCTTTTTGTGCTATGGACTTACAATGTTCCTGCAGTCTTATCTTAAGGGGGTGGTCTGTTTCTCCTTTATATTTCTTTCCACAGCTGCATGAGATGGTGTACACACAGTCAATCATGTTCTCTTCTTTTGGTGGTCTTACTTGGAAGAGATGCTTGCATAGTGTTAAATATCATAATAAAGATGAAGACAACAATCCCAATGATGTAAATAGTGTAAATAATTACAACATTTTATCTCAGAAATATGGACAGATTTAATTATGCTATATTTAGAACTAGCAGGATAGCCCGGCATTGTTCAGGTGTAATGAAAGCTTTAAAACTAATCCATGGTCCTGGAGCTCTTTAGATGTTGGCACGAAAGAGTAAAAAGCAATATTTGTTTCCAGTTAAAGTGAAACCATAGACTGAAAGAAAAATGAATGGATGTAAGTCAAATTTTGATTTCCTGGTATCAATATCAAATAAGTTTTTCATTGTAAACTGAATTTTGAAGGCTAAATAAGTCCTCTGAGTAAATGGTATCATGGCTGAGACTAAGAACTACAATTATACTTACTTAGAGTCAAACCTGAGGCAAAAACTAAAATAAAAGGGCTGAAAAAAATACAGATATACAGGCAGATAAACAGATACACACACAAACATCTTGCCTTTTATATATATATATATATATATATTATCGATTTTCTGCACTATTGTAAGAACTGCAACCATGAAACTTCTAAATATCGTTTGTTATGTCTTTGTTTATGAGTGTATCAAATTTGATTAAAATCTGATCACTCCTTCTATAACCTGATTTTTTCAATTATCGATTTTCGACACAAAACCTAGCTAAGAACAGTCGCAGATGCTTATAGTACAACTGTGTAAATTTTCAAGAATTTTCATTGGTTCAGTCGTTTCGAAGTCTATAGGTAACAGACACACACACACACACACACACACACACACACACACACAGACAAAGTTCCATTTATAAATAAGTTTAGATTTTTAAAAGTATTGATGCAAAAAAAAAAGGCATTGTAAAATAAACTCAGTAAATATTATCAACAAATCAAAGTTTCTATAATGAGCTATTTTTTCTGTTTGTAAAGAAATTATCCACATCATTATTTACATTGTTTGGATTGTTGTCCTGTTGTCCTCATCTTTATTGTCATAGTCACAACATTTCAGTCACTTTTATCCCCTGGTCATGATGCATGGACAAGCCTTCCATTCAATTTGTCTATAACACATGGCCCAGTGAGTAAATGTTTGGTTTGAATCCAGTGACTTGACCAAAAGTGTTGTGAGTTTAATACCTGGTGAAAGTATTGGTGAATAAAGACTTAGGGAGTTGAGCTAAATGAAGATAACTAAGACATCTGGAAGTGGCATGACTCATTGAACAAGAACAATCTACCTGAAAGATCAAAATAAAGGATCTGATTCAAAATTTCATTCACCTAAAGAAGGTCAGAGTGTACAATGGCCAAAACGTCATAAATATGACAATAAAGATGAAAACAACAGTCTGAACAATGTAAATAATGTAAATACTTCATCTAGGAAATAAAGACAAATATTATCCACTCCAGTGAATAATTCTATCTGTACCTGTCCAGTTTCTCCAGTTTCAGTTTATCATATGCTTTTAGGGTGCAGGTAATCATGATTTGCCACTACTTCTGTTACTTTTAACAATTGTTGCTCTTTTATGACACCCACCATCTGACTTTTTGTGGGATTTGTTTTGACATTCATTTGTCCAAACTAGGTACCCATACTTTTGGCCTTGTACCACATTTAAGCAGATCACCATTTGTTCAAACTTGTCAAGTAGGTTTCTTGCTGTATTCCCCTGCTTCCTTTCGATTCAATATGTCTTGTTAGTGTTAAATGCTCCTTCTTTCCTCATTCGTTTCCTAAACATTACAGATCTCTCTTTCATGTTGGTAACAACAACATATTGTAGTTTCATTTTTTGTTAAAACGTGGAATCTGTTTATTGTATTTTTCAATATCCATCATTAGTACAACATCCATTGTTTTGAATCTTTGTCTGTGATATAATCACTCACTATTCACTGCTATACAAGAGATTAATCAAACCATAAATCTATTTTAGTACATTTCTTCTCATCATAAATCAATCCCAAATTATCTTAAAACTCATTAAATTTCATGACTAGAGAATGTATAACATTTATAATTTATGTTATCACATTACTTCCATGATTTGGCATCAAGTTATGCGATAATTAGCTTTTATTATGAAAACAGCTTAATTAAGTTATTTGAATTCAACAAAATAACATTCACTAATTATGATTATCAAACATATTTTACAACCTATTTCAATATTGCTCCAGGATTTTGATGAAAGTAAAAATGTGTATAATTATATGTACCTTTCTTAGTTTTAATCAGAAAATTGTCAAATTATGAACACTATTGTTATTTGTGATATTGTGCACTATAATCCAACCTTTGATCAATATATGAATTTATAAAAGCAGGTTAGAATTTATTTTATACAACAAAAAATCAATGATAAACAAGAAGGAATGGACTTTTAAAATTTATTAGAAACAAAAATTAAAAAAAACATTAAGGAGTCAGTGGTGCATGATTATTTTCTGCAATAAACAGAAAATATTAGTATTTGCCTCTTTATGTGTTTCTTCTCAATATTACAGTTACAATATGGCTTTATGCCATATTGTAGAATTATATTATTGGGATGTATTTCCTGCTTTCAAATTTGGTAGAAAAGTAGCAACAATAAAAATTCCAAACTGTAGTAATATATAATCAATATTAACAGTTAATGTTATATTTCAACAATGACTGAATTACAGTGTGTCTCATCAATATATCTACTGATTTCAGTCCTAACAGAATATCTTGTAAACTTGTTTGCAAGTCCAAGGGAAAAGAGCAATAAAAAAATAGGCTATTTACTTTTAAAAGTTTAAAATTAAATATTTTTATGTCTTTTCATGTGATTTGATAAATACAAAATTATCAAGGCTTTCTTTAACTTCGGAAAACTAATAATTGGTGAAATGCCGGAGAAGAAAACATATGTATCATTCATTTTATTTTTTAAAAAAATTAAAGTTAAAAGTTATTAAGACATCAAAAATAATTTGTAAAATATCTTTTGCAAATAGGATAAAACTAAAAGTCACATATTTTAAGTTTTTCTTTCAGTCGATATAATGCTAGTAAATGATGATTCTATGCTTAATATTTATGTATATGATGCTAAATAGTATACAATACAGCCATGACAAATGTCACAGAGATACTCTAAATTATTTGATTAATAACTAACTCTGTTTCTTATAAGGAGACACATCATTAGCTATGGATAAGAATTTGAACATTTTTTAGATGTAATAAATATACAAATCAATATTTATACAAATATGTTGGTATTAAAAGTTTTATTCAGATTTTTATTACTAAATTAGTAAATTCTCTGATATAGAAATAATTTTTTCATAGAAAGATAACTGATAGAATAAAGAAAATTTGGTATTGTGAAAATAATAAGAGAATTTTTTAAAGTTATTAATAATTAAAGGATTTTTTTCCAATTAAGAAATATTAAATCTCCTAAAAAGAGAAAGAAAATATCCAAAGAAAATTTTACCAAAGGGAACAAGTTTGTTGCTATGTTTTTAATTATTAAAATCATAAGTGAATTGATGAAAATTGTACCAGAAAATGTCAGAACAAACTGAACATTATTAAATAAATAAAAAATAAAAGAATATTTAGAAAACTGAAAATGTAGAAAATATACAGAAAGATCAATAAAAACTTCATTAAATTCAGAATGAAAACATACTAAAAAAAGTAACAATCAATATGAAAAAAACTCATCAAGACTTGTATTCTAAATCTGATTTTTTATAATTGTTAATGGAAACCTTTGTTCAATTTAATTGATATACTTACAGACGCAGCTTCAGAAAATTTAACATTTTGCCAGAAAAAATTGCAAAAGTCAGTTTTTGACATGATGCCATTCAAAATTCCACTTAAATAAGAATTTAGTTTGGACAATAAAGAAAATTTATAATCTTTTCCTTAAGATAAATGCTCCATTTGCACAAACTGAGCAACAGAAACTGAAAGCATGTGTAACATCAACTGATAAGGGAACAAAGCAAAAAGCAAGTCAGCATGATTACAAATCAATTTCACATTGAAGTGGCCAAAAGCAAACACAGACTATCTCAAAACAAACTTTAACATGACTAATAATGTGATTTATAGTCATATTTACAAGATTGCTTTGTCATGGCATAAAAGTTAGTGAGTTGGTCTTGTAAATTATTATTATTACTGAGTGCTACATATCTGTGGCCTTATGTCAAAACTGTGATGTGATGCCATTGTACATTTTAATGTGATTGCAGGCCTTAATCTCTCATGCAGAACATTAGATTCTATTTCACTCTGGACTTGAAGGTAGGCCAGTGTCTTCTCCAAATATGCACTCTATATTATCATGTGGATATATGAGAGCTACTGTGTCCTTCTCTGGGTGCAGCCATGATATTCTCAATACTTATCAGTAGAATCACATCTGTTGTGTCTTCCTCATATAAGAGGAGATTGTCCAATAGTAATACTATACAGGAGGATAGATATAACACAGAAATTCAGTAGTGTTTTCTTAATTTCTAAGAAGACTTTCTTCTCTTTTTGTTTAATTTCTGGAAGGTATCTTTATGCTTATCTACCTTAGGATATATATATCCAAATGAATAAGAGCGAAGTAAATAATTGCAACGTTCAAAACATTAATTTAAAACAGTGCTTAATATAAGAATAGATCAATGAATATTAATTATTACATTAGAACATGTGAAAAACTACAAACTATTACAAAATTGTACATTTTGTTTCTCATCAAGTAGTTAACAATGATGGTAATAAACGTTTTTATTTTAAAATTTCTTTTAAGAACAGGACTTCCCTTTATTTCTGAAAAATAGTTTTTATCTATTTTTATTTTTCCTATGAAATAAAAAGATATTAAAAAAAGAAAGAGGGAAGAAAAGAAAAAAAAAGATGAGAAATCAAAAAAGTAAAAGAAAGAGGAAAAGGAAAGATACAAAAAAAAAAAAGAAAGTGAAGAGAAAAATAAGTGAGAACATGTAGAGAGGAAAGAGCCAATGGCTAAAAGAGATAAATTTTACATTTTGGCTGGAAATGGATTGCAAACAGATATTGACATAGCATTAAAAAAAAGAATATTAATATTTATTATATATATTATGGTCATATCATGTTGAATCCGCTTGATCACCGAAGTTAAGCAACATTGAGCCTGGTCGGTACTTAGATGGGTGACCGCTTGGGAATATCAGGTGCTGTAAGCATTTATGAACGGATGTGCATTGTGGTGCGGTGGATGTCAGCTTGGAAAGGGAAATTGGTGAGCTGAGTTCCAATTTCAGTCAAACACTCTGCATTCACTTGTGCACTGGTACCCTTGGGAAAGATATTAATCCACTCATTCCCTCCAGTTATGGGTTAAATAACTGAGGTCTGCTGTTCATGCAATCTGTGGCAAACTTCTGCACCTATTTTTTATTATCAGCGGTTCCAAAAAGTGTGGATGGTGCTACACAAGCCTTCACCACTCTAAACAATTCTTTGGGTGGCAGTCTGAGTTAGAAACTCATACGTTGAAATCGATGGGAGAGCTCATAATATAATATAATATAATAATAATATATGTATATTAATTGTTTCACCCTTAGCAAAGCAGTACTGCCACTGGTGCACAGGGGATTACAATGAAACAAGAGGGAAGACAGAAAAGAAAACAGTACAGGTGATGTTATAGAAAGGGTAAGAAAGAGAAGAAAGTCATGGAGATAGAAGATGGAAATTGACATTACATTTAAATCTTTGGAGATTGTAGCTACCAGGGAAGCAAGCATGGGGAAGGGAGATCCACAGGCAGGAAGTTAGAGGAAAGAAACTGTTGGAGTATATATATATCACACTTTTCATAATCTGTTACTACACTAATTTGATACATGAATTTCTGTCCCTGCTTGATTTTGACATCCCCAATACCTACATCACATTTTGGGGTATCTCTTTTGCTGACGACCATGCATTGTCATCTTAAGTAATGGTTAGTACTTTCTTTCTGGTTTCCACCCCTACCTTGTTTAAGAAGTCTTCAATTTTCTTTCTGTGTCTACATCAACACAAATGTCATCTGTATATCATAGGTTTTTTGTCTTTTTTAATCATTTCACCACAAGCAAGGCAAGACTGCCACTAGTGTGCAGGGGTTTATAGTGAAATAAAAACTGGATACTGTTGGTATGGAAGAAAGGATAAAAAATGAACGAGATTCAAGAAGACAGAAGATGGCAATTGATGCTGCATTTAAATTTTTGATGATTGTAGCTATCAGGGAAGCAACTAAACAAAAGGGAGGTTCACAAACATGGAGTGCAAAAAAAGAAACTGTTAGAGTAGAAAAGGTGGTTACATTTAACTATTTTACCAATAAAAGAGTGAGACCTAGATGCCAATCTAGTAGCATATTTAAATTCATGTATTCATGACACAAGAGAAAAACTTTGTTCAAACAGTTGCCATGAAAATATTTGCAGAAAAGACAGAGGGTAATCATGTGAGATTGAAGAGAAATTGACTGAATTTGAAATGCCAAGTCAGGACCTTCTTCTTTGCAGATCCTTCTTCGGATTTTGTCAAGAACCTTGTGATGTATAGCAGGAGCACTCAACCAGATATGACAACAGTATGTGTGGATGATTGGTAGGTTTATACTCCTTCAACTCATAATAACTCCTAGCAAATTTTATAATTCCCTTATGCCTCAGTGTACAGGTTAACTAAATTTGATAGAAAAATTCATCTTTATCTCACTCGTTTTTTTTATTCTTGTATTCACTGAACTTATTCTTTATCCACATAACAGATGTTTGTTCCCAGTAGAAGTTACAGATTACAGAAATTCCTTCCTGTGTAAATCAAAACTTTCTAATACTTCGTATAGTCATTTATTGTAAAAACAAAAGTATATATCTGCTGATAAAAGAAAAATGATTAACCACTAAATTCTATTAAGTTTCAATTTGTTTTGGTTAAGTTAGATACTCAGTTTGTGCTGTGCATTTAGAAATAAGGTAAAGACATTTTAAGCAACCAGAAATTAATGCAAGCATTTAGAAAATTGTATTGTTTTTATCATTACTAATATCATAATGAATAATAATAATGATAATAATAAATAATAATGATAATATATATTAATGATAATAGTGGTTTAACTGCTGGAAAAACTGAAGAAAAGGAACTAAAAAGATCCAATGTAGACCGACATTAAACAATTTTGAAGGTAGTAAAACATGGCAATGGGTTGGACTAATTAAAAAGTATAAAAATATAGATATAATCTCTCAATCTGAATTGTAGAATGCATAAAAATATTAAAGAACATGTAAACATTGATAATAATAATCATAATAATAATAGTTATAATAATAATTAATATATATATCATAATATTGAACACCATAAAGAACTAAAAAGTGCTTCTGTCTTCTTTTACTTTCTAGCCAGAATCAGTATGAAAAAAAGTATCTTTCACACACATTCATTGTATATATTTAGTAAGTTTGATAAGTTCTTCTGAAATAAAAATTATACAGGTAACTTGCAATTATAATTGGCCAAAAGTTTTTTGATTGCCTAACAACAGATAATTCAGTCCTAGTTACCAGCTTTTCTCTGGTTATTTATGGGACCCTGAAGTTTTTAGTATATTAGGTTTTGAAAATTCCAAGAGGTTTTAAGTTTTAGAGATTGTTTCAATTTATGATATAAGTATAATGCTAAACTGGACCCTTACTTTCTGTCCATCAGTCTGGCTTAAGCAAATTTTTATCTTTTTGTTTAACTATATAACATAGTCATTGGACTAACCAGAAGCCAAAATTAAAAATGATGCTGATGTGTTTTACATTATTTACATTTTTTGGATTATTGTCCTCATCTTTGTTGCCATATTCACATTGTTTCAGATGTTATACACTTTGATCTTCTTCAGGTGATGGAAATTTTTCAGTGAACCCTTTATTTCATTCATTGGGATAGATTATTCTGACTTCATGAGTCGTGCCGCTTCCTGACATCTCAGTTATCTCCACTCAACTCTCTAAGTTTTTTTATTCACTATTTGCTGTAGCCAGGTATTGAACTCACAATTCTTTTGGTCAAGTCACTGGATCCAACCAATGCTTTTATCCACTGAGCCATGTGTACTGTTAAGTATCTGTGCTAAAGTTTAACAAAATATTGCAATAACAATCATAAGTATGAATACAGGTTATTATTTAAGGAGGATAAAAATGAAAAGATTAGACATTGAAAAGATATTTCATTTTACTGAAGTGAGAGCAGTATCTACTCTATCTTTGCATCAATTGTGTAAGCTTTCTTTTTTTTTCTTTCACCAGAACCAAACATAATTTACTGTTCTGTTTTTTCTTGCACTCAAAACAAAATGATCCATTATTTATCTGTGATAATGACAAGTTATAACACATGTATTAACTTGTTAAATAACAGAAGAACAAGCAGAATTATATGATGCCTTTCTCAATAAAACATAATTCTTCATTTACTTGAAGGCAAACAAACATCTGTTATAAGGTACTTAAAAAAATAATAATTGCTCAGTCAGTCAGTTAATTGGCATATGTGATACACTTGGGTGATCATGTCTCTCTCAAGATATGACTAACTACCTAAGATTTTCCCACTATTACTTTCTGCAGTATACTAGTTGCTAACCAAGGCTATAGAACCCAATATGTCCCATTATTCAACACATAGCTGAAGGGAGAAGAGGTAGATTAATATCATTCCTAAGGGTATTTGTGGGTAAGTGAATGAAATGAATTTAACTAAAATTCAAACTCGGCTCTCTGATTTCTCATTCTATCTATTATACCACAACGCACACCCCAGACCATAAAGCCATAACTAAAATAACCAATGAATAAACAATACTGTTACTAAAAGATAATGGATTGGAAATATTAAAATTTATAAAGTACATTCAACTTGAAATATTTTTTAATAAAAATTATATTTCTCATTATTTTTTTTCAAAAGTAGAAAAAATGTCCAAACAGACTAACAGAAAATTATCTATTACGATAATTTTTTTCCAGAAGGTGGGTACACATGCTTATTTTGCTATCCTCATGTTTTTTCTTCTTAAACAATAAAATTAATAGCTGGTGTAGATTGAGAAGATATACTAAAGAAAAATTGTGTCAAAGCAGGAATCAAACCATAAAGAGGGAATTAAAACCTTGTTCTCAGGCTGTTCCCCATGGCTATACTGGTAACTGCAAGCCTTAATGGAAAAAAGGGATACAGGTTTGATTATTGTCGAAGACAATTTTTCTTTAGCAGGACTTTTTAATTTAGGTCGGTTGTGATTAATTTAACTGTTTAAGAAAATAATAAAAAAGAAACAAGGATAGCAACTCAAACACATGGAGTCCTAATAATAATAAAAAAGTTACAGTAATAAAAATAATGTCAAATAAAAATCCTTTAAATAAATTGCAAAAAATTATATATATTAGCCATCAGCGATTTTTCAAAAGATTTAATGTCTGAAGAATAATTTTTTTCTATCATTTTATTTATTTTTGAAGATTTAATATTAAAATTGTTTTTATTAGTTCAAACACTTCAAAACTAGAAATATACTTTATAATTTCAAAGTTAAAGCAAATTCTGACATCACAGACAAGAACAGGAACCAACAGACAGACACACAGCTATTCTTGTATTTTTTGGAAAAAGATGAAACATTTATGAGATGACATTTTTGAAAACCTACCTTAATGTAAAAGCAAGAAAATGAAAACCCTTATAAACTGTGCATGCAACCAGTTGTTAAAAGATAACTCTTAAAATTAGGTCACAGTGATGAATGACTTGTGACAATATCTATTATTGTCCCAACAGAAATATGTTGGGCAGGTGACAATTTGACAGTCAATATTGAGTTCACTTCAGTTGGAAATTAGTGGGAATTAATTGTTGTTAAGTAATTAAAACCATTTGTTTAACATAAAGAACGAGAAAAGATCAGATATGATTAGACAAGGAACATTCAGTGTCTTGTTTCATGTCTAATTGCAAAACAAAGTGCACATCTAAAAGTAGACACTCTTATGGGCTCACTCCACATCCCTGTCACTTTCTCAGAGAAGGGCATAAGAATATGGAATATAAAGTAATATGAAGTGTTAGCAGCCCTATTAAATGAATGATACAATCTTTTTAAATGAGATCATAAATTATTTAGCATAAGTGCAAGTTACCTGTAATTTAATTACCTGCAAATTGCCCCTGTTTATCCAGAGTGGTGGTAGTCTGCCACTCTCCAGCAGAAATCTATATGAGCAGGTGCTGTAATATTTTTTGTTTAAACAACAGAAAAATTATTTAATGAGTAAATAGTGAACTTTTTTTATGGGGAAGTGTTATAGAAACTGGAGAAATTGCTTTGTTGAATTCTAGACTTAATACGTAAAAGAATATGTATGTCTTGTGGCAGTAGGTCAATCTTGTTGGCTGGAAGCCCAAGAACTTTTTAGTCTCCCCCAAATTTTAAAATGCTTTTGAAAACAATCACAAATAATGAATGGTACCTTGTAAATAATTTTTTTTTAAATTTTTTTATTTTTATTTGCTTTTCCATCAAATTTAACAATGTCATCACTTTATTTGTAACAACCAGATTTAGAGTATGTATCATATTACCTATTGAAAAACCTTATAAAAAACAAAAGATCTCATAAAACAAATTAATATAAACTATCTAACTTGAAAACTACTTATAGAGGGTGGGATAGAAATACCTCCCACATTATGGTAAGATATTATTGACAATGGGGTTTTTTTCTTACTAATAACTTGCATTTTGAGGGAGTTATTTCTAACAACTGTTTAAATGAATAAATATATAATACAGAAAAAATCAGTAAATTCTTTTAGAATTCCTAAAACAATCATTAAAATACATGCCAGTACAGTGTTCTTGGTATGATGATAAACTACAACTGGCAGCAATTGGGAGGTTTTGAGGGACCTGGAACTATCTCTTAATTGCTGCTGTTACCAGGTCCACTCTGACTTGGAGTGTTAGCACCTGTTAGGGTCCTAGCTATGAGCAAATGGTTAACCCAAAACTGGGGAGAAAATTCTATAAAAGTATAAAAATAGATTTTATAGTAAAAATACCAGCAACATATTGAAAAAAAAACAAAAAAACAAATGTTACCAGCAATACATTTTTTGAAAAAATATTACCAACAAAACATTTGACTCTTTCCAAAAATATGTCAATAAAACCTGATTTACAAGCTGATTTCTTACAAAGAATATATATTCTATTCATATAAACCTATCCAAAAAATCTTGTCAGCATTAATAATCCATTAAGGTTAATATGTTGTAAAACAAAATAAATCAAAACATACCAGTACATTTTTAAAAAATGTTTGTATTAGTCTGAATTTCTGGAATGAGACATCATTTACACTCAGACTAATGTCCTCACCTTTGTTGTTAGAAAAACATTTTGACTATTGTGCCCACTAGCCTTCTTTTCAACAGAGTTAAATAAGAACAAGACAAGATTTTCCTAGACATGGAAAGCAAAATGAAAACAGTCTGCTTTTATACATAAAATAAAGAATCTGGCTTGAATTTCCCAGCAGATAACTTGTGCAAAAGGAGAAAGGTTCCCCAAGCATCCAGAAGCAAATTAAACTTTGAAAAAATACCATGAGCTTTTATTGGACATATGCTTAATGCATTCCAATCAGCATGTGCAACAAGTAAATTTTCCTTTTTTTCATAATTGTTTCACCCTAATCAAGGTAGTACTGCCACTGGTGTGCAGAGGGTTACAGTAAGAGAAGAGGAAAGAAAAAAAGTAACAAGTTATTGAAGAAAGGATATGGGAAAGATGGGAATCAAGGAGATAGAAGATGGCAGTTGATGTTGCTCTTAAACTTTTGGAGATTGTAGCTATCAGGGAAGCAAGTATGTGGAAGGGAGTTCCACAAGTGAAAAGTGTAAAAAAAACTGATAGATTAATCAGTCGGCACCTTGGTCTTGGAGAGACAGGATGGGAAGATCTGCTACAAACAAGAACATGGAGAAATATTACAAATTCAACCAACTGGAAGTTGAATAAATGATTGTCCCATAGAAATAATACAACACAAATATTATCATACTACTGAAATACCAGCCAACTGATATTTCTTTTTGTCACTTATTTTGACTTGCTTGTATTCATGTAATTATACGATATATATAAATATAAATAAATTTTTACCGTGTCATTGAAATCTAAATCTGGTTTTCATTATATACCAATCCCTCGCATGCCTAGACCAGCCTTGTCAATTGGTAAAAAGCGAGCCTGTTTTGGCTAATCCAAGATCAACAACACAGCATGGGCAGAATTGGCTAAATGTCAGGAAGGTTAATGGAATGCAGCCAGAGGTTGTATTGTATTTGTTTTTCATTGGCTAAGCAAGCTTCATGTGCATCTGTCTTGGCAAAGAGCTTTCATATGCATAATTCCTGTTTGTATGTGTATCATAATTCTTGTTTATCCATGCAGAATTATAATATATATGTGTGTCTGTGCCTGTATGTGTATGTCTGTGTGTGTCTAGTAGGCATTTTTAACTATGTTTGGTGGTTGTCCATACGTTGACTCATAGATGTTTTGTGTGAGGGTGAAGGAATTTAAGTTATACCAACCATGGTAGTAGGTAGGCTTATCCTAAATTCTTTAAGTATGGATTTCATAAAAGTTATAAAAGTGATATAATTATGTGTATTTATGAATGGCAAGATATTTATCAGAATTCTAGCTAAGTATTTCTTGTGTAAAGGATTATATTCTTTTTTAATTAAAGTGGCATTTATACAACAAAGTTATAACCAGTTTTATTTTTATGTAATACAAGCATAGGCTCTCCAAAATGTGATAATGACGTCAAAAAACAAAACAAAAAAAAACATTATTCTGAATGTAAATACTACAAATAATGGTTATGAAGTTATTAAATATTATCATCAATGTATTTAGCTCCTACATCCAGTATGTGACAAAAAAAGTTTCTCTATAATAACTGACTTTTCAAACATGACAAAAATAACTCACAAATACTCATCATTTACTAAAATAAAATGTATATATTCTGTAGAAAAATGTTCACTATCTGAACCAATTATGAAGAGAGCTACTCTAGAAAAAGACATACAAATTAAAGTTATCATCAACATCCAACATTTCCAACTACAGCATGGAGATTTATGCCAAAAAATCAAAATCATGATGAAGAGAGGGAATTTAAACCTGTTGTAGTATCCTCTCTCTATAGAGTCTATGTTGGACACTTCTGCCTACTATAAGATTAGTAAGAGAGGAGACCTTGAGGGAACAGTTGAATGGATTGAATGCTGGACAACAACCAACATACACACTAGTCGTGTAATACTCTTTTGTTGTATTTACTATTAAATATACAATATTTCTATAACACATGTTTTGTTATTTCTTAAACTTTTCACTTGGTTACAACAAAACCAAAATAGAAATTGGTGGTCAAGAAATTAAGACAGTGAGCCAATTCAAATATCTAGGCTTCATTATCAGTGAACACGATTTCAGAATAGAAATAATTTGAAGAGTAACACAAAAATGGCCATTGGTACAAAGCTAAGAACTGGAAAGACAAAGACATCTGCTTGAAGCCGAAGAACAGACTGTTGATGGTATTAGCCTTCTCAAACTTTTTTTATATCTGAAAATTTTGATTTATAACAAAGAATCCAAGCATTAGGAATGTGATGCTGCAGAACCATCTTAGGTGTTTTCTGCATAAACTGCATCATAAATATTAAAGTATGAGATGTCACCAGACAAAAAACAGGCTCACTGGAAGAACTAATAACCAGCACTAAAAAGGAGATGAAGTTGAAATGGTATGGCCACATCAAAAGAGCCAACAATCTTCTACCATCTTACAAGGTATCACCTTAAGCAAAAGAAGAAGTAGGCAGAGGCAAAAATGGGCTGACTCATTGATTCTTTGTAGAGACCCAGGCAACTGAGACATGTGGAGGGAGTTGGTCAGCTGCTCCCTATGACTTTACAACCACACTTCAAAGTGATCTTGATGATGATCCAACAATTTTCAACAATATCTTGAAAATTTTAATTTCATTTCAAAAGTACTCAATTTTTAGTAAGATAGCCATTTGTTGGAATATATTTTTAAGGAATAGAATGTATATTTATGGAAGAGACAACATGCCATATTTTTCGCAAACAGGAGAAGAGAATTAAAATACAAGTAATATTGTACATATGACAACAATAACATTTTATTGCCTTAGCAAAACTAAATAGGAAGAAGCTAAAAAAGGTAAGTAGCAACATGTTTATTGAGATGTACTTACTCATATATATGGTGTGTGTAATGTGCTATTAAAGATATTGAGAAATTTGCATTGGAGAAGAGTTTCTTGTTGATTTAGCCATTATGTGCTGAGAGCATATACAGTGTTGTGTGCAATGTGACACGTAGTTTGCTGAGAAAGAAGACCTATCTTTTCCTACAGCAATGTGATAAATGTGTGCATGGTAGCACAAGAGAACAAATGAAACAATTACCACCAGTGATATGAAAAGAAGATAAAATTAAGATAAAATTCTTTGTATTCCTGATACAGAGCATTAAAGTGGATTGTCTCTTTGTGGGAAAGGGAAGTGACTTGGAGAAAGAAGAGAATTGGTAGAACCTGAAGTTGATGCATGAGTTGGGTCTTTGACAACTTGCTTGTTTGTGACAACTGCTTACAATATTGTGAGTGGCATTTTTAAAAGAAGATGTGGTGAATCATTACTCTTTTTTTTCACGTTATTTTTTACGTTATTTTTTATAGAAACATTTGTGATTGACTTATTTTATATTGTATTGAACTTTTTTTTATAAGATTTGTTTTGTGAGATGGTTGTGATGCTGAGAATCTCCTGTCTTGAAAGCAATTTTTTTATTTCTATTTTTGCTTTCTTAACTTTCAAATCTGGCCAAAATGTAGCGTAAATCAGAAAGAGATCTAATTTGAATTAAAGCATAACAGCAACTTGTGGGTATAGAGAAATGATGAGAGATTGTGAACCACTTTCTTTAATATACTGCTTTATAAAATGCTACATAGTGGTCACTAGCAAAAGTTCCCTGGTAAACAAGCAGGATGATCCTACAAGCTATAATATCTTTTGCATAACAAGTAATAAGAGTCACCTGAATTTTATGCCAATATAAACAATGTGCAAGGAGATGAATGATTCATAATTTGAAATGTGTTCCTTGTGCTTAGACGTGTTTGAAAATAATGACTTTTTAAAATCCACGAGTGTATCAAATTATGAATTATGAGATAGTTCTTTGAGAAAAAAAACATGAGATATGTAAATCTTTCCAAACAAATGTAAAATGTTAATGACACAGATAATTATAAATACAATTATTTAAAAAGCAAAAGAATTAATGTTAATTCAAAAGTAGTCTGGTATTGAATTAAACATTTTTCTCTGTACATTTTTATTAAAAAATTACCTCAAGAAAAAATCCAAATATATTTTTATATTCATCACCATCTATGTGCTGTGTTCTTTCAGTCTGTGAGCGATCTTGTCTCTCCACAACATCCTATCCTTTGTAGTTCTTAGCATGGTTTGTCTTTTCATCATCCTTCCCATTCACTTTTCTGGCAAATGTTTTCACAAACCTTCCTAAATAAGTTACTTACCTTCTTCTGTTGTGTCACTAGCCTTTAATATATTCTGTGAGTGTCAAATTCTTAAAACCCTACTTCCTCATTTTCTTCCTCATGTATTCTAGAAATTTCAGTTATCTCTTTCTGATTGTAAATGATTTGATAGGTTTATTTATTTATTTTTTTTAATCATATCACCCTGAGCAAGGCAGTAGCACCACTGATGTGCAGGAGGCTATGTAGGAGTGAAAAGATTGGAAAAGAGAAAACAGGAAACAAGGGATGAGCCTCTTCACCTGTTCAATAGACGTGGGTAGAGTGTGAACTGGGCGATAGTTCAGCCCATCTACTCCAATTGAAAAAATAGAAAGAAAAAATAAAGTGAGAAGATTGGAAAAGAGAAAACCGCATCCTAAACAGGAAACAAGGGATGAACCTCTTAACCTGTTCAATAGACGTGGGTGGAGTCTATCTACTCCAATTGAAAAAAAAAAGAGTGAAAAGATTATTTGGTTTACACTCCTCCCTAGTTGGTTTAAAGAGAAGTAGTGGTTTATCCATTGTTTCCAGTTTAGGATTTGATTTGCAATTCCTTCCAATGTCTTTTCATTCTCTATCACTCACAGTAGCCCCTTGTGTCTTAGTATTATTATTGTCTTGATTGGCTTGAACTGATTATCAAAAAGAGCAACAAAATAAAGTCTTTTTTTCTATTTTTTTGTGACCCATTATGTAAATACTTTTATGTTACTTGATCAAAATTAATAATGAAATTTGTTTGTTTAACAGCATATCAACTTCTTATAATATTGAAACTGAATTTCTCTTAGAAGCTGTGGTAATTTATTTTCCAAAAATGTATTGTTGTTAATACTTTAACGAAATTTTTTTATGAAAATATATTGCTGGTATTTTTACTATGAAAATGTATTTTTATTTTTTCATAGTTTGGGGGTTAACTATTTGCCCATATCTGGGACCCTAACCGGTGCTGCCATGCCATCTCAGGGCAGACCTGGGAACAGCAGCAATTAAGTGGTGGTTCCATGCTCTACAAAATCTCCTGATCAGCGGCCTTGTTGCCAGATGTAGTTTATCATCAAACCTAAAACAAGAAATTTGAAACACAATCCAAAATTTAAAAACGTTTTACTGTGATAGCTATAAAAACAAATGTTAATACACTTTTCACTTGTCACTTTGTTGATTAAACTAGGAAATATTTACCTGTAAATGTAGAATACAGCCACTTTAGGGTCAAGTTTGAAAATATTAAAATTATTTGCATTTTTATCATGAATCTCTCCTTAGTTATTTTAGAGTGAGTTATTAACTCTTGGAAATATATTGAATTCATTTATTAGAGAGCTCTCAAGATTTTAATTTAAAATAAAGTATATTATATTACTTGTTTCTTTTTTCACAGTAAATATGAATAAATATGCAAAAATAGAATTGGACATTAGACAAGAATGCATCTCCTCAAGAGATTTACTGAACCTTTGCAGTGCAATGATTCTAATGATAAATAATATCTCAGTCAGTGTGGACTTTTTTCAAGAAGTGTATTTTGCACTGGGCAATGCAAGGATATGTCATTGAGGGTGTAGAACGCAGGTGGCAAGCGGATTTTGTTTTAAAAAGCAAAGATCAAAAATTTCAGCACACAAGATGGTATAGAGTATACTAGAGGTGCGACGTGACACGTGTCAAGATGGGGACAATTATTTAAGTGACGTCACCATTTAGAGTTGAGTTTAGTGAGTTGACTTCAGCAGATGCAGACAGCAGCCAGTCTGGTTTGGCTGGCTGGCTGGCTAGTAGCCTTGATGCACGTGTAATCTCACCAGATCCGACCCACCTACTCCACAATAACCAAGTCACTGATGAAAAACAGAATAAAAATAATGGAATATTTTTATTGAAATATGAAGTATTGATGTCTTTCGGTTTTATCAATTGCAAAAAATGTGAGTCATTTTTATTCAACTTGGGTCCAGGTTATTTCGTCGTTTATTTATGAAAGATAATCAACATTTTGTTTGAGTTTATTCTTGCCAAATCTTTATGAAGTTTATGTATCAAGATTTATGAGAGAAAAACACCAACATTTTGAGGTGCAGCTTTGTTCTCCAGTCATTTTGATGCAGTATTCTTTTCGTTGTCATCGTTCCAACAATTGGTATACAACATTTATCCTCAAATCGGTATGCAGTGACTTGTGTTTTATTTTTAAAAATAGGAAAACATATTGATTGACCTGGCATAAATGGCATATTTCCATGTTCAATTATAGTATGATTGAAATTGAGGAATTCCATGTGTAATGGAAACTTAAGCAAGAGGGTACATGGATATGCAATGTCATTTCCCAATAGCAATTTCTGAATTAAAGATACAATTACCATCTATGACATATTGGGTGTAGTGACATTTCAAAGGAGAGAGAAGGATAGAGAAAACGAACTTGTGAACAGAAAAAATTGTATTGATGTGTGTGTTCTTCAATAAGAAAAGAAAAAATAACTTTTTAAACATTATAGGACTTTCTGATGTATGTTCTTCAGAGAAAAATAAGAAAAGTATATAGAACTTTCTGATCTGTGTTCTTTGAAAAGAAAAGAAAAAACAAATTTTCAGACTTGACAAAACTTTCTCTGACATTATGTTTTAAAAAGAAATAAAATAAGAGAAAAAAAGAAAACAAACAGAAAGGATAATAATAATAATGGTGACAAGAGAAAAAAAGAGAAAAATGAGGTGATCTTCATTTTTCTCTTCCAGTGCATTGTGCGTTATTTTTAATTTTTTTTTTTTATGGTTAAGGTTTTCTTCAAAATAGTTGGTTGATGCCAAAAAGTTGATAATCAACTTACTAAAAGAAAATAAAGAGACAAAGGATAACCAAAGCAGATCATTCCTTTAGTGGCCAGTATATGGATTGTGGCTTGCGCTTGAATGAGCGAATAAATAAATGAAAAAAAAAAGAAGTGAAGGAACAAAAGGAAATGATGAAGTAAAAGAAAAACAGGGTTAATGTTCAACTGAAAAATGTGAAGGATTATCACTGTGGCAAAAGAATGCTGTAGATCAGCTGTGAAATAATAAATCCAAGACAAAGAAATTTGGAAGTTGACAAAGGTATGTGGATGATAAATTCTGTTACGGTTATAAGTTATGTAATCACATAGCTTGGAATGGTGATTTTCTAAATGTAACTTAGATGTGGCAGAAGGCCAAAGAAGGACAAGCTCACTGCTCGGTTTTAATTGTTCTGGTGCTATCCATTACTCCACGTCGGGGTGCCAACGTGCATGTGTAGATGGGTAACCTACTCAGTAGAAGTTAGAAAGTAAAAAAAAAAAAAGAAAAAATAGAAAAGTAAATCATATTTTTTTAGTGTTCTGGCCTGATTCATTGTATTGCCTAAGTTTGGAGACTAACTTAGAGTTTACATTTAAAAAAGTTCACAAGATAGACACATGCACACAATGTGAGGAGAGAAAGGATGCCACCTTTGATATTGCTATTTTTTATGTTATTTTTATCGTGTAATTATTGATCCTTTTTTATATGTCATATTATGTAAACGGTTGTACAGTAATGTGGGTATTGTGAAGGAGTTTTAGTTGTGAAAAAACACTTGAAATATTCATGGGTAAACATTTTGAAAAAAGGGGTGGAAGGAGTGTTAAATAATATCTTGGTCAGTGCGAAATTTTGCCAAGGATTGTATTTTGCACTGGGTGATGCAAGGATAAGTCATTGTGGTGTAGAATGCAAGTGGCTGGCAGATTTTGTTTTGATGATCGAAGGTAAAAAAAAGTCAGCACCTGAGATAGTACAGAGTGCATTGAAGTTGCGATGTAACAGGTTTCAAAATAAGAACAATTATTTAAGTGACGTCAGTTGTCACAGAGAATCAGTTTAGAGTTGAGTTTAGAGAGTTGACTTCAGCAGTTGCAGACAGCAGCCAGTCTGGCTTAACTGGCTGGTAGCCTTGATACATGTGTAATCCCACCAGATTCAACCCACACACTCCACAATACGGCCAAATCACAAATGAAAAACAGAATAAAGATAACGGAATATTTTTATTTATGTATGAAATGTTGATGTCTGTTAGTTTTATCAGCTGTGAAAAAGCAAGTCATTTTGATTTACTTTGGGTACAAGTTATTTTGTCATTTATCTGTGAAAGATAATCAACATTTAGTTCGAACTGATTCTCACCAAATTGTTCCGAAGTTATGTATCATCATTTGTGAGAGAAAAACACCAACATTTTGAGGTGCAGCTTTGTTTTCCAGTCATTTTGATGCAGTATTATTTTCATTGTCGTTGTCTCAGCAGGATTTATTACTGGAGGACACAATCTTAACAACATACAACTTTATAGCACGGGGATTCTAAGACAACTAGAAGTTCTACCAGGATTTATTACTGGTGAACATAAGCTTAACAACATGATACACAGATGACACTGTGTTGATAACAGACACAGAATAAGAACAGCAGGAATTCATAAACAAGGTGGTAAAGAAAAGCAAAGAGTAACCGTCAATTGTAAGAAGACAAAATGATGTTGGTCATCAGCAAAAAGGACAGGGCAAGACACAAGTTACATACTGGGAATGCCAGAATCAAGCTAGTACAGAAGTCTTACTGTCAGAGTAGTGTCATAAGAGATGATCGAAAATGTGAAACAAAAACTGCATTAGAATGGCAAAAAATGCTGATGATAACATGGCTGGAACATGTAAGCAACAAGGAAATTTTAAAGAAAATGAGAATGAGAAGGACACTTGTGCTTCATACCAAAAAGGCACAACTGACATTTCTGGGACACATATTGAAGAAAGAGAGCATGGCAAATTTAGCACTTACATGACACACTGAAGGCAAGATTGATTAGTTGATTGATTGATTGATTCTTTTTCTATGGGTTATCAACTCTTTTCGGGTTATTTAAAGTCAGAAAATATGTTTAGATCATAAGAATATTTTGGGGAGATAATAATGATTTAGTGATACAAGTGTTACTAATTAATCCATAGCTGAGGGGAGAAGAAGTGGATTCATGCCTTTCACAGGGGTATTTTTGCATGTGAATATAATGAATCCAACTGGAATTAGAATCTGGCTCTATGATTAATAATTCTAAGCTATCATCCGTTATGCTACCCATATATTCAAGCTTTCAGCACTTGGCATTCCTAAACAGTCACTCGTCTTGGCTCAACATTGCTTAACTTTGGTGCTCGTATAATAACTAGTGTTTCAATGTAATATGGTGAAGGTAAGAGGGTTGAGTGAAATAGTAAGGAACCTACCTAATGAGATTGTGTCAATAAATGATAGAATGGACAGCTAGGAATAGCAATCGTACAAACATTGCTTAGAGAATCATGATGGCCACATCTTGAAGGAAGAATATTAATATTATTTCTGTAGTATGTTGTTATATCTTTAAAATATAAAATTGGCATTGAAAAACCTAAGTGTACATTGAGTAAAGCATAAAATGTTAAAATAAACCCAATTATATTACTGTTACAAGATTTTATAAGTATTGTATTGATTATAAAATTGCTGAATCATTCTTCGAAAGCGAGAGTAATGGCAGTAATGAGAATTAGCCACTTAGTGGATAACCTAACCAAGGGCGATTGTGGAACTCTGAAAATGGAGGGGCCACTTAAGGTCTGAGATTTTTCTGAGGAGAAGGGGGCAAACTCAAGCAGCGTCTTCAGCGTCTCCATTTTCATACTACACCACTTTCATACTACACGACATAGAAATTCGGCGTCCGGGAATTCTTCTGTAGATTAGAGAAAATTACTGACCAATTCTTTCTCTCGGCCATAAATGACTGACTTGCTTATGTATCTACACATCAAGTTGGGGACATTATTTCTAATTAACGTTTTCCTTCATATATGAAATAAGTCTTGTTCCCTCCTTAACAACATCTCTGTTTCTATCTATCTGGTTGTTTTATTTTGTTTTTCTTTCAAACTGGTCTCTGTAAATGAAAAAGAAAATGCAGAGGGAAAAGTGCTGAAGATCAAATCTTATCAAAATCAGAGACTGATTTCATAAATTTTTGAAGCTTATAAAAGATGGGGGTCAATTGAGGGGCCAGCCAAAATTCGAAGGGGTGGACTTTAACCCCTTCTGACCCCCGTAGAATTGCCGCTGAACTTAACTAGTGGTTTTTACTGTAACTATTGCACTAAATAAAAAAAATCAGTTTTTGGTTAATTTTTTGTTTTGTATTTAAAATATTCCTAAATGATCATATTTTTTACAATTCCAGTAAATGTAAATCTTGCATTTTGTTTGTTGTTTGATCCTACTTTCTAGGTAGCTCATGTGTTTAGGAACTTGTTGTCTCTTGATTGGACCTGGAATTCTTTTCAGTTTTTCTTTTAAATCAGATATACATTAAATTATTTCCTGATAAATAACTCATGACCTGATTCCTTCATTTTCATTATGTAAATTGTAAAACTTAGCAGTGGTCAAATAAATGCCAGATTTATTTTGTATTGTATTCTTTGCTTTCATTTTAAAAACTGTTTTAAAAATACTTTTATATATATATATGATTTAATGCTACTTTTGTGATAAACATGTTATCTTATCTTAGCCATTTGATATAGTCACACACACACACACACACACACACACACACACGCACACACACACACACACGATTATATATTTAGCAAAATCAGTTTCTACGTTTTGTTGGTTAAATAAATTTCATTTTAATATTTTAATGAAGAAAGAACATTAATTCTAATTTGATAAATAATGCAATTATAAACTCCTCCCATTAAAAAAAAAGGAATCTATTTTTTAATCTTAATATTCATCTCACGAATAAGACAGAAGCCCTGGCAGAGAGACAAAAACAATGATTTTGATAGGTCAACAAAAGATAAACTTCTAGGGTGTCAGCACCTCTTCTGATACATCACTTACTATTTTTTGTTGATATGTGAAATCATTTATTATAGAATAGAAACAAGAACATTTTATTCGTTTCTTTTTGTCAAATCACATAATTTCCAAAATCGTATTTAAATATGACCTCTTCTTACTCTTCTTACATCTAAAATGCAGGTTTAGCAGACTAGGTCATATCTTCCAAGTAATTAACATTTATTGCCATCGAAAAGAACTGAACAAAAGAAAATAACTGATTTTTCCAAGCCCCAACAAGAGTTTTTTAAAGAAATTAAATTGAAGGAAATTACATAAAGATTGAAAACAACAGATAACTTGAACTATTTTTCTTTTAATTAAAAAGTTTTAAAATAAGGCATAAATTTAAAAAGTAACAAAAATTGCAACACAATATAAAAATCCGAATTACTAAAAAGTTGACAAATTTATTTATGGAATCAACCATGTTTTGATTCTTGTAAAATATTTGCTATTTTTTTAAAGTGTTTTTTCTAACTGTAATTAAATGTACATTTTTAATATTTTTTTTAAATATGTAAATAGTCAAATATTTAAAATAAAACTTGTTTTTTTCAATTTTTACTTGTACAATCCCAAATTATTCAATTTATTCTCGGTGTTCTTTTTTAAGCATTGATATAAAATGAAAAAATATTATATCCCCAGCTGTGATAGAATTAAAACTTAGTAACTTCGGGTTTTCATTCAAAGACTTTGACAAATATTGCCCTGAAATAATAAAAAAAAGTATGTAAAATAAACAATTTTAATACTAATAGGTATATATTTATCAATAAAATTAATTTATCATATTTTGCTGCATGTATACATAGAAAATGTTCACTTGCATTGAAAGTTATGAATTATCATTGGAGAAACAGGCTTGACAGGTTTTCAAGAAATTAACCATGAAAACAAAAGAAAAGATTTTAACAGGAATTCAATGATTCATTGTAGAAACCATATTAGTTGAAATTAGATTAGGCTACATCTCCATGGTTACTGAGTTGGCACATTTTTTCAAAAATATTATTGCTATTGATTATAGATGAGATGTCTTGTCCAATTTTCACAGAATAACCAAAGTGTATGATATTGTCTTCAATTTGCAATAAAAGGTGTTACTGTAAGTGGTTATCAGCAAGTAATTGCCTTCTAATCACATTCATTAGTTTTCCTTAATTCAACAACAGCATAAAAACAAGCCTATGCTTTTTGTTTAATTACTAACCAAACCATTATAACTTATACTTACAAACATACATTTTTTGCCCAAAGTAAATAACTTTTTTAAGACAAAGAGAAACATTTTTTAAAATTTATATTTCATGTAAAAGTTATTCAGCCACAAGTGTCCACCAAATAATTTTTTCTCTTGGCATAGTAAAAGAAACGGAAAATAAAATAAATAAATTATAAATATAACAACTATAACTACAGTAGATAAATAGACAGATTTTACAAGTATGCAGTCGCTCTAGAAAAGATAATTTATTGTTCTTAATTAAATACTTAAATTCCCTTTGAATGTCTTTCCATGGAGTGAGTGTTTCTTTAATAAATCAGATCATCGCAAAGTACTCCCTAATGCTTTAGCCTTGTGTCGTACTGATCGATATTTCCTAGTATGTTTAGTAACAAACTTGGGTACTTAATCGTAGTAAAATGGCTAACAAGTTAGTTCTTGTAGAGTACAGATCATTCCAACTGAGTAGAGAGGTCAAGCCTCATTGGGTACTCATCCCTATGACCGTGTGTCAAAACAGTCTCGTTATGTCAGCAACAAGCTTGACCAATGAGATGTGATTCTATGAGTAGAATGGAAAAGTCATACCCAAGAGCGGTCTTTATGTGAGTGAATTTTTGAATTCCTTTTCTTAACAACAGAAAAATAAAAATAAACTGAGCTTCGTTTTTTTGCAAATTCTTGTATATTAGCCAAAATAAATGGAACTCTTCTCTTTCAATCAGTAATGAAAGAAAGACATCGTCGAGTAAAGAAAGACTTATCGCTATTATTACGAAAACAGCAATAATATTGTACTTTTATCTAAAAATATGGAAAATATTTTGTGACTAAGCTGTAAAAAGAAATCAAGATCATAAGATTTTACGATTTTTAGACTTTAGAATATAGATTAAAGTCCAAGTTTAGAAAACGATAGACATATGTCAACTGAAATCAACAGTTGACACAGACAAACAATGGATTACGTGAAAAAAGTATGATGAATTTCGTTGTAAATAATGAAATGAATCAATGATAAAAAATCTTTATTTACTACTAGTAGACAGAGTTGTTGTCATTTTCAAGGCTTCATTATATAAGTATGCAAAACTAACATCACATTCATACTTAATTTTAACTTCAATAAAAAAATGAAAAAGTATTATTAACTTTATTAACAAACCATCAAAACTGAAACAAACCAATTAGTGAGATTTCTTGACAATTGAACTTGTTAGCATGGACACTAACAAAAATGATGTCTCCATATGGACGGAACCCTTTATTTTTTGCGGCATCAAATATTTAAAAAAAGAACAAATATTTGAAAAAAGAAATGTTAGTAGCAGTCGCAATGCGCAGTATAAACAAAAGAGAAAAATGTTGTCTCCAACTTAATATACGACACAGAATCACTGAAGCGTATACAAAATTATATAGTGGAGCGAGGAACGAGGGTGAGTCGGTCAGCTCTTTTACAAGTAACAACATGCATTTTCACCTTTTAAACAATAACACTATGGTATGTTTAAAAAATAAAAATAAAAATAATAAAACACTCTTATCCCTTAAACGTTTATTTGAAAATATTATGTAAAGGTTTTCTGCAATTAAAGAGAACGGCAAATGAAGCAATCGAGCAAGCAAGGTGTACAATACATAACCCACCCTCTTTTGTTGGACAGAAAGAGAAAGAACACCAGGACGGAGTGGAGTTAATCTTTGTTTTATAAAGTGAGGAACAAATGGTTGAAAAGAACAATTTTTCTTCATCATATGAGTGATTAAATGATTAAAAATACAACTTAGTTTATTCGCAAGTTGTCATTGATTAATTTAACTGGTACTTACAAGGAGGCGTCTTATTCGGTGAAATAGAGAATCCATATCTGATCATTGGGTAACAACAGGTAGAGTAGTAGGAAAATAATTGTACAGATGCCAGTCAGTTTCGTTTTCAGATCCGTCGTTGTCAGTAATGCAAAGTTGTATTGCAGATGTTGATGTATCTTGAAAGAGGGACATCGTGAAAAGAATTTGCCCCAAGATTCTAGTGTGGTAAGAAAAACTGAACAAAGCATAGTGAACACCTGAAAGTAGAGTTCATCATTCTTTTCCTGAATTTGTTCTGTAAGTACTCCGGAATTACGAGTTGTCAGTTAGTCGGTCCACAACTGACTGACTTGAGAGATCTGTAGGCTATGTCGTCAGTTGGTTGCTTTCAGTAACGATTTCTTTGTAATGTCTGCGTAAGCGTAAAAAGGGGGATATATTTGTTTGTTTACGGTGGGAACCACTCCTCAGAGAGGGTCTTACAACAGTTCACACGTGGTCGCTGGTGGGTTGGTCGGTTGGCTGGCTGACTGACTGGTTGGGTATTACTGGGAAACGATAACCTGCTTGTGCGCGAACCGTAGTTGATTCGCTTCTCTGTACATATAACTCAGGTGCGACTGTGAGTGAGTGAATGAGGTTAGACTTTAGTGATCTACTTAATAGGTCATATCTACTTATGCATTTTTCAAAAGAGAAGATCCAGTTTATTGCCCTTTCGATCTGATTTACGTAATGACTTGTTTTCAGTAAAAAGTTTGTACACTAAACTGCGAAAACTTTAGTTTAAAGAGTGTTTGAAATTGACAAATAACTAAATAAATTTAAAAAGTTGACAGAAACTGAGATATGATTTAACAACCGTTGTTGACTTTTTGTTAAATGAATTGATAAAATTTTAATTTTATCACTGTTTGCGATTTGAGATTAATTAAATAAATTATTTTAATTAAATGCGTGTAATTCAGTTTACTAGAGCAAAGATTAAACTTTTTGAAACAAACTTAAAAAAGAAAAGAGGAAAAAAAATTGATTTTTTAAAATATATTTAATGAAAAATTCAAAATCTAAAATAGTCAGTCATAAAAATGTGGATTTTTGATTTATCGTTTGTGTGATTCACAAAGATTCAGTTTTTTTTGTATCATTATTAAATAATGAAAATGTTTTAAAAAGATTAAAAACAATTAATTAGTTTCAGTACAGTTTTGTGTTTAAATGAAAAAAAAAAACAAACTTAAGCGTTATCGCATTTGTAAAGGTACACTGTATAGGGGGTTTCGAGTTTCTTACGTATTTTTTCAACTTAATTTTTTGCGTCTTTAAAAATTTAGCGCTTTAGGCAATTGCTCCTTTGCCCCACCCACGTTACACCACTGGAAGGCACGCAATATTAAAGAATTCTTTACAATTTCTTTTGGTCAACTTTTTTTTTTAATCTTTTAAAGCAAGCATAAAAAGCTATATGATTTAAAATTTAAATGTATGACATTTTTTCTTCTTTATTGTCCAACGTAATTTCTATGCCTCGTACAAAAATGTAATGTTTAGTTTCAATGTACAATGTCTTTTACTGACACATCTATTTATTCTTGATTTGACTATTATTATTATTATTATTATTTAATTTTGCAATCATCAAAATTTATATATGGGTTGACTTAAAATTCTGACTATTGTTCATTGGCTGAGTTGGAACAAACATAAGAAAGTTAAATTTATGGTCCACTAATTCTAGGTCATTTGTAAGTATTACTTTCTTATAATGTTAAAAGAAATACAATGGCATTGTGTTTAAAACCAAACAAAATAAGAAACAGTAAATGACTGAAGAAATGATTTGTTGAACAAAAAAGTAATTCTAAGTAATTCAGTTATCTTTATATTTGCCATCTATTGGTATGTTCCTTTTTTGTTAGCCTTATTTTAATGTAGTTATAAAAAAGGAAGGATACAAACTATAATGTTTAGATAACATTCTTTGGATTATAACAGTAAGGTTCATGTAAATGTAGTGTATATTACTCTTTTTATTAACATTTTTTCATTCAAATTTTTTGTATTTTTGTATTTTTAAAATAAAAAAAAATTAGTGTTGTTTAAGAAACTAGAGTTGAAGTTAAAAAACATTTCTGGGGAAGTAAGATTCTTTTAGAAAAATGAAAAATTATCAAAAAGGATTTTTTTGTAGAAATAAAATAACAATGATGTTGCACAATGTATTTCTCTGTAAAAGTTTTAATCGCGGCATTCACTATATTTTTAAAAAGGGAAAACGGATTACAAATCAGTAATTACAACAGAGAAATCCAAGTGACGTCCATAGAATTAGCTTTGGAATGGAATAAATTGTATATCTCCAGTATTAAAAAGTAAGAAGAAGGCAATTTAAAGCAGAACAGGAATGTATCATTTGAATTTTGGATATCATTCTTGTTCTAAATTGTACAAATATTCATTTTCTTTTTCTGATAAAATGATTGAAATAAAATATCATATTGTAAGATGTAATCCATGAAAACCAGTTGGATGTTTACGAAATTTTATTTTGTTGTTGATATTTTGTTCTGTATGAGCATTTTCGAAACAAATGAATAAATTTTACAAAAATCTCTCACCATGGCAGCACTGATTTTGATAAAGGAAAATAAAATATAAATCAAATAAAATGATATGAAACCATCATATTTACATTTTAAGATATTTCCTATCTATAAATTTAATTAATTTATTCATGGATATTTATTTTAAAATTTTATAAAATATTAATATTTTTCAAATGAACCTCAGCATATATAAATAACAGGTTTCTTTTTTTTTTTTTTTTTTTTTTTTTGTTTTTAATCATATCACCCCAAGTAAGGCGGTGACGCCACTGATGCGCATGGGGCTACTTAAGAGTAAAATGATTGGAAAAGAGAAAGCCGGGAACCACATCCTAAACAGGAAACAAGGGATGAGCCTCTTCACCTGTTCAAAAGACGTGGGTGGAGTGTGAACCGGGCGATAGTTAAGTCTATCTACTCCAATTGAGAACAAAAAAAAAAGAACAGAAAAAAAAGTGAAAGAAGATTGGAAAAAAAAAAAAAAAAAAAAGAAAGCCGGGAACCACATCCTAAACAGGAAACAAGGGATGAGCCTCTTCACCTGTTCAAAAGACGTGGGTGGAGTGTGAACCGGGCGATAGTTAAGTCTATCTACTCCAATTGAGAACAAAAAAAAAGAACAGAAATAAAAAGTGAAAGAAGATTGGAAAAAAAAAAAAAAGAAAGCCGGGAACCACATCCTAAACAGGAAACAAGGGATGAGCCTCTTCACCTGTTCAAAAGACGTGGGTGGAGTGTAAACCGGGCGGTAAGATGATTTATATCATTTTTGTATTAACACAACTGAAGAACATGGTGATAAATTTTTTTGCATTCTTTAAGTCTGAAAAACAGAAGTATCACGGAATAGTCAAGAGCCAGAGACTTTGAGAGAAGAGTCAGTAGCCAAAGACCCTGAAACTGAAAATAAGACAGTATTTAAGAAGACATTTTATAATTTTTTATATAATAGAGCGTAAAACTTCTTACTGTGTATCTTTTTTCATGAATATCTTTATTTTAGAACTAATTTTTATATTTTAATGAGCATCTCCAATCAGAAATATTTTTGAATGGATTCAGATACTCTTCTTGGAAACAGTTTCTCTATTTTCAGGTAAGATGTACTTTCACTACTGAGCATTGTCATTATTTATTTCTTATTTATAACATAATTTTCTTCATACACATTGTTAACCTTTAGCACCCTGCATTACTAATGTTAATATTATCATTCCATTGCATTCTTTTCCAAGGCCTCTCAATTGCAGTAACCTTATTCTTAATTTCAGTCATAAATTATTTTTGTTGCCATAACAGGATATGACAACACAACTATAAAATTTGGACAAATTCAAATTCAGGGATAAGAGTTACATTTAGTGGCAGGATAAATGTTTCATGCAACAAATGAAGTCGTATACAGAATGCTAAATGTCAAGAACAAGGAGTCTCAAGTTCATGTCTTCACTGTTTTTATTGTTAATTAGAGCTTGTTAAATGGGTTTATAAAAAGAAAAGTTGAATAACAGTTCTAAATGATTATTAGCAAAAATAAATGTCTTGCTACTTCTTGCTTTCCAGCTTCTGTAGTTCCTTTTTTTAAGAAGATGAATGACCCATCTGATCTTCCAAATTATTGGCTTTTTTCTTCTTTTTAAAGTACCAGACGCTTTAATCAATTCAGAATAGTTTAAACATCTCACCTTACATGGTCGTCTAACAGGTAAATCTAGCTTTCTCTTCTCTATGCCAACTGTCAATATATTAATTATTATTGCTGAAAGAGTCTGTAAAGTTTTAAATAAGAATGATGAAACACAGGCTATTGCTTTTGATATTTGAAAAGAATTCAACAATGCTGGTCTTCTTCACAATTTTTTATTTGATACAATCTTTCTCATCAAATAATGCAATGAAACTGGTCTTGATTGATCACTCTGCTAGATTTTTCTAATTAACTGCAGGAGTCCTCTCGGACTCTATCTTTGGACCTACTTTATTACTAAATTTTAGCAACA
Organism: Ascarosepion bandense; assembly: GCA_037127315.1. Lineage (NCBI taxonomy): Eukaryota > Metazoa > Mollusca > Cephalopoda > Sepiida > Sepiidae > Ascarosepion > Ascarosepion bandense. The sequence goes on along the minus strand of JBBBDQ010029128.1, from coordinate 101,470 downwards.
ACTTCCCAATGTCATCAGTTCTCAACTTGGTGCCTATGCTGATGACACAACTATTTCCTATTTTTTTAATCCTAAGGGTAAGTCTGATAGTTTTGATAAAGCCAAACTGACCGCTGATTTAAAAAAGACCTTCAATCTGAGTATTAACTGAGGTAAAAATGGCTTGTTCGTTTGAACATGTGTTGCCACAACTGATATGGTGCTTCTGCCATGTATCTAGAGATTCTTGACCAAATCCAAAGAAGAATGTTATATTATTAGTCTTGACCTGTCATCTCAGCTTTAATCACTTTCTCACCACCATAACATAACTTTCTTGTGCCTTTTCTATAAATATTTTCATAGCAATTATACTGATGAGCTTTTCTCTTTGGTACTTTGATTTTTTGAATTTATGTGTAGTACTTGATTGGCAGCTAGGTCTCATCAGTTTACTGTTGAAATTGCTAAATGTAACTGTAAATTTTATTGTAATAGTTTCTTCTCTCATATCTCACCTTGCTTTCCTATCAAATACAATCTTCAAAAATTTAAATGCCATACCAGTTGTTATCTAAACTTATTTATAAATGGAACTTTGTGTGTGTGTGTGTGTGTGTGTGTGTCTGTGTGTGTGTGTGTATCCGTTACCTATAGACTCCGAAACGGCTGAACCAATTTTCTTGAAAATTTACAAAGTTGTACTATAAGTGTCTGCGAGTGTTCTTAGCTAGGTTTTGTGTCGAGGTACCCTCGATAAATATCGAAAATCGATAATCGAAAGAATCGGGTTATAGAAGGAGTGGTCCGATTTTAATCAAATTTGATACATTCATAGACAAAGATATAAGAAACGATAATCAGAAGTTTCAAGGTTGCAGTTCTTACAATAGTGCAGAAAATTTGATATCAATACCAGGAAATCAAAATTTGACTTACATCCATTCATTTTTCTTTCAGTCTACGGTTTCGCTTTAACTGGAAATAACTATTAATTTTTAGTCTTTCGTGCCAACATCCAAAGAGTCTGAGCTCCAGGACCATGGATTAGTTTTAAAGCTTTCATTACACCCGAGCAACGCCGGGCTATACTGCTAGTCTTCCATATTTTTTAACCTGTTCTTTTATTGTCCTTTATATTCAGTAAGGTTTTCTGTTACTTTTACTGTCACTAAACCATTGTGTCTGAGTGGCTTTATCACCTTGCTTAGGGTTAAATGATAAAAAAACAAACAAACATAAAATGCTACAAATTTTTCTTCTATTTTTTTAAAAATTGGTTCTTTTAGACAATTATCTAGAAAACATAAATAATTTTGAAATCTATACATTTTTAAATTTGCATGAAATGACAATATTTTTAAAAACCTTATATTGTTATTTCAATAGTGACTAATTGACTTGATCAAAATTATTCATTTATATTATGTGTAATACTTTTTTCCCATGCTTCTAGTAAATTCACAACAATAAGTTAGATATACAAATTTTGTAGGTGAAGCCATAAAAAAAACAATGTTAACATATTTTTCAGTTGAGTGTTTCTCCTTTTTCTAAGTATCATATCCCTTCAGAACATTGTAGATCATGATCTTTCCCATCTCACCATTCTTTGTAGCTCTTAATGCACTTTTTGTTGTTCCTCCTCCTAAATCCTGTTCTGCTATCCATTTGCTCAAGTCCATCACGTGTTGTTTTCCCCTGTTTCTCTTTCCCTCTGTTCTGTGAGTATCAGATTCTCCAAGCCCTCCTTCCTCATTACATGTCCAAGAAACATCAGCTGTTTTTTTCTTATGTTAAATATATGTTTCCTTTTTGTTTCCATCCTCTCCAAAACCTTGTTATTGCTCATGTGTTCGGTCCATGGTATGCTCAGCATCCTTCTGTAGAACAATATTTAAGTTGCTTCAAGTCTTTCCTTGATCTTTGATGAGATTGTCCAGCATTTGCTGGAAAGACATCACATAACAATCCAGTACTTTTTTCATTGTTTCTAATAAAATTTTCCTGTCTCTCAGTACTTTACTTAGTTTTTGAAATGCATCCTTGGCCATGTCGGATTTCAGTGTCACACTTTGAGTCCTCTATTAGATTGCTTCCCAGGTATTTAAATTTCTGTACCTGCTTTGTAGTTGGCATTTTGAGCTCCTCTTTTTACTGATCAGTTAATCTTTTTATCTTTTTTAGTTATTACTTGTTTATCTCACTACATATTAGGAATTAGCAGGCTTATTTTTTTTAAATACTTTAGGTTTATTAATAAAAATTTTCATTTTTTATTTTTGAAAATAAATTTTAAGAACTACTGTTTACTTTTAAACATTTTCAAAAATATTTTTTTTATAAACTTTAGTATAAATCTTATTTATTATATTATTTAATATTCATAATATCCTGTAATTCTAAAAGATTCATAATTGTGTTTATTTTTTTAATAAATTTTATATATAACATATTTCATTATTTTATTTGAGTTTATTTAATTTCTTTTATAAATTAAATTATATGATTTTGGAAATTAAGGGTAAAAGCTGCTCTGTAATAACTGCATTGAACAGAAAAACATCTAGAAGACATTTCAGTCAGTTAAGTGCCATACGTGATACACGCTTGGGTGATCATGTCTTGAAAGAGACATGAATGACTGGACAGAAGATTATCCCGCAGTAGGTTGCCATTGCTTTCTGCAGTAGACTGGTTGCCAGCAAAGGCTATAGAACCCAATCTGTCCTATTACTTAACCCATAATTGGAGGGAAGAGATGGATTAATACCTTTCCCAAGGGTATTTGCGAGTAAGTGAATTCAACGAAATCAACTGGAATTCGAACTCGGCTCTTCGATTTCTCATTCCAAGCCGATATCCACTGCACCACAAATGCACATCCATTTACTGTGGCTAAAACAAACAGGAATTTTTCATGATAGATAGATAGATGTGAACAATGAGATAGATAGATAGATAGATAGATAGATAGATAGATAGATAGATAGATGTTAACAAAATGAGATATATAGATAAATGTAAACATTGAGTTAGATAGATAGATAAGAAAAGAATCAGATAAATTGATAGATGTGAACAGAATGAGATAGAGAGATAGGTAGATGTGAACATTGAGAAAGATAGATAGATAGATCTTCTATGTGCTGTGTCCCTTCAGGAAGTAGCCTTCCACATCTCCCTATCCATTGTCGCTCCTAATACTGCTGTAATCTCACTCAATCCCCCTCTGCCATAAATCTGCTCAAGTCCATCAAGTCCATCAAGATAGATCGACAGATCAAATAAACCCATATTTCTCCTCTCTGTACTCTGCTATGTTTATGTTCTTTCAATTTTTATTTTATTTACAACTGTAAAAGTGGATGTAAAATAAAATTGATTTCAGATATTTTAAGGCTGGACTTGGAAAATTATTTTCATCCAGTAAACATTGTACACTGCTGACATATTGTTTCTGAAAAGTAGTTGGACTGTGTAATTACATTAACAATGCTGTTTGCAACATTTTTACCATAATCTCAGTCTCTTTTCTTTTAATATATTGTGTGCATACAAGACGCCGTAATAAAAGTGATTTCAAGGATATCTTAGCAAGTATGAGGAACAGGAGTTGGGAACAGGCTGCTACTGATAAATTATAACAACTGGTTATTTTTGATTCATGGTGATTTGTAGGAACTTATATGGTGAGTTTTTAAGGAAAGATATAGAGCTTGTATGAGAATTTAGAAACTATTTTTACATTCTATTTATAATGTTGTTTTAAGTACATCTATAAATGTTATCATGAGATTGTTAAGAACGTTTTGATGTCAGATTTTATTTCAGCAGAAAATACTTCTGATAACAGCAAACATGGACTTTTGTGCCCTCAAAAAACTGAGTGTCAAAAGGACATTTTTTTTCCCATGATACCACTTTTATCTTAACTACCTTCACTCCTTGGCAATGTTTATAGTTTTAAAAAGCAATAATTAGAATTGGAATAAAACCTAAACATGTGATGAAAGTGAATTTATACATTTATTTTTTTTCTTGATAATTTGCAACACAAATATTAAATATTTATCAAATTGTTTATTTACAAGAATAATTTTATATTGCAACATTCTAAAAGTTAATACAATTCTATTAAGAATAATGCAATGCAATATTTATCATTTTATAATTTATAAGAAAATAAATACAAAAAATTTATAAACATTTACTAAATTATTAAAACATGTTAACTAATTATAAGCAAATCCTTATTATTTACCATTTTATAAAGTTTGAATGGATTAGCATTTATCCAATGTTTTGCTAACCATGAATAACAATATTATAAAACATTGTGCAAATAAACAATTTAATAAATAAATAGTGTTTATTATTTTGGTTGTATATTCTCAAGAACAAAAAAAAATGAATAAATTTGTTTACATATTTAGGTTTTATTACAATTGTTTTAAAACAATATAAATTGCTGATGAGTGAAGGTAGTTGCTGATGAGTAAAGGTGGTCTCATGGGGAAAAAACGTTTTTTTGACGCATCGTTTTTTTTGTGGGCATGAAAATTTTCCCTGATAATGATATCTGATGAGCCAAAATATTATTAACAATGACATGTGTCAAGAATGACAGCTACAGTCTTACAACAAATGCCTAATTCATGATCATGGGTATATAATCATGTAAGCTGGTTTTGAGTACTTCATTTTAATATGGTAAGATAAGAATGTGTCACAACATGCAGTACATCAATCCTTATATGGAACTGTGTAAGCACAGACCAGTCAAAGAATCTATGCTAATCAATGACCATTACTAAATAAATCTTCAATGGGCAAACAATTATTGAAAGTGGGTTTTATATCAATCAAATCTGATCCACTGAATTTAGTTTTCTATTGTAGATGGCTGATTATACGTGCAGCATTATCCTGTAGAAATAATGATACCAGAATGTAATATTGAAAAATATCAAGTTGATGAATCAAGGTGATGGTTTGGGTAAAATTCTGCCAAGAAGTCCTATCATTCAAGTGGAAGGTATTTTGTCATATACCACCTACCTTGATATCATTGAAGGCCAAGTATATTAATTCCTGGTATTGCCCTGTCAGTAGAACTTAATGCCAACTGCATCCTTGCAGAAGAGTAAGACTCCATTTACAAGGAGCCATCTACCAAACAGATGCTTGCAAACTCAAGTCTAAGCATGACCAATGTTTACCTATAAACTCAAGTATAAATAAGCCTAATATATACTATAAACTTAAGTATTATACAAAATGAATTTTGACATTAAATAACTAAACAAAATTGTAAAATCTACCAACCTAACTCTATACAACAACAGTTTTCTATAATGGCAGTAGTATCTTTCAGAAGGGTAGTATATACTGCCAGATTGTACAAGTTCTACAATAATCATATCAAAAACACGAAAAAGATTTCATAGTGTTATTATGGCCACCTGACTCCTAACATTTCAATCCTATTGAACACAAATGAGATGCAATAGACCAACAAGGTCACTTTGAAGAACATTATGCAATGTAAACTGGGTAATTGAATGAGCTGTTATTACTCTTCAGTCACCAGATTGTAAAGGAAACCTTATAGAATTCATGTCTGCTCAAATAAGAGTTGATGTTTTGCAAGACAATGGAAACCAACATTTGATCAAAGGTGGTTATAATAATTTGCTTCATCTGTATATTTAGTTTTCTTTTCTTTCTGGCAACTTCTTCTTCTTCTTCTTCTTCTTCTTCTTCTTCTTCTTCTTCTTCTTCTATGTGCCCTGTTCTTTCAGGACGTAGGCGATCATGGTTTTCCATGTCTAATTATCCTCTTAGTACGCCTTCTCCTGTTACACCATGCAACCCTTGTTCCATCATCCAATTAATTAGGTCCTTCAAATATGTTATCCGCTGCTTTCCCATGTGTCTTTTTTCTCTATCTGGCCTGTTAGTGTCAGGTTCTTCAAGACCTCTTTCTTCATTACATGTCCCAGGAACTTCAGCTGTCTCTTCCTGATGCTCAGTATTAATTTCCTTTCGTTGCTATCATTTCCAAAACTTCATCATTGCTCACATGCTTGATCCATGATATTCGCAGAATCCTTCTGTAGAACCACATTTCAGTTGCTTCAAGTTTTTCCTTCGTCTTTGATGATATTGTTCAACATTCACTGCCACGTTGTAGAACTGACATCACATAGCAATCCAGTACTCTCTTCTTTGTTTCTAGCGAAATTGTCCTGCTTCTTAATACTTTACTCAACTTCTGGAATGCTTCCTTTGCCATGTCAATTCGCCTTTGGATCTCTGTGTCACACTTTCTGTCTTCTGTTAGAACACTTCCCAGGTATTTCAATTTTTGTACCTGCTCAATTTTCATATCCCTGACCTGTATTTGGCATATTGGGCTGCCTTTTTTACTGATAACCATGTATTCGGTTTTCTTACAGTTTATTTGTAGTCCTTTCTTGTCACTCTCTTCAGCTACCTTCTGTAGGAGGTTTTGTAGTTTCTTTCTGTGTTTGCTATCAGCACTGTATCATCTGTGTACCTTACGTTGTTTAAATTGTAGCCTCCGATGAAAAATCCAGGCATAACTTCTAGGATCCTCAAAATATTCTTGCTGTACAAGTTGAACAGATCTGGTGAAAAGACAACCTTGTCTTACGCCCCTTTCTATCTTTGTATATCTGCTGAATTCGTTACCTGTCCAGATACAAGTGGTTTGCTGCCAGTAAAGATTCTTGATTACTCTTAAGTCTTTCCCAAATATGTCAAGACTGCTAAGCATCTCCATCAATTCTTTGTGGCTTATTTTGTCAAATGCCTTTGTATAAACAATAAAGTACAGGTATAAGTCCTTCTTCATTTGTATTGCCCTTTCAGAGAGCATCCTAATCATAAATATGGCCTTCCTTGTTCCAGTGTCTTTGATGAAACTGCACTGTTCTTGCCCTATCTCTGGCCTGATTCTGCTTCATCAGGATTCAGACAAGCAGTTTTGTTATATGGCTCATTAAACTGATGGTTCTGTGGAGTTTGCACTCATTTGCTTCTGGCTTCTTAGGCAGTTCTATGAAGATCAACTTGCTGAGATCATCTGGTATTACCCCACTATTATAAATTTCATTTATTATTTCTGTAATTTTCTCTATGCCAAATTCTTCCAGGGCTATCAGCAGCTCTATTATATTGCCATCTAGTCCAGCTGCTTTATTTCTATTCAGTTTGACTATTGCAGATTCCACTTCATTTCTGGTCCATTCACATCTTTGTGTATTATTGGTTGCTGTCTCTTGTCATGGAAAAGATCTTTTATATATTCTTCCCATCGTTGCAGTATTTCTTCTTTCTCCAATATGATTGTTCCATCCTTGGATTTTATGCATCCTGTTAAAAAGCAGATTTTTTTCCTTTCAGTTCTTTTATTTCTTTATGCATGTCTGCTTTCAGCTTATCTAACCATAAAAAAAATTAACTTTAAATTAACGGTGAAATGTCTTTTACAGTTTTTAAAATATAATGTACTTTAAATATCTAAAGAACTCAATTTTGTATTGAATTCTTTCTGTTAGCAGATAAGCTATAATAAATTTAGTGAGACTTTTAAAGTTATCTTCCTTATTATATCTTTACAAAAATCACATAAAACATAACACTTTTTAAGATATTCTCTTGCAAGAAGAGAGTGACTTTTCATCTGTAGGGGTATGTAAATCTCACCCCAAAGAAGCTTGAGGCAGTCAGTGAATTAAGTGTGTGAGATCCTATTTTGGGATATTGTCCATGACAAAACTAAAAGAAAAGTTCTGATTAAATCTGGATGCTTGTTGGGTCGGGAATAAATTACTGGAGAAACTAATTAAAAATGTTAATAAAATCAGTTGGGAATAGATGAAAAGCCAGTGTAAAGTTTGAACTGGTGGGTAAATTAGTAAATAAATCCCTTTGACAACAAAGTAATTCAGCAATAAACCTGTTTCAAACATTCTTTTGTCTAAGTAGGTTGGCAGGAGAGATGAGTCTGGATTGCTTCACAACCTTATCATTAGTCCTACAGGCCAATGGCCTAGTGAAATTAAGCATTAATTCATGAATTTCGTAAAATAGTAATTGTGAGTTCAATTCCTGAGTCAGGTAATGTGTACTTGGGTCATGTGCAAACAAGTGAGCAGTAACTGAACAATACTAAAAATAGAACTAAATAAGCTATTCCTAGACATGGCCGGTGGAATGAGAACAATCTACCTCCATATATTAAATAAAGGGTTCAGTTTAGGTTATCCAGATCAATATACACCTGATGATGGTAGAGGAGCACAATGAGCAAAATGTTGTGATAACAACAACAAAGATGAGAACAATAGTTCAAATATACCTAGTGCAGGTAATTATCATTAGAAATTATCTTAGAGCCAAAAAGCATGCTGTTTTTTATAAATGTTATTCACCTAAGATTCTTACTTTCCTGTGGAAAAATATGGCCAGAAATTTTAAAAAGAAAACTGTTGGCTATCAATAAATAGACATGTTGTTTTTGGACAATGTGCATATTCAGAGCTGAAGATTTTTAAGCAATTTCACTAATACATCATCTTGTTGATCACCAGGCAATTTTTAGTATAAATAAATGAAGGGAATGACAGAATCATTGGGTTGTACACTGTCATGGGTAGATCATATACATATTCAAACTATCATCAGTAATCACATGATCAATTTCTGAGAGAAGAGAAACTTGCAAAGAACAAACATAGACAATACATACCAAGCTGACATTTAATGTTAAATAGCAGTTTTGTTATGCTTTGAAAGAAATCACAAGAACTTTGTCTTTGTGTGCATGCATGTGAGTGTGACCCTTGCTCTACCTAAATTACACTGGAAAACATATTTTGACATTCTATCACCACTGATCAGACCACAAACTATTTCCAGTCTTAATGAACAAATTTTCCCTTGAGGAGGCATTGTGCCTTGAGTGAATATTGGGCTTCAAGCTCACACCCAGCCTCAAGTAGAACCCTTATATACAATCCATCACTAAAGATGCAGGTAAAATGATCCCTATACCCACTTGAGCAACTGCCTGACTTCTCATACTATCCTCTATCTTTATAAAGAATGAAAAGTAAAGTTCAAAAGCATCTTCCTTGTTAGAGTGATGTGTGTGTGTATATATATATATATATAGTCATCTGCAGACAGTCCTGTGTCACAGTATCACAGCTCATCAGTACAGTTAAACATCCAATTGCTTCTAGCTAGGATTGAAACCTGCCCGAATTGATATCAGTCGATGATTCTACCTCAAAGCTATGGTTACTCAGTGGAGGAAGGTAGATTTTAGCATGTTATATACTCAATGTGAATACATGCCAGAGTGTTCAAATTCATTACTGAATGAAGGATGTGTAAATGCTTAAGTAGCTACTGTTTTTAAAGCCTACCATTTCTCCATAGTGAGCAATTGAGAGCATAAATAGTCATCTACACACAGTCCTGTTTCACTGTATCACAGCTAATTAGTACGGTTAGACATCCGATTGCTTATATATATATTTTGCATTTTTAAACGAGTTATTTTGCTATTCAGGTTTCTACTATGAGTGGTGTCTTCAGGTAATTTTTAATAACTAATTTTACCTTTTACCGTTTTTCTTTCTAAGAACGCTCTTGTAATGGTGTTTTATTTGAATGTTCACGTGGCAGGGAATTTATGAACATGCATTGTTTAAATTAAAAATGGATGAAAATGTCATAATTCGTTTTAATTTAAACAATGCACGTTCATAAATTCCATGCCACGTGAACGTTCAAATAAAACACCGTTACAAGAGTGTTCTTAAAAAGAAAAACAGTAAAAGGTAAAATTAGTTATTAAAAATTACCTGAAGACACCACTCATGGTAGAAACCTGGGTAGCGAAATAACTTGTTTAAAAAATGCAAAATATTCAAAAGTTCTACAATATAATTGTATCGAACACTTTTTAATACAAATGTGTACTGGTCTAACCCTATTAGGACCAAAAACTAAGTATTAAACAATCAATCAATATATATATATATATATATATATATATATATATATATTTTTTTAAATCATTTCACCTCGAGCAAGGCAGAAATGCCACTGATGAGCTGGGGGCTACATAACTGTAAAAAGATTAATTAGAAAAGAGTGAGGAGTACAAACTAGTTAGAAAGGAGCAATAGAAAGCTGAGAATGCAGGTGCGATGACAGATACATAGGTGGAGAGAAAGGGAAGGATATACGGGGGTGAGGAGAGAGCTAGAGTCCAGTGGTTAATAGATGATTATTGACATTGCATTTAAATTTCTGGAGGTTGTAGCCGTCAGGAAAGCAAGAATATGGTAGCCAGTTCCACAGGCGGGAACTGCGAGAGAAGAAGCTGCAGGAGTAGAATTGTCATCTGCATTTGGCTAACCTAACTGTGAAAGGGTGGGACCCAGTTGCCAATCTGGTTGCACGATTAAACACCTGTTGAGGAGGCACCAGTGACTTAAGTTCGTCCGAGCAGAAGCCATGAAAGTATTTATAGAACAGACAAAGGGAGGCCACATTTCGACAGTGGGGAAGTGGCTGCAGTCTAGCCGCCAGATCAGTACCTATCACATTACAGACTCTCCTTTGGAGCCTGTCGAGAACACTGAGGAGAACGGCAGGGGCGCCTGACCATAAATGGCAGCAGTACTCCATGCATGGACGGATGGTTGACTTGTATATATGCAGGATGGATTCAGGCAGAATAAACATCCTGGATCGGCAAAGTGACCCAACCTTCTTAGCAGTAGATTTAGCTATGGAATCAATATAGTGGTTCCATTTGAGGTCTGAGGAGAGGGTAAGGCCGAGGAGGCGTAGTGTGTTGCTCTCAGGGAGAATAGCTTGGTCCATGCTAATGGGAGGCAGGAGAGGTTGCCTGCGATGGTTGACAGACAACAGCTTGGTCTTAGACGCATTGAAGTTGACAAGCCACTTCTTGCCCCAATTCACCACAGAGTGTAGATCTCGTTCAAGGTCAGCAGCGAGATTATGTCTGTCCGCCATGACAGTTTTCTTACAGGTGCGGGAGTATATTGTGCTGTCGTCTGCGTAGATGCCTACTTGGGAACTGATTTCATCTGGGAGGTCGTTGATGAAAATAAGGAAGAGCGTCGGGCCCACGATAGAGTCCTGTGTGACACCAGCATTCGTGCTGTAGGATGAAGAGGCATGTCCATTCAAAACGACCTTCATTTTGCAGTTATTTAAAAAGGATTGGATTAGGTCAAGCAGGCGACCAGTAATACCGTAACCCCGTAGCTTGCATAGGAGGCCAGAGTGCCAAACCCTGTCAAAAGTCTTGGAGATGTCCAGAGCAACCGCGCGAGCCTCGTCAGACTCATCAAGGGCCTGGAGCATGTACTCCGTTACGGTTGTTAGCAAGTCGGGCGTATATATATATATATATATATATATATATTAAAACCTTGAAAAAATTCAACGTTTAACGTCTCTCGGCTTCAACTCGTACGGTACCCAATGCACTTGTATTTGGGTCCTTTCTTATGCTTTCAAATGTTTCGAAACTGTTGTGTGATCAATTTCTTATGATTCTGCAAGTTCAGCATGCGCCTGACATAAGTATTCGTGACGTAATGTCTCCAAATCTTCGTCTTCAAACTTTTTCGGTGCGCCAAAGCGTTCTTTATCTTCAATATCAAAATCATTATTTTTGAAGCGTCTGCAACAATCTCTGTAGAGTCTTGAATAAAGTCGTGCAGTAAAATTACCCGCAAATATACTTTCTTTGGCTCGAAATCCCACATGTTTAACGCAATGAAAAACAAAGTTGTTTATACTTCGGTGAAATGACATACTCACAGATACTCTTTCGCGTATTATAATTGAAAGGTGTAAGAAATACTCTTTACTTTGGTAGATGAGTTTATTATTCATGTCTCGATGTTCCCAAGTACTTTCAATTCCCTTCCGAGACCATCTTCAGGAGTATAAGTTGTGGCAAGAAAAATAACCGCTAAACTGTGTTGCTAAAAATTACTGTAAATGTGTGTGTGTGTGTGTGTGTGTGTGTGTGTGTGTTTTTTTTTTTGGGTTTTTTTTGCTTCAAATGTAACGGTTGACAAATTCCTTAGCCTTTGTTAGAATGTGGAAATTATCCACAGTGGAATTTTTTATGTTGCATGGTCTTAATCATGGTCTTAAGCCATGATTAATAGAATCAGCAATGAATACTGTAGTAATGTTCTAAAATGTTAAGAAAAAGAACAGTTTTTTATGCTTTAACACGTGCATAACCATGACATTACAACATATTTCTTTTGATTAAAAACTTTGCTTAGCACACACGCAAAAACGAATCCAAAACAAAACTCGTAAAATTTCACACCTTGATACCAAATGTTTTTCGGCCAATAGAAAACTAGGAAACATATAAAAACAAAATTCAAATAATCTTCAATTCTCAGAAACAAATTCTTTGACGGAACTTTTCGCGAGCCAACGCGAAGTTTGTTCGTCATCCTTTTCACCGTTCACCTGTCTGCCTCTTATACTTGTTAAACGAACGGAACACTTAGAGACTGAGTGATAACTTCAAAGACATTCCTACTCAACGATAACGCTCATACATACATACATACATACATACAAATTACTACTACAAACTCTTGATGCCCTTAACTCCTTACTACTGTTTCTCATTGAACATTTAACTTCTACCGATTCATGTCATTCTGTTCTAATAATAAATTTCTATTTAAACATACAAAAGGTTTACTTTTATTCTTCAACAAATCCACCTTCTGATAACCTTCTGATAATTCTGGATAAAACTTAAGTTGTGGGGAATGTCGGTTGTGTTTGTGAATTGGCCTTGTACCAGACATGACTGACAGTTCCTACAGCTACACATCTAAAACTATTATTTATATGATCAGAATAAAAATTTTTCACATCAATAATAATTCTGAACCAGGTACATATAAAATAACAAGTAGTAACTGCTCATTACTGTATATTAGGGTAACTTGTAGAAAAAAGAACCGCTATAAACTGAGCATGCATGAGAAAAATTGTTACAAGACTGATTTGAAAATTCTTGCAAAGCTTTTCTTTGCCAACATGTGAAACAGATGTAAAAAGAAAAGTTTTACAAATATTTTCTAAAAAAGAAACATTTAAATTTTATTCTTTTGTGAATTATGACACAAAGTCCTGGAAATTACATTAAAATCGGACAGTTCAAAAAGAATTTACAAATCAGAGTGTTTTGCACTTGAAAAATACGTTACAATTCCCTATATTAATGTACGGTATCCCTTACACAGAAGCTTACATTAAGTCCTTTTGCAAAAACTCTAGATTTCATTGGATAATAAATACTACTATGTTTCTATAGGACAATTTAAGAATCGCAGCTTGAGTGACAATCTACCAATCGCTTGATATTTATCTAATCAAAATTTGTGCAATTTGGTAGAATATGGCTCCAACCAGCTTTCTTGGTTTATACTATAGGATACAAAAATCCTATATCATACAACAATTAACTGAAACGCAAAAAGTAAAATTGCACGCCCACAAAATCAGTCTCTTGACCGGCCAAAGACAGTTCGATGGGAGCAAGGATCTGATAAGGACCTCGTCACAATGTAAGAGGGAAATTTCAATACGCCAAAAAAAGTAACTGACATGTCTCGTCGACATACATTCGTTCTTCCTCTGCTTCCAATTTTCCTTTCTTCGTCTTCACTCACACGCCGTCAGTCAAAAAAAAAAAAAAAAGAAGATATCTTCAACTGACTTCTAAGGTACCATTTTCCTTTATTGCTTCAACTTTCTTTTCATTTTCTTGACGACCATAAAAAGGAAAGGAACACAGACTTTATTAGTAACTCTACATACACACATTCTACTACTTACTATTTCTCTGGAACATTTAACATTTTCTCTTGAAACATTTAACTCTTACAAATTAATTAACTATATACATTTTCTCTTTGAACATTTTCTTCTTACAAATTTGTTATTCTGTTCAGTTAATAAAATTTTATTTTACAAACAAAACACTTTTATATTTCAACCTGTTGATATGTTTAAATGCGGGGATTGTCGGCTATGTTTTGAAGTGCCCTGGTACCTGGCATTGCCGGCCGTCCCTACATTACAAAAGCTCGCGTTTTGATTGGTCATTTCTCTCCAATAGATGTTTCGACACGAGACACAAAGTTTTCCCGCGCAGTAAAGTTGAGCCGATTTGATACGTAGATGAACTCTGGCTTCCGTCTCTTCAACCTGAGAGTTTTCAACTGCCACAAGAGTCCACGCCAATCTAAGCTTTATCCATTCGAATGCACCAGCAACTCACTCATACTTTGAAACTGCCAAACTGAAGAAATAACTAACTCTTTGAACATACACAGTATATTTCTTAACTGTCCTCACATTACATTTCTTTTCAACAAACTTTATAACGTCTACAACATTCAATTCTCAATTCCATTTAATTGCATCTGGAACATTCAATTAAAAAATCATTTTCTAAACAAGCAATTCTCTTTTCTTCAAACTAACACTAAATACAGTTAAAGAGAGACAACTCAATTTTTGTACTGTGAACTACTTTTTATCTGGACTCACACATCTGAACTTTCTAACGCAACAGTTTCTCTATTCTTACATTGCTTAATCTCTTCACATAACTGGTTTATTCTTAATCATCACCATTGTATATTTTTGTTTATACAATTTATATTGTTATTATAACATGTCGTTTGTTTCATTGATTGTCTTCAATAACAAAATGTTTGTTGAGTTTTGCCAGTACATTTGATTGGCAACCCTGACGTTCCGACACACTAATTTTTTTCATGTATGCTCCCCTTTTTTTTAGTGAATCTTTGGTTGTACATCTGAATAAAAACAAAAGGAAAACAGTTCTTGTAACTATCAGGATTTAAACGTTATTGTTATAATTTACGAAAGAATGAAATTATTTTTTAAATGTTTCTTTTTTAGAAAATATTTGTAAAACCATTTTTTTACAACTGTTTAAGCCACACATATTTAATTTATGAAATTTCAATAAATTCTTTTCATGCAACGCTTAAATGTTTATATTGGATGTAAGGTCGCTCTCTGAAAACTTAAACCATGAAACTGTTTTTGTTCAGACAGGAACCCCTGTTACAGAAAATCTGCTCTGAATTGTTAAATAAAAATGCAATAAAACTAAGCCATTATTTAATTAGAAAAGCTTTTATTTTTTATGTAAAGTATATTAAGAAAAAATTCAATGAACAATGAATTATTACAAGAATTGTTTTCATTTTTAAAAAGTTTTAATTAAAATAATTTGTAAAGTTTAAAATCTTTTAAAATTGTATATTAATTTGCATTGGTTAAGTGATATTGTTATTAAATTAAAACGGTATTTAGAAATCATAAATAGAAATGCTTACTACAATTCAACGACACCCAATATTTCAAAAAGTTTTTTTAACTTATTTTTTGTGCGCATAAATCATTTATACACACAAAAAAAAAAATTTTTTTAAATCCGTATTTACAAAGATTGATACATTTATAATAAATGTGTCAATCTTTGTAAATACGAATGCCCAAACATGACATTTTCTGAAAATAAGTAATAACTATAATAAAATTAATATTTATTGGTAATTTCTAACATTTTCTCAATAGGCATTTTCATAAATTTGACTATAAAAGCGCAAAAGCGCGTAAAATTTAATAAAATATTCGATTGCTTAAAATACTTTCTTAAATTTTAAAGATTACTTGTTAGTTAAAAAAATGATATAAAAAAGCATTCAAGTTATATGTAAGTGTTACAATTATCCACTTACCCGCCACTGTATAAAAATTTCTCAAATGTAAGTCAACACTTGATAAAAACACTCACCACTGTCTTAAAAATACTTTTCTGCAATATTTTATTAAAAAAACAAAGCAAAACAAAAACAGAGAGAGTTCTAAGAGTAGTATTCCCTACACCACATCCTTTTTTTAAACACTGATCGGTTATTGATATTTAATTATTGATTATTGATAGCCTTGTTTCCAATGAGTCTGTGTTTGTACTACTAAGGATTGAACTCGCAATTATGCAATCAAAGTAACTGTAATTAAAACTTAGTTGAAAAAATGATTTTTTATTTATTTATTTAAATGTAAAATATTGCCTACCGTTCTACCCCACCCGACCCCTCGTTTCTTTGCGTCTCGACTAAAAGGGTCATGGAAGTTCTCCAACAAAGATTGAAAAAAGGTTTGTCTTTAAGAAATTACGTCAAAGATAATTTTCTTCCAACTTTTCCTCTACTGGAAACAAAATACTAATCTGGGGAATTCATATATTTTCTTTTACATTACTAGTATATATTAATATTTATATTCTTTCTTCTACCCAACGTTTTTTTTTTTACGGGATGTTAGCGACTCGGTAGAATAAAAGATATTAAACCTACAAAGGACGGAGGAAACTCAAAATGAGTCAACGACCAGCTAACTAGAGGTGGTGTCTCAATAAATCACAGTGGAGAAGGCAACAGGATACCACTCCACTATCTGTCTATCCTGCGTATAATCATGGCTGTACAACCTAAATATATGAAACCTAACAGCGTGAAAATCAAATATGAAGAACAAATTGGTAAAAGGCAATCCAAATGGGACTCACTCAAGGAAGCGATAGTGATATCAGCAAACAACATTGCCCCAAAAGAAATCAGACGCAGAAGAAAAAACGAGTGGATGACTCAAGAGATTCTAGACATGATGCAAAGGAGGCAGAAAATTATGTCGAGACATGGAATAGAATACAGGAAACTACATAAGAAAATAAGGATAAAATGCAGACAGGCTAAAGAGGAATTACTCAATGACAAATGTGCAGAAGTAGAGAGACTGAACAGGCATAGTAAAGCAGACATGCATAAAGAAAAATAAGAACTGACAGGACAAAAACTTGCTCTTTAACAGGATGTATAAAATCCAAGGATGGAACAATCATATTGGAAAAAGAGGAAATGCTCCAACGATGGGAAGAATATATAAAAGATCTTTTCCACGACAAGAGAGAACAACCGATAATACGCAAAGATGAGGACGGGCCGAAATATTAAATTCTGAAAAGCAGCTGAAATGTGGTTCTACAGAAGGATGTTGTGGATATCTTGGATTGAGAATGTAAGCAATGATAAGGCTTTGGAAAGGATGGAAATGAAAAGGAAATTAATACTGAGTATCAGGAAGAGACAGCTAAAGTTCCTGTGACATGCAATAAGGAAGGAGGGCTTGGAAAACCTGATACTAACAGGTCAGATAGAAGGAAAATAGACAGGGGAAAGAAGCGGATAACATATATGAAGGACCTGATCAGGTAGATGACAGAACGAGGGTTGGATGGTGCAACAGGAGAAAGAGTGCTAAGAGCCACCAGGAAAGGGAAATGTGAAAAGCCATGATCGCCTACGTCCTGAAAGGACAGGGTACATAAAAGAAGAAGAATAAATGAAAAGTACTAAAAAGAGACAAAGCAAAAAGATAACATGATATCCCTAGACATACGTTGCAGAACGATAGCAATCTATCCCTGTAGATCAAATAAGATTTACAATTTGAAATTATACCAGGAGTTTATCTGGATCAACAGACACGTGAAGAAATTTAGAGGAAATGTCAACAAAAATGAGGACATTAATTCAAGTCTAAATAATATAAATTATCATAATTCGTCATTCCGGAAATTCAGATAAGTGATGTCCTGCTTTGTAAATGTCACTGAACACCTCAGTTCAGATAAAAGAAACCTGCACCCTGACAAATATGCCACGTATACTTTATCAGTTAATCAAGGATGAACACAATTCAAAACTTTATCTACCTGGAATGTGTTTTATCTACAAATCAAGGTAGAAAAAGAGAATGAGAACGGACTGGAAAAACCAAAGTCCTGCTTGTATATTATGCCTTTGGCTGGCTCACCAAAATCCTAAAATAAAGACATTAATATATATATATATTCACATCTTCTCACACTATATATATATATATATATATAGTGTGAGAAGATGTGAATGTTTTGTTTAAAGTGTTGATTTGCTGTTAATATTATTTTTATTATTATTTATTATTTATATAATACATTAAGTGTCCATAATTATATTTGTGTCACTACACGTATTTCGAGTTCAAAGTTGATAGACTAAACTATCGCCCGGTTCACACTCCACCCTCGTCTATTGAACAGGTGAAGAGGCTCATCCCTTGTTCCCTGTTTAGGATGTGGTTTCCGGCTTTCTCTTTTCCAATCTTGTCACTCTTATGTAGCCCCCTGCACATCAGTGGCGTTACCGCCTTGCTAGGGGTGATATGATTAAAAAAAAAAACTCTTTTCAAGCGAATTAATTTTGATTTTACATTTGGAGATCCGTTTGTTTTTCTCCGGCCGAAAACACCATGTATATATAGATGTGGTCAGGGAACTGGTCAGGAGTTCATATGCGTACGTGTTTCTTTGCCGGGTATTTTCACACTGGCTTGTTAATTTTTTCAGTTTTGGGAATTGCTTACTTTGCATTGGATAGAAAATTTTTGACGCGGACCATATTTCTTATCCCTAAAAAATAGAACTGCAGACACTCAAAATTGGATCAAAATCGCTGAAAACAATTTTGAAGAAAAAGAAAAGTAAATTTTGCGAGTAAGTGTGAAAACGTTTTCTGACCAATAGGGAGCTGGTTAATTTTTCTTTGATTCGGCCTTGTGTCATACTTAACCGAACTTTCTACAGCTTACAGGATTTATTCAGAATTATCATCATCAGAATTATCAGAAGTTTTTTTATCATTGTCAGTTGGAATGTGTGGATTAGTGTAAGAGTGGAATAATAAAATATACATTTTGAATGTTAAAATAGAAATGTATTAAAAGAAGGAATAACACGAATTCGTAGAAATTAATGTTCAATGAGAAAGTTAAAGGTATTTTAGAATCACTTCTACATGCACGTACATACCTACATATCGCCATGCACACACGTTCATAGACATATACCCACACACTCTTCTGTACGTGAAACTTTCTTTTTCCCCGCGTTTTATTAAGAAATATATAAACTGATTTCCACACGTGCTTAACAAGTTGGAGGCTGCTTTTCGGAGCATGAGGTCCGAATGCCGTTCGTTCCTTCCAACTCACATACTGTGCTAATTGCATTCAGCAATTAGCTACATAAAAAAATGTTTCTCTCTATCTTATAAGTACATTTCAATACATGTATAATCATATTCACTACTATTCAGTACAAACGTATTATTTCCTTTTCAGGAACTCTTCTAGCATGAATATTGAGACAATTTCTTTAATATCTAAGAGAGAACTTTCTTCACGACATCTTGCATTCACAAATTAATCAATCCTGTAACCTTACTTAATACAATGTTGTTATTTTCGTTACATTATGCTTTGAGTTATTTTATTTATAAATGTAGTGGTTTGGACAACCAACCTGCTTTTCACTGTTAAAATTACTACCCCGACATATTGGTACCCGATTTGTCCAGTCCACTACAGTATCAAGAGTTCGTACAAAATGTTCGTAGTAGTAATTGTTGAAAGAGATAAGGAGAAAGAGAAAGAGAACAATGTGTAAGTCGCTTGAAGTTGAAGTTACATTTTAAATGTTTCGTCTCGCGGCTCCCATCTGACACTCTCTCTCTGACTGACGTTGATGAAGTCCTTTTATTGTAAACTAGATTTTTCGCACTTACTCACGAAGTCCTTTTTGATCTTGCAAGTCGCTCTCATTCGTCAAAAATCATTTTAACACCGACTTGCGAAATCTGGTTTCGACTTTTTCGTCAAGCACGTGGTCAATCTTTTTTCTATTTGGGAAAAACCAGGCTTTCACACGCCATTGTGAATTTTTGTAAAAGTGAAGAAGATTGATTTTAATTAATTTTTTATCCGCTACAATATTTTCCATTCCATTTGACGGAGTCTGCTTTGAATGAGTTTTATTGGTATCACTTGTCGCTTTTTCAAATAATAGTTTTCGTTTTGGTTTGCTGTTTTTTTTATGGGTTGAGATGTGTTTTCATAATTGTTGTCAATTTTTAAGCGTCTTGTTTGAAATCCATAAGAGTAGGTATGTTATTTTTTCCGCATGTCAAATGTCACATTTTTAAGTAACCTAAGGATACAGAGAAAATGAAATATATTTTCAAAACGAAAATAAAATAGAGGATTTTTTTTTACTTTTACAGTTTTAAATATTTGAAGTTTTCAAGCAGCGTGCTTCGTTAAAAGTGTTTGTAGTTTCGATGTTGATTTTTTTTTTAAATTCCGTTGTTCTTATTAGAGGCTGTTATTTTATCGGTGTCAAATTTGAAATTGGAATTATTCAAAAATTTTAGGTCTCTTGAAATTTGAGAAAATCACGAAAGAAATCTGTATTATTCAATGAAAGGCGTAAAACAAGTTGATAAGTTTGGTTCCATATAAATTTAAACAATTGTATTCAATGAAAAAGAGTATATTTTTAGGTACTTATCTTTGGAGTTGTGAGTACGTTGAAATTTTTCCAGTTGTCGGTACAGGTTGATATTTTATCAGCGTATATATTTGACAACATGGTTTATTCACACGTGTTGGGCTTTCTTTTCTTTTTCTTTTCTTTTCCTGTAGAAGATGAGTTGCCATTTTCTATTGTGATGCTTGAGTATTTTTTTTTTCATGTCGTGGCAAATATTTATTTATCTTTCTTGTTTTTGGACACTGGGGGTCGCTAGTGTAGGTAGCAAGAAATTTCCACTGCATTTTCCTTGCTCGGTTTGGACGTCGGTGTTTACCAGTGAAGAAGTGATTATTCCGTTCTTCTTCTATGTGCCCTGTCCCTTCGGAACGTAGGCGGTCATGGCTTTCCACGTTTCCCTATCCCTGGTGTCCCTTAGCACGCTTTCTCCTGTTACACCATGTAACCCTCGTTCCATCATCCACTTGATTAGGTCCTTCAAATATGTTATCCGTTGCTTTCCCCTGTCTCTTTTTCTCTCTATCTGGCCTGTTAGTATCAGGTTCTCCAAGCCCTCCTTCCTTATTGCATGTCCCAGGAACTTCAGCTGTCTCTTCCTGATGTTCAGTATTAATTTCCTTTTCGTTTCCATCATTTCCAAAACCTCATCATTGCTCACATGCTCGATCCATGATATTCGCAGCATCCTTCTGTAGAACCACATTTCAGTTGCTTCAAGTTTTTCCTTCATCTTTGATGATATTGTCTAGCATTCACTGCCATATTGAAGGACGGACATCACATAGCAATCCAGTACTCTCTTCCTTGTTTCTAGCGAAATTATCCTGTTCCTTAATACCTTGCTCAACTTCTGGAATGCTTCCTTCGCCATGCCAATTTGCCTTCGGATCTGTGTCGCACTTTCCGTCTTCTGTTATAACACTTCCCAGGTATTTAAATTTTTGTACCTGCTTGATTCTAGTATCCCCGACCATTATTTGGCATATTGGGCTGCTCTTTTTACTGATGACCATGCATTCGGTTTTCTTACAGTTTATTTGTAGTCCTTTCTTGTCACTCTCTTCAGCTACCTTCTGTAGGAGGTCTTGTAGTTTCCTTTCTGTGTCTGCTATCAGCATTGTATCATCTGCATACCTTAGGTTGTTTAAATTGTGGTCTCCAATGGTGAATCCAGGCATACCTTCTAGGGTCCTCAAAATATTCTTGCTGTACAAGTTGAACAGATCCGGTGAAAAGACACATCCTTGTCTTACGCCACTTTTTATCTTTGTATATCTACTCAATTCAATACCTGTCCGTATGCAAGCGGTTTGCTGCCAGTAAAGATTCTTGATTACTCTCAAGACTTTCCCAAATATGTCAAGGCTGCCGAGCATCTCCATCAATTCCTTGTAGTGTATTTTGTCAAACGCCTTCGCACAATCAATAAAACACAGGTATAAGTTCTTCTTCATTTGTATTGGCCTTTCAGAGAGCATCCTAATATGGTATTGCTTGTTCCTGTGTCTTTAACGAAACCACGCTGTTCTTGTCCTATCTCTGGCCTGATTCTGCTTCTCGCTCTGTTCATCAGGATTCGGACGATCAGTTTTGTTATATCGCTCATTAAACTGATGGTTCTGTGGAGTTCGCACTCGTTTGTTCCTGGCTTCTTAGGTAATTCTTCCATTAGGCTTTCTTTTTCCGTGTCAAGGTGTGCTAGTGAAGAAGATGGGTGCGTGTTCCTGGGACTTTCGGAGATTGCTACTGAAGCAATCATCCTTCCATTTAGGCGTTCTTTTTCCGCGTCGGTCCAGGTGTCGCCAGTGAAAAATGGGGTGCGTTAATGAAGATGTAGGGTGTGTTGCATGTTCTTTTCAAACATCGGCGGTCACCAGTGTAGCGTAGGGGGGTCGTTAATGCTCCTTTAATTCGACCTCGTGTCATACTTAACCGATCTCCTTACAGCTTACAGCATTTATGCAGAATTATCATCAGGATCATCAGAAGGTTTCCACCATTATCAGAAGGTTGGTTGTCAGTTGGAATGTGTGGATTAGTGTAGAAGAGTGGAATAATAAAATATACATTTTGAATGTTAGAATAGAAATTTATTAAAAGAAGGAATAACACATATTCGTAGAAATTAATGTTCAATGAGAAAGTTAAAGGTATCAAGAGTTCGTACAAAATGTTCGTAGTAGTAAGAGGACAATGTCCGTGTCGCTTGAAGTTGAAGTTACATTTTAGATGTTTCGTCTCGCGGCTCCCATCTAATTCTCTCTCTCTCTGACTGACGTTAATGAAGTCATTTTATTGTAATCTGGATTTTTCGCACTTACTCCACTTACTCGCGAAGTCCTTTTTGATCTTGCAAGTCGCTTTCATTCGTCAAAAATTATTTTAACACCTACTTGCGAAATCTGGTTTCAACATTTTCGTTAAGCACATAGTCAATCCTTTTTCTATTTGGGAAAAAAACAGGATTTCACACGTCATTGTGAACTTTTGTAAACTTGATGAAGAAGGTTGATTTTAATTAATTTCATATCCGTTACAATATCTCAAGTGAACAATTTGACGAAATTACCAATTCACAGGACCAAGCGTTTAAAATCAAAAGACAACACACCAAATTGTGGGCCCACTTAATGAACTAAAGAAAATTAGCATTTTACAATGCTACCAAAAACAAAGAAATTGCCGCCATATAAAGAACATTTAAATAAGGGGAAAACACGTACATACCAAGAAATTTTCGATAAGTAATTACAGTTCACTATACAGAGGAGCAAAAACAAATTAAAATGACCCTCAGCCTAACCAAACTATAAGCTAACATCGATATACAAGAGGACAGAGCAATAAACTATACGAAAAAAAAAATACACGGAAACAGACAACTGACTACTAACAAAAATAAAAGACATATACCCTAAAGAAACCTCAAAATGCTTTTCAAAATTATAGGAATTCAAATGCAAGGAGAAAGAAGAGAAACCCCGGAAAAGGAAATAACATGGATGAAAACACTACCAAATAGGACAGTAAGAAAACAAAAAACACAAAACAAATCCTTAGTAAGAAATGAACTCCTGGACAAAGAACATACTCAGGAAACCAATATGAACAACAAAATAAAGGTAAGCATTTCAGAGCATACTATCATACACAAACACATCCACTCATCAGCTACATTTACCAGATCATCCCGAAATACTCACACAATAAACAACTGTTTCATAATAATAATTTTCATGTTCACGCACCAACACATCCATCCATCAAATACATTTACCAAGTCGTACCAGACCACCCACCAACGATCCCAGGCAACAGCCCACTTTTTCAAAGCACAAACTACAAAATATTTCTCTTAACACAAAACGGACGACACAACTACATATTCCACAATCGAAACATACTCGTCTACCAAAGATTACCCAGATATACCAACACCTCATTTTCCAGCCCAAAGCCCCACTACTCAGAAATTTTAAAACATATAAATAGAGATACCTCACCAACTAAAAAGAATTTTTAGAACATCTGATCTGAAGGAAAAGACCGATTAAAAAAAACACACACAAAACCTATTATTGTTAATATTTCCTCGTATACCTTAAGAGAAGTGGAAATAAACCTTTCAGAGTTAGGTCTAAAATTCTGTCCCACATCAAAAAGTAAAATTACAGATCTAAAAAAAGGGCTTAAATAATTCGAAAATTTAGACATTAAACAACAACAACAATACTATCGACAGCCCAATAGTAAAAAAACAAATCTAAATATTTTCCATGTAAGAATAATAATTCAAATGAAATGAACATATTTTTTGTAAAACTCTGGAACGCAGACTTTCAAACAATCACAAACTCCCTAACAATCTCACAAACAAACAAAAACTAGCATTAAAAATATTCGTAAGAACAATGACATAATAATAAAGGAAGCAGACAAGGGCAGTGCTGTAGTCATTATGGATAGAACTTGCTACAAAACAACTATTCGAGATATGCTAAGAGACGAGAATAACTGCTGATTAATCAAGTATAATATAAATGAAAACATTGCATAAAAAAAACTTACACACAGTAGAATACCAATGAAAAAAGAAAATGAGTTTCTTACAGACTTATGATTTCTTATCGAAAACTGGCAATGTTTATGCTCTCTCAAAGATGAATAAATCAAGCACAATTAGAGCAGCTATCCAGGAACAAAAATATGAATATATTTACACCCTAAACCATAGCGATCTTAAATTCAGACCCATTGTAGTACTAGCAGGGCCGACCTGCCCCACAAGCAGACTGAGCATCCTAACAGATAAAATATTACAACCGTACACCAAGGAAGGCTTGTATTTTTTTAATAAATATTTCTTCCTTCATTATGAACGTGTCATAGTTTCCATTTTGGTAGATTTAAAAAACAAATAGACAAACAAACAAAAAAAAACGACCAAAAGAAATTTCGCCTGTCATTACAAAAAATAGTAATTCTGGATCCCGATTGGACAAAAAACAACAACCGGAACTTGATGACTCGTATCATATTTCTTATCACTAAAAAGTAGAATTGCGCACAGGCAAAATCAAAATTGCTGAAAACAATTGTGAAGAAAAAAGACGAAAGCAAATTTCCCGAGTCACTGTGAAAAAAGTTTCTATCTAATAAAAAGTGAAAAAAAATTTAACAAGCCAGTGTGGAAATACCCAGCAAACGAACACACACGCATATGAATTTTCTGACCTGTTCACCGACCAGTTATCTATATATACACAGTGTTTTTGACTGTCAAAAAGACAAACGGATCTCGATATGTAATGTCAGAAATTTATTCGTCATCTTTGAACTCGAAACACGTGTAGCGATGCAAATATTTTTATGGACACTTAATGCACTATACAAATATAAAGAATATTATTATTATTATTATTATTATTATTATTATTAATAATAATAATAATAATAATAATAATAATAATAATAATAAATCAACAAAACGTTCACTACTTCTCACACTTTTTTAATGAAAAGTTTTGTAAAATCTACCAAAGCCTTAAATTTGGTTTTTCCAATCCGTTCTCATCCTCTTTTTCTAGCTTGATTTGTAGATACGACACATCTAAGGTACATAAAATTTTGATAAAAAAAATCATATATAGATATGAATTTTTCATCGGCGATGAAAAACAGCTAAATGTCTTGTTGCCTGAAGGAATTACTTCAGATAATAATGTTTTTTCATCTTTAGTGCTCCCTCCCTTCAATCTATGATATTCATCCAACTCAACTACATCTCAATTTTCATAGGTTAGTATTTATATAAAAATACACATTTTAGTATAACCTAATTATGTAAAATAATGGATCATATGTAATATCTGTGAACAATTCAACTAGAAAAATTGGAAATAAATAAAATATATTTAATATAAATACAAATTGTAAATGTTATAATAGATCAATCCCTCTTAAATAAATCAACAATGTTTTCTGGCAATTTTTAACATGAACTTGAGATTTTCTTGTTAAAATGTTGAATAATTTTAACACATTTAACATTATAAAAAAAATAGAACATTTTATGTAGCGTTTTATTTTTAGACATAGCGTGAGCGAAACAAATTCACGAATTTAAAAAAAAATAGAACCCAGAATTACGTCAAAACTCGCAAAAAATTTTAATACTTTAATAGTCAGTTATGCTTAACTTTTGGAACGCATATAAATGTAGGTAGAAAAAGCAAAACACTACCCAGCTCACCTAATCAGGCCTGGACACATCGGTGGGTAGTACGCACCGGCCCTGGATTTTATCAATGGAATTAGTCCTCTATTTTACCTAAACAATCAACATATTTTGATATATTAATGATACTTTATTAATCTATCCTTGCAAAAATATGACCTGATCTTGTAAATAAACTAGACAACATGGAACATATAACATTGAAGCAAACAACACATTAACTTCCCTTGGTGTATTTTCTTTGCAAACCATGAAATTAATGACCTCTGAGTTAGACAGGAAACACTTTAAACACAAGTACACAGAAAAATAACATTTATATTTTACTAAAAAAGATTAATTGCTTCAATTATTTTGTTTTATGAAACTGATCTTGGGCACGACAGCCTGATGGAGCTCAACTTTCTCTAGGTTGGTTTGAATTAAGTGTTTTCCTTCTCCTAGACCAGTTGCCACTCAATGCTATAGAACCCAGTCTGTCCTGCTATTTTACCCATAGCTTATTCAAGTGTATAAACAGGTAAGTGAATGTAATGAACTCGACTGGAATTCGAACTAGAGCCGCGATCCATTACTCCACCAAGCCTCCACCAACTCTACCAATTTAATCCTCAAAGTTAGCCCTTTTATGGAAGACTGGACGTTTAGGATATATTTTTTAATAACTAAGTTGCTAATTCTTAATTTTTTGTAGTAAATAATAAGTCTGATGTATTGATCTTTATCGAATGTTTTTATATATTTATTGATAATATATTTCTTATTGCTGTTTGGTCTTTTTCGTTAATATGGCGCATTCGATTTTGGTAATAAAAGCCAAAGCGTTATTTTATGACTGTGTTTTTTTTAAAATTATTTTAATTGTCGTTTAAATGAAATTTTATTTGTTTGTCGACTATGTTGTTGTGCACAAATATATATATATATATATATATATATATATATATATATATATATATATATATCACTGGTTTTATTCACAAAACGAATAATTCACAACATAAACATCTGAAGAAAAGTTCAATGAACCACAAAAGTCTCTATGTAAAAACACCAACCACACACACACACACACACACACACACACACACACACACACACACACATATATATATATATATATATATATATATATATGTATAAAAATGTTCACAAAAATATATTATCTAAAAATATTTGTCTAAAATAAAATATAAATAAAAATATTTATCTAAAATAAAATATAAAATATAAAGTTTGATACTTACCTTTTTTTTTTACATGAGCCAGTATATGTACGTCTTTTTAGTTTGACTCTCCGAGAACAAAGAGAAAGACTGACTTTTCCGCCTAACGATATCTCGTGCAGATTTCGTCAGATCACGTGGCTTTTCCTCTTTTATTTAAAGGTAAGTAGATAACCTTTTGTTTCTAGCAACAAACCTCTCTGCCTAGTAGTGGAGTCTAGTAACTGTGATGCTGGTTGTCTTTTGTCCAAGAGATTTTTCTACCTACTTTAGTATTACTGGGTTTATCATTCCTGTCTATGTTTTCTGTATCCATTATTATTTTGTCGCTATGAGGTTGCTTTTCAGTTATTACTTGCTTATTAGTTTTAGGTTCAATGTGTTGCTATAACCTATCGATTGATACGTTGACTCTATTTCATTGCTCCTTTAAAAAAATTATCAGTTCTTTGTAACAATTGGAAGGGACTGGTGTAAGGTGCATCCAAAGGTTTTCGAACTCAGTCTCTTTTTAGCCATACGCTTTTACATGTCTAAGCTTCTCTGGTATATATTGACATGATTTACTTACAGGGCTACAATCTTTTTTTCTGTTGGATGTAAGAGGTTTAAGCTAAGTTGAAATTCCTTAGCAAACTTTTGATTATCTATGTAATTGTTAGGATCGTCAACTAGTAACTGAAGAATCATTATATGTGTGCCTGTAACTGCAAATAATGGTGAAGTATTAGGTGCGGTACGTATACCCTATAATATTATTATGAGGGCATCGAGCCATGATGCCTTTCTAGTCATTATTGCTGTTTTAATTGTTCTATGAGTACGTTCGACCATTCCGTTATTTTGCGGATGGTAACTAGTTGTGCGCAATCTATATACACCAACTATTGAGGGTATTTCTGAAAATAATTCTTAAACGATCAGTTATTACATGAAGAGGAAATCCCCATCATGTAATCTACTCATGAACAAGTACATTGGCAAAAGATCGAGCTATGGTATCTGGTGGTGGTTCTGCTTCAATCCATTTTGTAATGTGGTCAATACAAGTTAATACGTATCTGTCAGGTGCATTTTATGTTTCATGACGTTTTCTAGTCACAGGGAAAGGTCCGATTAAATCTATTGCAAATAGTCAACAATTCAATAGGGTGAAAAGCAGATTTTGTATGCCTCTAAAATTTACTTTTCTGGCAAGTTTGCCATTCATTACACATGTCTTTTATTGTTTTGTCCATAAAAGGTAAAAAGAAGTGATATTATCATAATATATGGAACTAAAACTGAGTTTTTTTAAGCCAGGATTTTTTTAAACTCAGGTACTTTACGTTGTGCAAGCCGCTAGAGCTGGCAAGTCTCACAGATCTACCTTAACTGCGAGGGTAGGTCTCGACTAGCAATCAGCTATAACGTTTGTTCTCCATTTATGTAGCCTACATATGCAATATATACATTTAGAATTGCTAACTGCTGCTGCTGTCTGTCTGACTTAGCAGGGTTTAGGCTGCGGAATGCGCCACATAAAGGCCTGTGGTCAGTTAAAAGTAGTTTACCTTTAATAATGTGCTTGAAATATAAGATAGCTGAATGGGCTGCAAAAAATTCCTTATCAAAAGTTGAATGCCTCGTTTGAGTTTGCGTCAATTTCTTCGAGAAGAAACCTATTGAAATTGGCGTCCCTTCTACTGCTTGGTAAAGGGCAGCACCAATAGCATAATTACTGCTCTCAGTAATTATCTGATATTCAGTACATTCATACCGTTGGTGGGCTAGGGATAGAAATTCACTAATTTTGTTTTTAATATTGTTAAATGATTGCAATTCTAAGTCATTTAGTGTAAACATAGTGTTACTGCATACGCTTATTTTCTCTGTGACTATGTCCGCAAAATTAGGGATTAATTTTCTATAAAAATTTATCATGCCTAAAAAATGGCGAAGATTTTTATTGTCTTTGGAAGGGGGAACATTCTGTAATGCGCTAACATTATTTTGTGTAGGTCTAATGCTATATTCTTTATAGGATACAAATCCTATATCGTCTAACAATTAACTCAAACGAAAAAGTAAAATTGCACACCCGCAAAATTGGATCAAAACGACTAAAAACATTTTGGAAAAACCCAAGGCAAAATTTCACAAGTCAGTGTGAAAAGTAAGATTCTAGATTCTGATTGGATAGGAGATAGCAAATTGACCTATGACCCCGGTCAATTTTTTTTCACTTCTAGAAAATGGGTATGCTGTTCGGAGCCGATCAAATGACTAAAATTCACCACCTGACCACGTCCCTTGATCGATCAAATCGGTCCGAGATGGGATCGCTAATCTGACAGACCTCGACACAATGTAAAGAAGAAATTTCAAGAAGCCGACCCGGTCATGCCTCGTTGACATACATTCGTTCTACCTCTTCTTTCAATTTTCCTTTCTTCGTTTTCACCCACACAGCTGCCCGTAGCAACGTATTAATCAGAGTGACTGGTGTTGGATCCGTAGCTAAACCTTCAATGTGTCCATGTGGAATGATAGATAGGCTGGCGCCGGTATCTAGAATGATTGAAAATTTGTTTGTCCCTAACATTGCTGGTATCTCTCCGCCTCACTTCGATCTAGTGAAGATGGACGCAAACTTGGCTATTGTATTAAGTCTCCTTTTTTGTTTTTACAGGTGTGGGCTGCGTACGGATACTAAACGTGTGCCCTACATATCTTCCTTAGTTGTCCCTTTTGAAAAGGTTTGAGACCATACAGCATTTTTGTTGAAATATTAGGCACTCCTTTTGTCTGGATGTGGTTGCATATGCTTGTTCTAGTAGTGCCTTGTATTAAAGGCATTAATTCATCCGCAAACTGCCCCAGTTTGGTCGAGCTTAAGTCTTTTTGCTTGGCTAACAAATGACTTATCGTCATTTGTGTAATACTATTTTGTTGCTGATTTCTAATCTCGATGAAATTGATAGCAATTTATCAGAGATAAACTGATGGTTGACCTGTAATAATAGAGGTGGACATTCTAAAAGGGTTTTTTATTTAGTTCATCATAGTTATGTGTTCTCAAAACTTTGCCAAAAATCTTAGCAACTATTTCCGTCGGTAGCGATGCAATGACGTTGTAAAATTGTGTAGTTTAAGATGTTATATTTCTTAAATAAAACTGTGACTCTATGATTGTAAACCAACTGGTAATGTTGGTTTGCGTGAATTCCGGTGTTTTGATGATTATCTGTTAGACAGTCGTCTCGTGGTGTTCTACTTCCATTCTGTTTATTTTTTATCCATTTATTTTTGCGTGTATATATTGTTATATCCAGAGAGGGTATAAACAGAGAAAGAAATAATTCTTAACACTGAGGATATATGAATAGAGATTTATTATACCTCAGTACAATAAACCAAATACACGTATACCAACGAACAGTTAACAAGAATAACAATCAAGAAGGCAATGTCTCTGTATAGGACGTATACGTCCGTTTTGTGAATAATGCTTCCGTCTAATGACGCATAACTCTCGTATAATGACGAAGACTCTCGTATAATCACGAACACTCTCTAGTTCGTTTTAGTCCCGGTCTTTTATAACCGGGGCCATACCCATTCCTGGGTAGGACAGGATATTCCTCAACAACATGTTGAAATGGTATATTTAGGAAGGGGAGGAATAGGAGTTCATTTTTTATAAAGATAGACAACTAAATGAGTTAAATTACTTTTTAAAGTTAAGATTTTGGGCTGTTTGAAGAGGTGTATTTAGGCGAGAAGGAATGGTTTTCAATATAAGATTTAAAAAAAATTTTTTAAGTTTATTTGATTAAAACTTTTAGGTAGAAGCGAGTTAAATGCCAATTACAGGAAGTTATCAGTTTAAAAATTATTAGAGAAAGAATATTAGAGAAAAATTATTAGAGAAAAAAATATATATATACATATATGTGTTAACCAAGGAAAAAGGGGTTTAGTAAAAGAATCCATATTTTCTAAAGATAGGCAAATAAAGGAGCTTGGGATAGGAAAGTAGGGGGTTAAAATATTTTTTAAGGTTAACGTTAGGGTAAAATTAAGATTAAAATTTAAATTGAATCCTTTTAATTTATATTCTAACATCTAGTCAACAGGGATTTAAATTCTAAATTTAAGTATTCGAATAATTTGCCTTGTGGCGGCACTTACTGATGAATTCCCTCCTAAGATTCAGTAGCCGGTGTTGGTGGGGGTATTTTAATATTGAAGTTTTTCCAGTAAACATAGACAGCACCTATCACGAAAATTCCTCGGAATACGGGCTGAACCTATCAGTTTCCAGCTAATTTCAGGATCCAGCCCTTCTTCTTTCATTTTCCAGAATGCCCGCGAAAGGGCTGTCTGGTACCTCTGACCGGGTTTCGAGAAGGAGTACCTGTGGTTATACAGTTTTTGTTTGAAAGGACCGGCGGACATACCGATATAGGTCCGGAAGTCGTTTTTTTTTTTTTTTTGTTAGATGGAGAAATGCGGGCTTCATAAATCATCTGGGTGGATTTGCATTTTCCCTCCACCGGGCAGGCGTCCACAGAATTACAGTTGCATTCGTTTAGAATTCCGGACCTAGATTCAGCATTGCGCAAGTTCACCAGAATTCTATTATGGGAACTAATAAGGCTGTCCATATTCGGGGTGCAAGAATAACTAATTTTAAGGGTGTACCTATTAAAAATCTTCCGTAGAGGGTTACTGTTATTAAAATGTTTGTCTATTAACTTGAGAAAATATTTACCAATATTGATGTTAGTTAGTTTACAATAAGCGGGGGGGGGGGGGGGGGGTTAAACCAAATTATCTTTCTTTTTCTACAGTTTCCTTTATTCTTATTTTTAGATGATTCGGAGTCTATTGTAGGTTTATTATATGTTAACTTGTTCTTATATCCGCTTTTTTGAAGGGCCTTATTGTAAATATTTTTACTTGCGTTGAAAGTTTTAATGTTGGATGATAATTGGTTGATTCTATTATTCACTATATTGGGTATCTGTTTTATAATATTTTTGGGGTGGTTGGATGAAATATTAATATAAGTGGGGGAACTATTTTCTTTGAGAAATGGTTGGTAGGATCCATCATTTAAGTTAAGGGTGATGTCTAGATAGTCTACAATTTTAAGATTAGAGGTGACTTCGACTTTAAAACCGAGGTACTTCAGGGCTCTAATTATTTTTTGTGTATCCTATTTGTGTAGGGCCCATTGGAATTAGGGATAATAATTAATCCATCGTCCCGATATAGGCCTAATTGTTTCGGGTCTAAAAATCTGCTTAGAATATCTAAAATGTAAATTCCCACAAGATCTGCCACCTGGGCTGAATCATATGCTCCCATAGGGACGTCAAAAGCCTCCCCCGGCCCCTTTGTCCATGTGGAATCATCAAAGGAGAGAATGGATTTTCTGGCCGCAAAGATAATTTCGTAGTCCCTATCCGAAATGTTCACGTAATTTTTAGCAAATCTTAAACAACTCTCAAGAAGGTCCCTTGATATAGAGGAATAGAAATCGATAATATCGAATTTAAGGAAGGTGGATTTAGATTTGTTTTTGATGTTGTTAAACCAGTCTATCG
This sequence comes from Ascarosepion bandense, assembly GCA_037127315.1. Classification (NCBI taxonomy): domain Eukaryota; kingdom Metazoa; phylum Mollusca; class Cephalopoda; order Sepiida; family Sepiidae; genus Ascarosepion; species Ascarosepion bandense. The sequence continues at coordinate 68,338 of JBBBDQ010029128.1, read as the reverse complement.
TATCTGAAGAACTTTTCCAAAGATTTGGTTTTAGATTCAATAGTAGCTTCTCTATTAGACTTTTTAGAATTTCCCTGGAAATTATGCCTAAGTAACTTTTTGTAGGATTAATTAGCCTGGTTTGTAATTTGTTTTAGAAATTTGGTTTGTGGTCCTTAAATAAAACGTAAGCTTCTTTAGTGGCGATTTTGCCAATTTTGTCACTAATATTTAATTCTTTGGCGAATTTGGCTGTGTCTGTATTAATTTCAGATAATGCTAGGCTCCTTCTGTCTACTTTGTAATTACTAGTTAGGTTATTTTTAAGGACACTTATGTAATTTAAAGGATCACATTTATAAATGTCGCTGACGTGATGTAGAGTCTCTATTAGAGATCCTATGTCGAAATGTACATCCGACACCTTTGAATTTTGAAAAATTTCTCTAATTTATATAATGTTTCTTCTTGTTTTTTATGTGGTGGCTATTAAAGTATATTTCTTTTTTTTTTGTTTTTTTGTTTTTCGGGGTTACCAAAATATGTTGTTCGCATATATATATCATTGGTTTTACTCATAAAACGAATAATTCACAACATAAATAGCTGAAGAAAAGTTCAGTGCGCCACAAAAATCTCTATATAAAACATTAAAAATATATGTTTACTTATATAAGAATGTTCGCAACAAACTTTGTAACTAAAATAAAAGATCTTGATACTTATCTTTTGTTGATTTACACGAGCCAGAATGTGCACGTCTTTCTAGTTTGACTGTCCAGAAACAGAGAGAAAGATTGAGTTTCCGCCTAACGTGCAGATTACGTCAGATCATGTGACTGTTTTGTATTCTCATAAATATCTATTTTTAGTTGTTTAAAGGGTTAGTTATAGGAAGATAACTTTTTGTCTCTCGCAATAATGTAATTAGGTTAATCATTATTGATAAAGTTTTGTTATATATTATTTAATTCTTTAAGGAAAATTATTTTGGATGAGGAAATGAGTTTAGTTCTTTCGGTTAGGTTATTAATGGCAGCAGTTATATATTTTTTCCGGCCATTCACTGTTGTATTTTGACGGCATGAGTTAAAACTAGCAGATCTTTTATGTAGATATGTGGTAAAATTATCACTTTTATAGTTAATGAGAATATCTAGAAATGGGAGTTTTTTTTTAGATTTTGTTCACAGATAAACTTTAAAACAGAATTTTAAAAAATCTATCTTAAAGTTCTGTAATGATTTGATTTGGATGAAGATGTCATCGGTCAGTTAAGTGTCATATGTGATATACAGTTGGGCGATCATCTCTCGAAAGAGACATGACTGACTGGGCAGATGATTATCCCGAAGTAGGTTGCCATTACTTTCTGCTGTAGACTAGTTGCCAATCAAGGCTATAGAATCCAATCTGTTCTACTATTTAACCCATAACTGGAGGGAAGAGACGGATTAACACCTTTCCCAAGGGTATTTGCGCGTAAGTGAATGCAAGGAATTCAACTGGAATTCGAACTCGGTTCCTCGATTTCTCGTTCTGAGCTGATATCCACTGCACCACAACGCACATCAATATATCTGGCATAAATTGGTGGGTTTATTTATTTTATTGAATATTTTATTTTCTATCTAACGATTTGGTTAACCGCTAACTAAAATCAAAACAAGATTTTTTACCAAAATTTCGAACGTGTTAGAAGATATTAAATTTTTTTAAAAATAATTAATAATACTTTGATCTTTCCTCTAAATAATAACATAATCATTTTGATGAAAAAACTCAGTTTTATTAATTTTGAGAGCTTTTTATTCATACTATGCTATTTTTCCAGCGATTTAGTGGAGATACCTATTTTAAAACTGAGCGATTACTTCGAAGACTTTCAGACCCAACTATAAACGCTCATACATACATACATACATACATACATACATACATACATACATACCTACGTTCCTGTCTACGTACACATAAACTCATTCTTACAAGAACTACTACTAACCTTTTAACAATCCTGTATAATCTAAAATGCATATTAATTTTATTTGTAAAACCTGAATTAATTTATGTGTATATAAATTGTTTTCACTTTTCAATTTACAATCTTGATATTCTTGTTTTATACCTCTGTTATGGTGGGCTATCTAACTAACAAACTAATCTTTTTCAACACACATCACTATAACTGATAACCCACTATATATTGGTGAACCCTGACATAAAAAAAGAAACAAAAAAAAAAACAAAAAACATCTTCATCCATAAGAAAAAGGAAACGACACAGAACAAATGATAATCAACCAGGATCCATCGATACAAGCCGTGACCATCCAATGCAAATAAACACACAAATCAATCAATCAGCATTTGAAGTTTAAATCTGGATCTTGCTTTGTTCGCTACAGATTAGCAATACATATACACAAGGTTTAGGATCCAAAAATGTTTTAACTTAAAAATTTTATATGGGATGAATTCAATTTTATATGATATGAATTCAATTTTAACTTAAAATTGAATTCATATCATTCTTATTAGCTTCCTATCCAGATCTTGATCCGATGTGAAAGACGGCTAGCCTTTTAGAATTCATAGCACACATGCTCCCCATTTTTCTATATTCACATGTCCCCTAACTGAAAAGGTATTATTGCTGCTGATAGGGTTTATCAATATGTGCGTGTCCAGTGAAAAGACTTAACGTCTGCTAGGTACTTTACATTTTGAAAGTGACAAGGAAATGGCTTGCTTAAAAGTAACTTTTTGAGTCAGTTTGATGTCAGGATAAGCTTAAATAACAATTCTTAATCAATAAATTTCGTAAGTTTAAGTAAGTTTTTTGCAGACCAATTTAACAAAAAAAAAAAAAAATTTAAATAATAAAAAAAGACTTATACTCCGGTCTCGTTTTTCGGAAATGCCACATGTAAAAATGCTACACTAATTAAAAGAGAAAACAATTCACTTGGACGAACAATTCACTTGTTCTTTCATTGCTGATTCATCTACAGTAAATTTTTGCGTCTAGGTTCTTGCAACGTTTCACCATTCTTGGCAGATCTTCTGTTATCTGATAACAAAGGTGACGAAAACAAAAAGAAAAAGAGTCTGAATGAAATTGGCTAAAGATCATATACCCAAAACACATTTAAAAAACAAAAATAAATTAATTCCGAGAGTCTCTTCTTCGTACGCATGCGTAGTCGCATTAGTATAAACAAATCTAGTCCGATGAAATCCTAAAGAAGGAAATGCGTCACACGAAAACTTTCTCCATTTTGTCATTCATCGTCCCTCCAAAATTCTTTCTTGATATCTAAAAATATATATGTCGTTATCTTACACATACCTAAACCTAATTATACAAAACCAGAATACTTCCTACAAATGTAAAATTTAAACAAAGCTAAAAAATTATACAAAGGATCTATATATTCTTGTCGAATTCCTATGATAACTTATAACAGTTTTATTCCTACCAAATCCAAGCTCTTGCGCCAGACACAAAAATTAAGTATAAATATCAAGACACAATAATAGGCGAAACATTATAAAGCACAATCACTGCATAAAATTTTAAAAGGAAAAAAGACATTTATTTGCAATGTTCAGCTTACAATTACGAAAAAAGGTACAAACAAATCTGAACAACAATTTCCTTTTATGCGGCTATTAAGCCAGAATAACAATTTATGATCACCTGCAAAAAATTTGAAGAAAATTACAACTCGGGTAAATACAAGGATTTTTAAAAATGAGGAAAAAAAGGAAACAATATTATTTGAGAAAAATACAGGTTTACCTGTAAATTGCCTGAAGGGCGTCTCTGGGACAATTATTTTTTAAAGTCCCTTTTTACACAGTTCATTCTTGAAAAAAATTATCAGATATCCTTTCGTTTTAACCTGTCCAACATCAGAAAAATTTTAACTGGAACTTAAAATTTCTCTCATCTTTCCATGGCTGGCCGGCAATAGGAGCTTTCTTGATGTCTTTGCCTTCTTTGATGTTGACCTGCCTTCTTTCCGTATCTACCAACCAGAGCTTCATTTATTCAAAATTTGAAGTTCTCTCTGCCACACTATTCGGGTGTTATTAAAGTTTGAGAGCACGTCTCTCGTTGATCTATATATGCGAAAAATTAATTTTCCATAAACTGGAAATAGATCCTTTACAAATTTTGGCGGGTTTTAAACGCTGAGCAGAAAAAGATAAATAAAATTGTATCAATTTTTAACACAAACCGTCTAGTCTATATAAAAAAGAAAAAAGAAAAAGAAAATTCATTAAAAAATGAACTAGAAAATTATACATCTAAACAAGGCTAACATTTTTGAAATAATAAAAATAGCATTTTTATACACTCCTCTCAAAAAAATGTGCAACAAACAAATTTTATTGCAAGTTTTTTTTTTGTTTTTATAGGAATGCATTTATAGAAAATTCAATATAGAAAAGGTACATTAATTTATTGCGAGTTTATTTTTATAGGAACATACTTATAGAAAATTTCATACAGAAAAAGGTAAATTAATTTATGGCAAGATTACACCTATACACATCTGTCTCACTGTTGGCTAATGAATTTGTGGCGAATACGGGATTAAAAGCAACTCTATTCTCTTCAATTTTTACATATTTAACAATCCTGTGTGAAATCCTAATTTTGATAAATAGAAAAAGGATTTGATCCCGTACTGGAAGAAAAAGACAAAGCCAAATTTCGCGATCCGATGTTAAATTAATTTTCTAATCAATGAAAAGAAGCTATTTGCAAAACCGAGAAAAAGTTTAACAAGCCTATGTGAAAAAGTAAATAGCTAGAAAAGAAAGAAAGAAAGAATCAGTCATATGAAAACAGAAATTAGAGACGATACCGCCAAAATGTGACAAAAAAAAAATAATCTGCCGACCCGGACATAAGGTCCCGTCATACATTCGTTTTCCTTCTTCTCGTGTTCTAATTTCCTTTATCTCTTCTTCTTTCTTCTCACCACTCTCGCAGTCAACCAAGAAGAAGACGACGACGACAACAACAAGATACTTCAACTGACTCCTAAAACTTAATTTCGATAAGTACCATTTTCGTTTATTGCTTCATCTTCCTTTTCCATTTCTCGTTGGCCATAAAAAGGGAAAGGATCACAAATCTTAATCTTTTCTGCATAAACACATTCTGCTATCTACAACTACAAGCTCTGGATTCACTTTATTCCTTACTAATATTTCTCTTGGAACATTTAACCTTTACAAATTGATGTTGTTCTTTTCTGTTAATAAAATTGTATCTAAACATACAAACGAAATACTTTTATTCTTCCAAAATTCAACCTTCTGATGATTACGGATAAATCTTTAAGTTGGCTATGTTTGACACGAGACCAATTTAATAAACATTCAACCATCTCTCTACTTCAAATTCATTTAAGGAATGTGTTATTTAATCATTGATTTCTTCGTTTTATTACTAATATCCATTAATGTGTGTTTTAACAAATAAATTATTGGTTTTAATACTTTTAGAAAGTAACAAAGATAATACTATCTGGGCATCAACAGCTACAAAGGTATACTTGATGGAAATGTTTGAAAACCTCTCTAATATATTTCCAAAACACTTGATTGCTAAAAATACAGGAAAAAGTTTCAAAGTTTCATATGAAATAACAACAATTCCAACATGTTTTCTATTAGGTTTATACTAGGATAGGCTGCTTTATTTAATGAAGGGGCATCATAAAATGCTTTTAATGTATTAGAACGACAGTCAGCTTCACAAATCGTTTCATTTCCATATTAGTATTTGTTTAATGCCATTTAATGAGTTTATGTTGTCGGATGCGAGGATCATGTAAGGGTTTATTTCAGTTTCTGCCTGAATGTTTTAGATTGTATAGAGATTTGCTCAATTTATAGACTGGTCTCTTGTCTGTATTTAATAATACTTCAAATCCATCTGGTTGTTTTAGAAATTTTTCATAATTTATTGGGGCGTGTTGGCATGCTGTTTTTACGTCCATTTGATGTACTGTGAGATCGTATTGTACAGCCATTTGATTTAATATGCCTATGGATAAGAAATTATAAGGTGACTTTTTCTTCAACTCTTTATTTGATTGTATCCCCTGACAACAAATCTTGCTTTGTATTTTTGCGATCAGTCCGGGTTTTGTGTTTAATTTTGTAAATCCATCTACTAAATATCGCCTTTTTGTCTTAAGTTAGGTTTGTCAGTTTGAGAACGTAATTCCCCTTTAGAGATTCGATCACTTCTTACAATTCTTCGATCCAGTAGTTTGAGAAGTTCACAGCTTTTTATGGGTTTGTGGCACATCGTATGTTGTTCTGTAGCAGTAATCGACATTGATTAGTGCCTGGTCGTTTTCGTCTTCAGCGTTTATCACATGGTTATTTAGGTAACGAAGAATTCTCCCTTCTCTTTTTGGGTATCGATGGGTATGGTTATCCTCATCAGTATGTGGGTTGTTCATCAACGTTAGGTTGGGTGTTTAGTGGCTCTTTCAATTTCTGGTTTTGTTTAAAAAATTTTCGGAGGGGATCATCATTCAACAGGTCAGTTTGGGTTTGTTGTTCAATGAACTTAACGTGTCTAAGTTTTTGGAGATTGTAGCTATCAGAGAAGCAAGTATACGGAAGGGGGTTCCACAGGTGAGAAGTGCGGGAAAAGAAACAGATAGAGTAGAAGTGGTGGTTATCTTTGACTATTTTGACGGTAAAAGGGTGGGACCTTGATGCCAATCTAGTAGCACGATTAAATTCATGTGGCCAGGACACAAGGGAAAGAAGCTTGTCAGATCTGAAGCTACGACAATATTTGTAGAAAAGACAGATGGAAATGACATCCCGTCAGTGAGAACGTGGCTAGTCAAGCCGCCGAATCGGGATCGATTATGTTGCAGATCCTCTTTTGGATTTTGTCGAGAACCTGTAGGTGAATAGCAAGATCATCCGACCAAATATGACAACAGTATTCAATGCACGGACGATTGGTAGATTTATATATGTGCAAGATGAATTCTGATGAGAAAAATTTCCTAGCCAGACACAGTGACCCATCCTTCTTAGCAGTAGATGTATTGTTTCGACATAGTCATTCCACTTGAGGTCGGTTGAGAGACGCACTGTTTTGCTTTCTGTGATACTAGTGTCATCCATACTGATAGAAAGTAGGAAAGTTTTCTATGGTGGTTAAGAGAGAGCAACTTCATTTTGGAAAGCATTAAAATTTACAATCCACTTCTTATCCCAAGCCATCAGAGATTGGAGGTTCTTTCTAAGAGCAGAAGCGAGGTTTACTTCCTCAGCTTTGGCAGGTTTCTTTTCAAGACTAGAGTAAATGGTGGTGTCATCTGCATAGATGCCTACTTGTGAACTGATTACATCAGGAAGATCATTGATGAATATCAGGAAAAGCATAGGACCTAGGATAAAGTATTGAGGGACGCCTGCATTCATATGAAAAACGACCTTCATTTCATGATTTGATAGGAACGATTAGATTAAATCGAACAATAGTGCAAAAATATCATAGCCCTGTAGCTTGCACAGAAGGCCAGCATGCCAAATCCTGTCAAACACTTTCAAGATATCTAAGGCAAAAGCTCTAGCTTTGCCATATTTATCAGAGAGTAGGTTGTGGGATGTGGGATAATGAACCATTTTATCATTAATAATAGCCATGAACACTTTGCCAAAAAGTGGTAAAAGGCTGATAGAGCAATAATTAGAGAAATCAGAAGACTGCTCAGAATTTTAAAAATCAGAAACTACAGAGAACAACTTTCAACAAGCAGGAAAACAGGAAGCAGCGAGACAATAGATGAGAGAGGACGGGAGAGGGTTCTGGGGCACATTTGTTTTGAACAATCACTGGAATTCTATCACCTCTGCTTAGAAATTATGTTAGAGACCACCAGAGACGGGCTTATATATATACATCACTCAGTTGAGCCTCAGTCCTGGGTGGGAAGTCAGGTGTGGGTACTCCAGACAAATCAAGTGTAGAGTTGGAAGAAAATTTGCAAAGCAAAGCACTTAACCTTGTCAGCTTTGTATGTGAGGACCTCAGACTGATTGACTAGAGTAAGGGTTGAGGGTCTGATGTTGTTTAGCATACTTCTGCAGAGCTGCCAGTAGAAGAGAACCAAGGAGATAAATGAATATATCAAAACACATTTGAAAAATATACAAGTATATGCTATATCATTTACCAAGAATTTCCTCTGTGTTGTATTCGTGTATTTTCTAAAAATAAAAATGACACTGTGTCAGCCACTGAAAAATTATTGTGTGACCCACAGTCTTGCATAGACAGCTATATATACCTACATCCTTCAATCATTTAAACTGGCGACTACTACATCTAAATGCACACACACACACACACACACACACATACATATATATATATATATATATATATATATATATAAGTAATGATTACTAATGGAAGTATATTCCACAGTTAGATATTTATTTTAAAAGTGCTCATAACAAAAGTAGAGCTTAAATGTATGGTAATTATTATTATAATATTAATGACATACTATAAAATTTTGGTATCAAAACACCATCATCAGGCAGTAAAATGTGGTTAATTTGTTTTGTAATATTTATTTTGTAAGGAGATTTAAAATAAATAAATAAATAAATAAGTGAGATGAATTAAGTGAAGTGGGAGGTAAGGGTGTGTGTACAATTCACTAGATGATAGTGTAGCAAATGTTTTGTTGCAGAAATCCAGACATGTCAAATTTTAACCAGAAGAAGAAAAAAATAAAGCAGAAAAAATTAGCAAAAGGAATCAAGAAAAAGAAAAAATGTAAAAAGAAGAGAGATAAGGAATTCTAACATTGGAAAAATAAAATAAAATAAAATAATCAAAACCAACAGAAAGATAAGAATAATGAACTGAGATATTAAAATATATACTCAATTTTTTCTGTTTGTCTATCCTTGTATCTGAAATCCCACTCAGGTCAGACTAGTTCTACATAGACATATGTAAAGCATTTTGGTATCAGGATGATCTCAGGGTTGAAAATTTGCATTTCATCTGGTGCTTGAACATTCAGCATTGGAATTTATGTCTAGATGAAGAGGGAGCAGTTAACAAAAATTAGTGATTTTAAAAGTGCTTAATTTATATTGAGTTTAAATTAGTACAAAGACTTTCTGAGTTTAAAAATTGTTTTAAATTCAGTTTAAAATATTTCCAAAACATTGTGAACTGAGGAAAACAAATTTATTTTTTCGAAGTGATACCAAATCAGAGTTAAAATATGAGGTTTTGTGATGTGAGAATTTGAAGTTCCACAGAAATTGTGATTTAAAGAACTCAACTCAGTTGAAGTTCCATGGAGTTTGTGATTTGAAGAACTCAGTTTTTGACCTGAATTGGAATTTTGGCCCAAATCGGAGTTTCGGCTGGAATTAAATTTATAGCTCAAATCAGAATTTAAAGTAAGATTTTGAAATTTTATCGAGTAAGGGCACTGTTATTTCTTCAAAATTATCATTGCTGTTTTTTAAACTAAACCACTATTAGGCCTCCACAAGTGCTAGCTTAAAAGTTCACACAGTGTATGACTTTTAAGCTAGTATATACAAATTTACCAGGAATGCACACAGAGACACTGACCTATAAAAGCAAACAAAAGAAATCTGTAAATGTTTTTTATGTATGTCATATTATAGATAAGAGATAATATGATCAACATTTGGTACTAATTTACTAAACAAAAATTAAAGAGCATGCCAAGTATTTGAGAACACAACTATAGCAGTGCATAAATGGAAGATAACCTTAGATAATGTTAATACCAAATGCAGTAAATTTTAATATTCTCATTTTTATTTTGGGTTCTATGAAGTGCATTAAATGAAAGGTCATAACCATAGCAACTTGGAAATAGCAGAATTCTTGAAAGAGTTCAGAGGAAACTCTTCATGGATTATATAAACAGATATCCATGTTGATACATAACAAGTTCATGCTGTCTGTGATGATCCTGAGTGCCATGGACAACAAGGGCCATACAGTTCTGCAATACCACAGTCTACATCAAGAAACTAGACACTGTGGTCAAGCCCTGGGTTAAGAAGGTGACTGTATATGTTCCAACAGAACTCTGCTTCTTCCAGTATCATCCACATGACCCAAGAATGGCGAATAATTTTCACAACCATCTCAACCACAATGTATCGCCTTTTAGCTCTTTTGTTTTGGACCCCTGCACTTCAAAAAGGTTGTTGAGAGGAAGACCACTCAATGACTCTATAATACCAAGGGCTCATTGGAAGAGGGTCTTTATGAACATGAATGTCAGTATGAAGGAGAATCACCTGATCCAGGCATACAATTCCTTCCAAGGTTAGGTTGTATATTTACTTTTTTATATTTATTAATCATTTCACCCCAAGCAAGGCTGGACCACCACTAGTGCACAGGAGGTTACAGTGGGAGAAAAGACAGGTTACAGGAGGTGTTGAAGAAAGGATAAAAGAAGATGGATGGAATTCAAAGAGATAAAAGATGGCAATTGATGTTGCATTTAAATGTTTGGAGATTGCCGCTATCAGGGAAGTAAGCAAATGGTAGGTAGACTCACAGGTGGAAAGTGTGAGAAAAGAAACTGATAGAGTAGAAGAAGCAGTTATATTTAGCTATCTCAATGGTAAAAAGGTGGGACCTAGATGCCAATCTTATAGCACACTTAAATTCATGTGGTTGGGGTACTAGGGAAAAAAGCTCATCAGAAAAGTTACCATGAAAATATTTGTACAAAACACAGAGAGAAGCCACATCACATCAGTGAGAAAGCGACTGAAGTGAAGATGCCAAGTCAGGACCGATTACATTGCAGATCCTTCTTTGAATTTTGTTGGGAACCTCAAGATGAGTTGAGCCAATCATTGAGGATCAGAGTGGTTTTATTGACTAAACATTTTTCTGTTTCTCTAAGTTGAACATGTACACTCCTGATCAAAAATTTAAGACCACTTAAAAATCTTTAAAAAGAAATTTTTTTTTATGGATAGATTTTAAACTCTTCCCACTTAAGGTTACCAATACTACAATCTAAAAGGTTATGGAAACAAAAAGCTACATTCCAAACATTTTGTTTAGAAATTTACATTTTTATAAAATGAGGCGATTTATACATGATCAAAATTATAAAACCATGGGTATAAATTGTTAGATCTATGGTAATTCCAATGTTTTTAGTTCAGTTAGAGATTAGCAATCACTGCGTAAAGGTGTTACCATGCCTAAAGCAAGCAAACTTACCAAAGTTGAGCATTCTTGAATTCTAGAATTCCATAAGCAAGATTTGTCACAGTGGGCGATCACAGCTAAGGTAAATCGCAGTAAAACTGTGATTTGCAACTTTCTAAAGAACAGTGACAATTATGGAAAAGCAAAATCTTCTGGTAGGCCCCCAAAAAATTTCTCCTGCATTGAGTAGGAGAATAAGACGAGTTGTTATGAAAGACAGGGGACTTTCTTCTAGTCAAATTAAGGCAGTCACAGATGCTGATTGCAGTCCTGTAACCATCAGACGACACTTAAGAAAAAAGGCATGGTAAATAAAAAGCATAAACAAATTCCTCGGCTGCTTCCATGTCACAAGTTGGACCGCTTAAAGTTTGGTCGTGAATACCAAACATGGGATGTTGAGAAGTGAAAAAAGTCCTGTTTTCTGATGAGAAAAAATTCAATCTCGACGGTCCAGATGGCTTCCAACGATATTGGTATAACAAAAACATGCCTCCTGAAATTTTCTCAGCACGTCATAGTGGTGGTATGGGGTGCCTTTTCTTACAGAGGGACGATGGAGCTCCAGGTGATGCAGAGTCATCAGAGAGCGGCTGGTTGTGTTAACATGCTACAAAAAGCATCTTTGATGATGGAGGGCCATCGTTTGTGTGGGGATGGATGGTTATTCTAACAGGATAATGCTGCAATCCATGTTGCAAGACGGACCTTGACCTTTCTACAAGAAAATGGGGTCCATTTCTTGGGACATCCTGCATGCTCACTGGACTTGAACCCAATTGAAAATGTTTGGGGATGGATGACAAGAGATGTTTATCGAAATGGCAAACAATATTCAACAAAAAATGAACTTCGTGAAGCTGGAACAACATCCCCAGCACCTTAATGGAAATGCTTATTTCTAGCATGCCCGACAGAATTTTTGAAGTCATCAAAAGCAGTGGAGGTAGACCTCATTATTAAATTTGGTTGTTGAATGTTTTCATAAACTTTTTGTACAATTTCGTAGAATTTTTGTCTCTGGTCTTATAATTTTGATCATGTGTAAATTGCCTCATTTTATAAAAATGTAAATTTCTAAATAAAATGTTTGGAATGTAGCTTTTTGTTTCCATAACCTTTTAGATTGTAGTATTGGTAACCTTAAGTGGGAGGAGTTTAAAATCTATCTGTAAAAAAAAAATTCTTTTTAAAGATTTTTAAGTGGTCTTAAATTTTTGATCGGGAGTGTATGCAAATCATTTGATTTTTTTATATTTAATATCTTTGTTTTGCTTTATATTATAATTTATAATCACAGTCACTTGAAATCAGAGAAATGCACAGTATCCATAACAGTTGGGCTTTTTACATCTGTTGAATCAGTTTGAACAACATTTCAGTGATATAGAGTTTGAATAGGGCATGAGGGTATGTTCTTGATGGATAGATAAGTACCAGAAATGCCTGATGGAAGCATTGTCAATCATTGTAGAGAGAACAGTGGCTCACCACAAGTTTTTAATTATTATGACCAGAAATATTTAGCAAGAATTGTCAAGCAGCATTGACTCAAATCATATCTGAATTTTATGCAACAGGTATTAGACATATATATGCAAGTCAGTTTTGTATTCTATACCTTCCATGTAATATGGGAGTAGAAAACCAACCAGGTTTTGTGATATCACTGATTAGAATCTGGAGAACTAGCAACGTGTTACATGGTCTAATGATCCACAGTTGTAATTGTTTCAAGCTGATTGCAGGGTTTCAGTTGTAGCACAGATCCCATAAGGTCAAGGGCATCAGTTGTCAACAAACCACTACCCAAATTTGATTAATGGTTTGAAGTGTGTTAATGTGAAGTGTGTTGACATTGATGTTATCCCAGCTGAATAATGTACAATTAAAGCAGGTTGATTTTCACTTTCTCGGGATATCAATATTGCACTCGGTGTAAAAGCCAAAATTTAATATGATTAGTAGTTACACAAAAAATTAAATTCATAGCTTTTACTGGGTTTTGAGTATTTAGGTTTAAATATGGTCTGAAAAATTACAGAAATACCTAATTTTTGTAGGTGTTTCTTATAAACTAACACCAAAATTTTACTATATCAAGAATAAATCCAAATAATATTAATATTTTTGTATTATATTCATTGAAAGATAAAAAATAGAAATTGTATTTATGAATCACCACAAGAAAATATGGATTTTTTATTGTATTTGATAAGTAAAAGCTGTGTAAAAAATTGTAAAAGATTACAAATATATACTCAGTGAACAAGATTTGATAGATTATTTGTTAAACCATAATTAATAAAAAAAATAGATAAAAGTGTATATATCATTATAATATTGCTGGGTAAAAATCATTAAAAAAATGTTTTAAATTTGCATTGTTCATTAAAAATCACACTAAAGCTACTATACTGCATAACAACAACATATTGCATCATAATATAACTAAATTGTTCAACATAATTTTCTTTGGAAATAAATGAATGTCTTATTTGATGGCACAGTGATTTAGCAATAATGTGATTGTGTCATGCAATCTTGTAATGGCTTCACTAAATTCTAAATTTTATAAGACTGTGCTTTCACCCATTATTGGAATGAAATTCCAATGATATGATTTTAAACGTAAACTGTAACAATTTAAAAAAAATATTTTGTATCATTATTTATCATGTCAAACCCCAACTTTTAAAATGGGTGCAACACTATGTCATTAAGTTGCCAAATTGTGGTTTGAAAGACATCTGGAAATTTTCAAGGATAGTGTAGGCATCATGTTTGCACAAACAATCAAGAATTTACAAGATTGGCATGTATGATCTTGTACTTATAGGCATCAGAAATCTGTGAACACCTATCAAAACATAGATGAAATTAATTAAAATCTGTTTAGAAGTCTTCTGGACACTTGGGAAATGTCAAGTTAGTATACTTTACTTATATGTTCAAGACAGTACAATACATCTCCCCCATGACTTTTAACTGATCAGTGTAAATGCTTTTACAGAGCCTGAACTGTATTTTAAAGTGTGTATCAGCTTTCTCCTAAGTCCTATATTCTTTTCAACAGACCATCAGAAATATTAGCAAATGCAAGCGTTGAATTGTATATATATGCACTACAATTCCATTGCATTTGGAGCAATATTTTTATAGAACTTTTTAAGAGTAAAGCAATTGCTTGCTGGAGAAGATAAAAAATTTCTTGATCACATAGGCATGAACTCATAACATATTTAAGGCTAGCATTTATACACTAATGACAAGAATATTATAAATTTTAAAATTAATAACATTCATGTAGAATTGGTTTTTATCTGATCATTTTACTTTCTACATATGTACTATGTAAATGAGTTAAAATAATTATTTATGCCTTCATCACATGATATTATCTTAACCAATAAAAAATAACTCAATGATAAGTAGATAAATACTGAGATGGAATTATTTGAATTTTACTTACATTCAAAAATATAAAATGGGTTGTGCATTTTCTTTAGATTGTTTGAAAACTATTGGTTGATATAAATAGAAAACATACATATAATTCATATATATTTCATATATAATTGATATATAATTCATATATAATTCGTGTACACACCACAAACAGTTCAGTGTATCCTACTTAAAATTATATATACAATGAATGAGAAATAATAAACATTTTTTTATCATCTTTTCAGCCTAAGCAAGGCAGGACTGTCACTGGTATGCAAGGGGTTACAGTAAGAGAAAAAAACAAGGCACAGGCAATGTTGAAGAATGAATATGGGAAAGATGGAAATCAAGTAGATAGAAGATGGTGATTGATGTTGCATTCAAACTTTTGGAGATTTAGCTATTAAGGAAGCAAGCAAATGGAAGGGAGTTCCACAAACAGAAAGTGCAGGAAAATAAGCTATTAGAGTAGAAGAGGAAGTTACATTTAACTATTTTGATGGTAAAAGAGTGAAACATTGATGCCAATCTAATAGCATGTGATTAGGGTATCAAGAAAAAAAACTTGTCAGAGCAGTTGCCATGAATTTATCTGAATAATTAAATCAGTTAATCAATAATTAACTTATTTGAATTATCATTTTTCTTTGACCAATTAACCTGAGTTTTAGAAAAAAGATCATTTTATATAAAATGTTCAAAACTATTCTAAATCATTAATTTTTCTGTTCTTTTGAAATTCTTATTTTTAGAAAGGGATTTCATATAACTTTTTCATTTCTAAATTCATTTTTTCTTTTAAAAAACCTCATTGTTAATCATAAGTTATTCCATTTTTATCAAAATACCTGCTTTCAGGAAATTTAACTCCTCTAGTTTATTTTTATTTTATTTTTATAATTGGTTCATCCTAAGCAAGATAATGAAACCACAAAGGTGCAAGGGATTAATGAATGTGAAAGAATCTGAGAGAAAAAAATATTAAGGAGAAGGAAAAATAAAAGAACCATAATTAAGAAAAGAGATAATGATTGACACAGCATTTAAATTGTTGAATATCATTGACTCAAAAGCAAGAAGCTCAAAGAGTGTTCCACAAGTGAGAAGTGTGAGAGAAGGAACTGTTAGCATAGAACTTACTGTTATATCTGACAATTTCAACTGTAAAAGGATGAACACTGACTGCCAATCCAGAACTGAACTTATGAGCATAAAGTCTGGGTACCATAGAGGTACCATCATAAATATTACCCTGAAACTATTTATAGTAAAGGCACAGTGAGCTATGTTATGATGGAAAAGTGACTGAAGCCAAGATGTTAGGTCAGGATTGATCACATTACTGATTCATCATTGAATTTTATAAAGCACCAAACCAGATGTGGCAGCAATATTCAATGCATGGATAAATGGTAAACTTATAAATCTGTAAGATACATTAGGGAGAGGAAATTTATTTAGCACAACACAGTGAATCAACTTTCCTAGTGGAAGACCTAGCAATTGATTCAATATAATTTTTCTAATGTTCGACTGAGAGTAGTTGACCTAGAGAACTGAAAAACCATATTGTGAAACATTAGGTGGGTGTGGTGAGTGTAAAAGTGCATCCTAATCAAACTGTACAAATTTCTATCAGGTCTGCAAGAGATGTGAAATCTGGCATTGTAATGATAAAATGTGAATTGTGGTACAGTAGATATCAGCTCAGAAGAAGAAATCAGAGAGCCGAGTTCAAATTCCAGTTGAATTCATTATATTCACTTATGCACAAATACCCTTGGGAAGGTATTAATCCATCTCTTCACTCTAGCTATGGGTTAAATAACAGGACAGATTGGGTTCTATAGCCTTCATTACCAACCAGTCTACAGCAGAAAATAATGGCAACCTACTGTGAGAAAATCTCCTAGCTAGTCAGTCATATTTCATTTGAGACATGATCGCCCAAGTGTGTATCACGTATGGCAATGATTGAATGACTGATAAAAGATTAGACTCTTTTGAATGGCTAATTCAAGATTCCTTTAATCTGTCTAATTAAGAACAGTATTCATATGAATTCAATATCTGTTCGTACAAAAGGAGCTCTTAATATACAACAATCTTCTAATCCCACAGTAACGATTGCAAGTTTAGCTAAACAGATGCAGTCTCTTTTGAATCTACAACAAAAACGAATTCCCAGTGAAAGGAGCAAACCTAAGCGCAGACGAAGGAGTAATAGCAGAAAATTCAGCAATGGTAGAAGAAAACGGAAATTCGATGTTTGCTACTAGCATTATAAATTTGTTACAGAAGCAAGACGCAGTTTGAAACCTTGTGTTTTTGTAAATACGACACCAGAAAACTTAAATTCCAGCCAGTAGAGATGATGACTGTTGTTGGACTCTCACAAAAGTGTCATCTTGTTTATATCTGAACAGAAATCACAGATATAATTTTTGAATAAATACAGAAGCCGAAGTGAGTGTGTAGTGAACATGAAATTAAAAGCAACTCTTTTCTCTTCTTCACTTTTACAAAAATTCACAATTACTTGTGAAGTCCTAATTTTGACAAATAGAAAAAGGATTGACCCCGTACTGAAAGAAAAAAGCGAAGCCGGATTTCGCGATCAGATGTTAAATGAATTTTCTAACCAATGAAAGAAAGCGATTTGCAAAACTGGGAGAAAAGTTAACAAGCCTCTGTTAAAATTGTCTTTGCTATAAAAACAGAAAAAGCAGTAGTTATCAACCTGGGCATGCGGTGAAATTTTCTGTGGGTTTTCACCCAAGATAATGTTACCACACCAATATTAGGTGCAAACTTTTAGCTAGAATCAACTTATCGGTCAACATGACCACTCATTCCATTGTTGACAATATGACAGAACTTTCTATGAGAAGAATTGTTCTCGATACCAGTCAACTGAAATTAATATTGCTCTGTCACAAGATAATGGTATTAAGAAATTAATACAAACATACACGAAAATTACTTAACCTTTTAAAAACACGAACAATTAAACACAATGCCAAACACTATATAAAACAACAAGAGAACCTGTACACTCAGTGCCGAGATGATTAAAACCTAACAAATATGAAATAGCCAAAGCAGAGTTCCAGCAGATGCTACAGTTGGGAATCATACGCTCATCCAAGAATGCATGGTCATCCCTATTGCAGATGGTCCATAAAATCAACACGACAACATGGCGTCCATGTCGTGATTTCCGTAGATTAAACGTCAAAACCATTCTTGACAGATGATCGAACATGTATATTCATGATTTTGCAATAGACTCCTAGACACTCGCATTTTCTCGAAGGTAGACCTGGTAAAGGCGTATTACCAAAGACTACTTACCGAAGTTGGACATCCACATAACTTCTGTAACGACGCCGTTCGGATTATACGAATTAGTGAAAATGCCTTTTCGGTTACATAAAGACTTTAGCAGAGACAACCATAGGATAATTTACGCAGGAGGCAACAATAATGAAAAAGAAATCGGCTTAATACTTGACAAAGAAATGAAGAAATATGTTTTGGGATACTGCCAGTTCTTCGAAAGAGTTCTGGTCAAACTGAAAGAGAGACTGTTTAACATAGCAATTGTAGTCATCTATGCACCAATAACACAAAGCACCGAGGAAGAAATAGAACCTTTTTACTCCACTCTAGACAATGCCAAGGCTCAATGTAAAAGTCAAGAAATCAGGATCATCATGGGAGATTTGAATGCCAAAGTAGAAAAGGAGAGGGAAGGTATGACAAGTGGCAACTTTTGTTAAAAAATCCGCAACGAACGAGGAGAAAAATGGGTCCAATGGTGCATAGCAAATGACCAGGTAATAACTAACACCTGGTTTCAAGAACACCCACGATGTCTATGGACATGGAGAAGCCCAGGAGGTGACACAAAAAACCAAATAGATTGCATAACCATAAACAGCAGATTCAGAAATGCAGTGGTTCAAAGCCAAGTTTATCCAGGCACTGACTGTGAAAGCGACCACGTCCCAGTCATCTGCAAACTGAAGGTGAAACTCTGGAGACTGAAGAAGCCTCGTGCAACACCAAAACTTATATACAATACGCTCGTGAATGAACTCAACCTACAGAAAGAATACACTAACAGCGTGAAAATCAAATACGAAAAACAAATTGGAAAAGGACACTCAAAATGGGACTCGCTAAAGGAAGCAATAGTGACATCAGCAAACAACATTACCCCAAAGGAAATTAGGCGCAGAAAAAAAATGAATGGATGGCTGAAGAGATTCTGGACATAATGCAAAGGAGGCAGAAAATGATAACAAAACACGGAATTGAGTACAGGGAACTACACAAGGAAATAAGAAAATGTAGACAGGCTAAAGAGAAATGGCTCAATGACAAATGTGCAGAAGTAGAGAGACCGAGCAGAAATAATAAAGCAGACATGCATAAAGAAATAAAAGAACTAACAGGAAAAAAAACCTGCTCTTCAACAGGATGTATAAAATCCAAGGATGGAACAATCATATTGGAGAAAGATGAAATACTGCAATGATGGGAAGAGTATATAAAATATCTTTTCCACGACAAGAGAGAGTAACCGATAATACGCAAATATGAGGACGGACCAGAAATATTAAAGTATGAAGTGGAATCTGCAATAGCCAAACTGAATAGAAACAAAGCAGCTGGATCAGATGGCATAGCCATAGAGCTGCTGATAGCCCTGGAAGGAGTTTGTATAGAGAAAATTACAGAAATAATAAATTAAATTTATAATAGTGGTGTAATACCAGATGACCTCAGCAAATCGATCTTCATAGCGCTGGAATCAAAGAGCAAACGAGTGCGAATTCCACAGAACCATCAGTTTAATGAGCCATATGACAAAACTGATCGTCCGAATCCTGATGAATAGAGCGAGAAGCAGAATCAGGCCAGAGATAGAACAAGAACAGTACGGTTTCGTCAAAGACACAGGAACAAGGAATTCAATATTTATGATTAGGAAGGCGTTTGACAAAATAAGCCACAAAGAATTGATGGAGATGCTCGACAGTCTTGACATATTTGGGAAAGACTTAAGAGTAATCAAGAATCTTTACTGACAGCAAACCGCTTGTCTACGGACAGGTATTGAATTCAGTAGATATACAAAGATAGAAAGGGGCGTAAAACAAGGATGTGTCTTTTTACCGGATCTGTTCAACTTGTACAGCAAGAATATTTTGAGGACCTTAGAAGTTATGCCTGGATTTGTCATCGGAGGCCACAATTTAAACAACCTAAGTTATGCAAATGATAGGGTGCTAATAGCAGACAATGAAAAAAAAAACAAACTACAAGACCTCCTACAGAAGGTAGCTGAAGAGAGTGACAAGAAAGGACTACAAATAAACTACAAGAAAACCGAATGCATGGTCATCAGTAAAAAGGGCAGCCCAATATGCCAAATACAAGTCGGGGATACTAGAATCAAGCAGGTACAAAAATTTAAATACCTGGGAAGTATTATAACAGAAGACGGAAAGTGCGACACAGAGATCCAAAAACGAATTGGCATGCCGAAGGAAGCATTCCAGAATTTGAGTAAAGTATTAAGAAACAGGACAATTTCGCTAGAAACAAGGAAGAGAGTACGGGATTGCTATGTGTTGTTAGTTCTTCAATATGGTAGTGAATGCTGGACAATATCATTAAAGATGAAGGAAAAACTTGAAGCAACTGAAATGTTGTTCTACAGAAGGATGCTGCGAATATCATGGATCGGGCATGTAAGCAATGATGAAGTCCTAGAAATGATGGAAACAAAAAATAACTTAATACTAAGCATCAGAAAGAGACAGCTGAAGTTCCTGGGGCATGCAATGAGGAAGGAAGGCTTCGAGAACCTGATACTAACAGGCCAGATAGAGGGAAAAACAGACAGGGGAAAGCAACGGATAAACATATTTGAAGGACCTAATCAGGTGGATGATGGAACGAGGATTGCATGGTGTCAACAGGAGAAGGCTTCTAAGAGCCACCAGGGATAGGGAGATATGAAAGCCATGATCGCCTACGTCCTGATGGGACAGAGCACATAGAAGAAGAAGAATGCCGCTCAGACATTCAAAAAGACTAATCGATGGGGTATTTAGATGTTTACCTTTCATATATGCCTACATAGACGATTTTTAAATGGCCAGCAGAAACCGGGAGAACACAAATTTGGGGCTAGCTTCTCTTAAGGTACCTTTTCTAAGCCGAATTACATCAAGAATAGCGAGTAAATTAAACTTACCCTCGCAACAGATGCTTCATCAACAGCTGTGGATGCGTTTTACACGCCAAATTTAGGACAAGCAAATGAAATCACACCCATTCTATATCTTTCTTCTCCGCTAAACTAAATAAGGCACAAACTAAGCATAGCACCTTTTCTAGGGACCCTATTAGCCATACATCTTTCCATTAAACGTTTTTAACACATCCTGGAGGGCAGAAATTTTACAGACTATACATGCATTAATACATGCATTATACACACATACTGACAAATATAATCCGCAGGAAAACAGATTGTTGTATTGCATATGTTCCCAGTTCTCTTTAGACATGTGACAGATCAAAAATATATAGTGGCAGTTGTTCTATCTAAATTCTTTGAGCCTCGAATTGATTTGCGAAAGAACAAACCACGGACACTTCGCGCGACAAGAAGTACAAAGCAAATCACTATAATTAGTTGGACGATTTGTTCCATTCAGTAATACAAAATTTAAAATTATATTGTGACATTTCGCAAACTCAACTACGGTCTTAAGTACCACCAAATTTGAGACAGTAAGTCTTCTGACACTTCCATAAATTGTCTCACTCAGGAAAACGTGCAACTACGAAGTTAATTACTGAACATTTTGTCTGACCAAACATGTCAACTGACATAAGAAACAAATAAACCCACCAAATCACCTGTAGGGCACATTTAGCATGCCCATTACAAGATTCACTAATATACATATTGATACTGTTAGTGTTATTTTTCCTCAATTTGTTCTCAAGGATATACTTATCCTTACTATCATAGGTTTAACTCACTGGTCTGCTGCAATAACGATCAAAGACATCACAGCTACGGTAGCCAAAACTATCCTTACTGAATGGATTTCAAAATTTGGAGTACATTCATTACTCATAACAGACAGAGGAGGTGAATTTCAGTTTACATTATTATAGAGTTCAATCACATTCTCGAAACACGACACATAAAAACTACAGCCTATCACCCTTGTGCAAATGGGATGGTTTGTCTGTCCACAGACAGTTAAAGGTAACTCTAGCGATGTCTGCCCACAGACAGTTAAAAACAACTCTAGCGATGAAACAGAACAAAACTGATTGGGTAGAGAATTTACCACGCTAAATAGTTATTTTATCAATCAGAAACATTGTAAAAGAGGACTTGGGTTGTACACCAGCTGAAATGCTTTTCAGTACATCATTGACTCTACATAGTCAATAGTACTGTGATGACAACAGAAACATATTACCTACAACAACGTTTGTACAAGAACTGAAACACAAAATGTTATCATTATACTTACACAGAAACGAAACAAAAAGATATACTTACCAAATGGCATTTACAGCTGCACATATATATTTATGAGAAATGACTGCATAAAAAAAAACAACGTTATGTTTAAACTGTTCAGGTCCATACCAAGTCATAAGCAGAAAGGACAAGTACTTCACCATCATGAAAATGGAAAATGGATGGTGCTAGTCTCCTGGAGAGCAAACACACTTCGCCTCCTTGGCCTTACTCTATCAGATCATCTTAAATGGAATGACTACATTGAATCTATAGCTGCATCTACTGCTAGGAAGGTTGGTTCACTGTGTCGGGTCAGGAAGATTTTTTTATCAAAATCCATTTGTACATTTATAAATCTACCATTCATTCATGCATTGAATACTGTTGCCATATTCTGGTTGAGTGCTTCTGCTATTCATCTTGAGGTTTTCGACAAAATCTAAAGAAGAATCTGCAATATAATCGATCCGGACTTAGCAGCTCACCCTCAGTCACTTTCTCACCGACATGATGTGGTGTTCTCTCTCTTTTCTATAAATATTTTTCATAGTAAATTTACGCGTGCTACTAGATTGTCATTTAGGTCCCACAATTTCACTGTTGAAATAGTTAAATGTAATTTTTCTCTTCTACTCGGATAGTTTCTTTTCTCGCACTTCTCACCTTCCGTTTACTTGCTTCCCTGTTAGCTATACTTTACAAAAATAAAGACATTAAATGTAATCTACTATCTTCTTGAATCCTGTTCATCTTTTATTCTTTCCTCAATAACTCATGTAGCTCAGTCTTTTCTCTCACTCTAACTGCCTGAGTACTAGTGACGGTTTCGCCTTGCTTGGGGTGAAATGATTAAATAAAAAAATGATAATGCTGCTATCGATCGGATTAAACTGGCTTATATCGATAACCAACTCTCACAACAGTAAAAAGAAAAAAAAAAAGAAGAAAAACATGAGCATCCAGATTCATACATCACTCAAAAGATAAATGAACAAACATCCAGCAAAGCAGAAGACATCCCAGCAGAACAATAACGCAGAAGAATGTTACAAGATCTGGGAAACATGTGCATTGGTCAAAACATTGCAAAACGTAGATGAAATATTGTTTTCTACATATCATTTCAAATACATTTCTAATGATCTGGAAGGGGCCTTTGCCGTATCCTCTAAAATATTTAATACAATAGCTACATAAACATTAAAACACACCTACAAAATATTTATAAACCAATAACACGCAATAAAATGCTTACATCTTAGAACACCATATAAATCTACAATACGAAAGCATAGAATAGAAATGAGAAAGGTTGCTTTATTAGTAATCATAATTTAGATAGATACCGCCAACATATTGTGCGGACGTAGTAGTATACATACCACGTGGTATTTAAGGTCCAATTAGGAATAGGCAAAATATAATTCTAGAGCCGATTTCTTAGAAATCACGAAATCCGGCTTTAACAAAGAGACTCACAAATGCCAACAAGGTCCACGTTATTCTAGCTGCTGATATTTCAACATTCCATTCATGTCCATACGCAAAAGCAATGCTCAAATCAGCACTGACCAAACTACAAAGATACAGCCTCAGTCTACGGCGTTATCGTTCAAAGTAAAAACTAAATTCTACCTATACCCTTTATCCACGTTACTACTAAGCACGCATACACATACTGACTCAATCACACAAATACACATGTAACCAAATCTCACTGTTCTCACATACGTTGATTGAACTCTATAAATAATGTAAACTGAAATATTTTACCTAGATTTTTAAAAAATAATAATTTCAAAAATAATTTTATTCATTTATGAATTTCGTTTTTTGCTGTTGGTAAAGTTTTTGGATAAAATATAAAGTGAATCAAATTTAACCACTTTCAGTACATTTAACCAACTTCTTGTCTTCTTGTTGTATATAAAATTAATGTTATTTGTCGATACTATGTTGTCTTTTCTTATTTAATTTTATTCTTTCTGTGGAAGTCATGGGATTATTTTAAGCAGCAGAATTACGAACAAATCCGTAACAATATTTTAATTTATTGTATCAACTTCCGACACTCCGAATTTTGACGTTTAACATAATAACATAGTATGAAGAAAAAAGGCCCCAAACTTAATAAAAGCAAATTTTTTTTTCATCAAATGTTTGCTATTATTAAGAGGAATTAGTAAAGTATTTTTTAATTATTTAAAAAAAAAAAATTATTATTTTTTAACACGTTCAAAATTTTGGTAAAAAAAGTATTGTTTTGATTTTAGTTAGTGGGTAACCAAATCGTTACGAGAGTTGACAATGGAAAACGTAATATTACGCAACCCAGTTTTTTCTGTGAAAAACACATAAATTTGGAAATTGTTGCAAAAATCAAATAATTCTCGGATTTTAATGAAACTTTCAGTACTTATTCATAAATGAATAAAATTATTTTTGAAATTATTATTTTTTAAAAATCTAGGTAAAATATTTTTTTTACATCTGTTACCCAGCCTTCCTCGTAAATTCATGAAATTTTAAGAAATTAAATTTTGTTGGGAAAATTGGTTTTATTAGTTAAACGCATTACTCATTCGGGAATATAAATAATCTGTTATTGTTTTCAGACATTTTGCCTTTTTTTTCCGAAAATCTGCTCCTAATAGCAAAGTAAAAAAAAATGCAATAAAACTATGACGTTATTTAATTAGATAAGCTTTTAATTGCTTTCATGAATAATATATATTAAGAACATTATAATCTGAATATTTTTTTTCGATTAATAATTAAATTTTAAAAGAATTGTTTTTATTTTTTAATGATGATAGTTTATAAATTTTAAAATATATATTTTTAAAATACTTCAAAGATTTGTTGGCATCATTAAGTTATGAAGTGAAGACTACATTTACGAATCGAAAATTGAAAAGTTTAGTACAAATCGTTGTGCCTTGGTATTTTAAAAATAATTTAAGTTTATTTTTGTGTATTTGAAGTTTTTTTAATGATAATTTCTGTGTGTCTATTGAAAGGTAATGTGCTTCATGGTTTCTACTCCTTACAGGAAAAAATATGGACACTTCTGATCACCATAGACAATTAGCTTATCTTGCATCTGCTACTCATTAGATATCAAAACATACAGAAAAAGTCAGAAAGATCAACATTCTGTGATTAAGAAATAATCTTAGTTTAAATTTCGTATTATAAATAAGTAATACTTGTATAAATCAGATTAATTTAACATTAAATTTGCTAATTTTCTAAAAATAATATGTCAAGTGTTTTATTTTTGCAAGATTTTTAAAACCAAGAATTAACTCTTGTTTACAAATGTGTTAATCGCTCAAAAACGACCGAAAAATTGAAAAAAAAAAAATCTCTAAATTTTAGATTCCAGCCAGAGAGTATTTTGCTTACTGGAAATAGTAAATTTTAATCATTTAGCTTTCAATTAAAGCAACGGATTCATACCTTTCCCAAGTGTATTTGTGCGTAAGTGAATGCAACGAATTCAACTGGAATTGGAACTTCAGTTGAATTCGTTGAATTTACATGCGCACAATGAATACCTAGTTTAAAGCTCTTTAATCAACCCAGTTTATTTAAATCACGTTAATTAAAAATTTAAAAAAAACATTTTTTTCTTTCCTTCAGTTCAAGGGACATAACTTTAATACCATTATTTAGTCCCAAATTAAATTGAATATTTATAAAATGTAATTGTTGTATATGTCTTATATTTTTCCGTAATTCAACACAAAACAACCGTGTACTAAACGTAGCTTTAAATTCTCTTGAGTTAAACATTTGTCATAATTTATTAATTATAAAATACAAGTTCTAAACTTTTGTCATAATTGAATTAAAAAAATATTTCTTTAATTCTAAATGAAAAATGTTCTAGTTCTAAGACTCATTACTTGACTTTATTTACAACATTTTTGAAAACTGGTTTATCTTGTCACAAAAATGTGTATCTTTTTAATATTATATATATATATATATAATAATGAGTGAATCAACAGCATTTTGTTATCTTCAAAGGAATTTTCTTTTTAAATTATTATTGTTTTTAGAAAATTTGACTTATATGTAACAATGTTTCATGAAATATTTTACATAGGTTTAATTTTTCCCACTCATTCTTTAATCATGATTCTTTTATTATAGAGGAAACAAATGTGTTTTTTCCAGTGAAGAAAAATAGAAAAATCAATTGCAAAACTGAAAAAAACATAATTATTACTTGAAATTTTTATGCATTTAAATAATTTGTAATCAGCTAGAAGAGAGAGAGAGAAAATTAGTTGATAGTTTTAGTGTCCTCAAGGATACATGGCCTAGTTGATAAAAGCATTGGTTATACTCAGTGACTTGACCTAAAAAGAGTTGTGAATTCAATACCTGGCAACAGCAGTGGTGAACAAATTACTTAGAGTTGAGTTAATGGGAGATAACTAAGACAGGAATTATCATGGTTTATGGAATGAGAATAATATACCTATTAATCAAAATAAAGGGTGCAGTTTGAAATTCCAATCACTTGAAGAAGGCCAGAGTATACAATGGTCGAAACATTGTTAATATGGCAATAAAGATGAAGACAATGCAAATAATGTAAATTTTAGTAAACATTTAAAATGTCTTGAAATCATAAATTTGTCAACTGTTAAAAAGAAAAAGCTTCAAATGCAGGTTGTAGGATAAATACCTCCAACATATATTTCTCAGAAATACCTCCTGTAAAATAGTAAGACATTAGCTAAATGAAGACATCATTGCTACTAATGTTTTCAGAAAAATATAATTCTATTTCACTAAATTATTAAAATGAGTTAGTTGCTCATTGTTGCTTTGCACAGAAACAATTTATATTTAAAATACTTGTAGAAAAATAGAGGGAAGCCACATGGCATTGCTGAGAAAGTGACTGATGGTGAGCTGCTAAGTCAGGATTGATTATATTGCAGATTCTCTTTTGGATTTTATCAACAACCTCAAGATGAATAGCAGGAGAACCTGACCAGATATAGCAACAGTATTTAATGCATGGATGAATGGTAAATTTATAAATGTGCAAGTGACCCAACCTTCCTAGCAGTAGATGCAACTATGGATTTGACATAGTCATTCCATTTGAGATCATTTGAGAGAGTAAGGTCAACAAGGTGAAGTGTGTTGTTCTATTGGAGATTAGCGTCATCCCTTCTGATGGTAGGCAGGAAAGTTTTTCTATGGTCATTAAAGGAGAGCAGCATTCAAATTTACCATCTTTTTCCTACCTCATTAAATTAGTGATTGGAGGTCCCTTTTGAAGGGCAGCAGCCAGGATTACTTTGTCAGCCTTGACAGATTTCTTATTGAGATGCAAGTAAGTGGTGGTGTCATCTGCATAGATGCTTACTTGGGAACTGATTACATCAGGAAGATTATTGATGAAGATCAGAAAAGGCATATCCTCCAGAGTTCTATCCTTGGTCTGACATTATTCCTCATTTTTATCAATGATCTTCCCAGTGTCATCAGTTCTCAATTCAGTATCTATGTGGATGATAACTATTTACATCTATCTTAATGGTAAACCTAAGAGGTATGATAAGATTTAATTTGCAGCTGATCTCAAAAATTATATCAGTCTGTTGCTAACTGGAGTAAGAAGAAGCTGGTTAATTTTGATTCCTCATAAACTAAATTACCCTCTTTTAATCATCTTTGAAAACATTTTTGCTTTTCATCATCATGGCTGATGCTAACCTCCAGAGTAATAATTCAATGCACCTTCTCAGTTTAACATTTTGCACTGACATGAATTTGAATGATTTGCAAGGTCTGCTGCTAGAAAGTTAGTCATGTTAAACAATTCTTCCTGTCAAAATATACCTAGCACCTTTATAAACCTATCATTCATCTGTGAGTCAAATATTGCTGTGAGATCTGGTCTGCTGCTTCTGCTATATATCTAAAGATTTTTAACCAGATCCAAAGAAAAATATAGTGGGGGTGAACATGATGGACAAAATTGAATATATATATATATATATATATATATATATATATATATATATATATATATATATAGATAGATAGTCATCTGCAGTCAGATCTGTTTTACTGTATATACAGCTCATCAGTACGGTTAGATATCCGATTGCTTTTTACCAAGGATTGAAACCTGACCAAATTGGCATTTGGCACAGTTGGTGATTCTACCTCTGATTGAAAAATGTTATCATTCCAGATTTGGAATCTTGACTACATTCACTTTCCAGAGCAGTAATATAGTTTCCCTGTGCCTTTACTAGAGATATTTTTATGGTATTTGCTTTGATGATCTTTCTTTTTGATTCATTGCCTTCATAACCATAGTACTAAGTCTCATTATTTTACTGTTGAAATTGTCAGATATAATCTAGTAGCACAGCTAAAGGAGGGTGATAGGGAAGTCCACCCAGGGTGACATTTTTAAGAGAATGGCATTTGGGATCTACTGTATAAGCCTGTATAGGCTGTATTCAAATAAAAGTGATTTTGGAAAACTACTCAAAAATGAAAGACCATTTGATTTTTAACAACTTAAATATTGGCATATTTAAGCAATTGTTATCTTGACCAAACAATAAACTTTATTCAGTGAGGCATTCAGGGCTGTTTTATCATTGTTGACAATGTGAAACCTGTGAACAAACCCAGTCAGAGAAAATAAAATAAAACAAAGAAATTTAAATGCCTGGGAAGCGCTCTGTGCAACATGGAGATCTAAAGACGCACTGGCATGGCCAAAGATGCATTTCAAAAGCTAACCAGAGTACTGAGAGACAGGAAAATCTTATTGGAAACAAAGAAGAGAATGCTGGATTGCTATGTGATGTCTGTCCTGTATGGAAGTGAATGTTGGACAGTCTCATCAAGGATTAAGCAGAAGCTTGAGGCAGCAGAAATGTGGTTTTACAAAAGAATGCTGAGGATACCATGAACTGAGTGCCTGAACAACAATCAGGTATTGGAGAGAATGGAAATGAGAAGAAAACTTATACTTAACATCAGGAAGAGACATATGTGGTTCCTGGGACATGTAATGAGGAAGGATAGCCTGGATAATTTAATACTCACAGGATTAATAGAAGGAAAGAGAAACAGGGGAAAGTATTGCAAGACATACTTGATAATCCTGAGCAAATGGATGGCAGAGCAGAGTTTGGGAGAGGTACCAAGAGGAAAAATATTGAGAGTAACAAGAGACAGAGCCAAGTGGAAGTCTTTGATTGCCTACATCTTAAAGGGACACAGCACATGAAAAATAATTTACTTCTTTGTTATCTTATTCTGTTCACTGATTCATGTTTTCCTTTTAGAGTTATCATTAAAGCATTTTGTTAATTTCCATATTTTGAAAATTCATTACATTTACAAAATAATAGCAATGTGTGTTTCATTATGTCCTAATGATTACTGAATTTTTTCTACTAACTCAGATATGATTTTATTTCATTTCCATCATCTTTACTTCAATGCAATTACCTTTCTCAAGCAGATGTATTCCTGGACTTCTTCCAGTTCATCATCCATTTTTTTAAGTGTTACAATTGAACATTACTTTGTTTTATTTCTGCTGATTTAGCATTTCTTGTGCATGAAGATATTGATTGTTAGTAAAATTTCATTAGTAAATATTCTCTACATTACTTTGCATTAACCTCCATCCTTTCCCAGTTCATTTTGTAGCAGATACCTTCAAATAATTTAAGCAACATTTTATCTTTTGGTCTCACTACCCTCCTGATCTTTATTTTAATTGTGTCTTTGTGTATTTGAATTATTATGCTACTATTATAGTATATATTCTTAGTAATATTTGCACTATTTTCATTAATACCCTGTTTTCCATAGTCAGCTAAATTGGTTTGTTATATTCAGGTTTTTTGCTCTATTACTTGTAGATGGTCATTTGTTCTGGAATCCTTAACAGAAATTGTCATGTGACAAATAATCATGTAAGGTATTTGATAATTTGTTTTTATGCACTTTCTCTCTTGAAAAATATCTAAATATTTTTGAAGCAATGCAATTACCTTTCTTTTTGCCATTATTATCTATTTTCAGAAAATCTTTTTAAAAAATCCCATGCTTAAATCCAAGTGAATGAGGAGATAACTGTATTTTTTGTTGCCTTAGTTATGTACCTTATATCAAGAATCTACACTAGCTAGAGATCATTTAAAAACATTATTAATCATCAATAAAAAATGTTAAACTTTATATAAAAATTTAATTGATTTTTACCTTTTTTGCAATCCAGCTCTTTGCGATTCGTAAATAAAAATAATCGCGAATAAAATTATAAAATTTAATACGTTATGCCAACAACAGAAAAAGGAGGGCCACTCCCTAGATCAATCTCACCTACGTACGATTTCATTTATTTAATAAAGCAAGAATAAAAAAATATATATATATAAGTACAGAAAATTAGACCATTTAAATAAGTTTCTCAGCGGATTTCGTTGGCATACTTACAAGAAAATGGGTTAAGAAGAAAAAGTGTAAAAAAAAAAAAAAAAATCAAATATCATATACATCTTTTAGGTACCTCCACTCATTCGCCCCCAAAAACGGTATAGCATGATAAAAGGGATCAAACTTCAAAACAAATTTTTATCATCAAATGTTTTATTTTATTATTAAGAGAAAAGATTAAAGTTTGTTGGCATTATTTTTAAAAAAAAATTAAACCTTTTTAATACGTTTGAAAGTTTGAAATTTCGGTTATTTTTTCCCTATTAGCTAACCACCCCATGTTTACGTAATGTTACTACTATGGCAAACGTAATATTATGCAAGTCATTTTTTTGGTGTTGAAAGACACATTAATTTGGAAATACTTGCAAAAATCAACCAGACGATTTTAATGACACTTTCAGGACTTATTCACATATTAATGAAGTTATTTATGCAAATATTATTTTTGGAAAATCTTGGTATATATATATATATATATATATATATATATATATATATATATATATATATATATCTCTGCTACCTCTCTACTCCAATAAATTTCATGAAACTTCTAGAAATTTATTATGTATCCCATATTTTTTTTTTTTTGTTAAATGCAGGACTCCTTGAGGAATGTGAATCATTTTTTTTTTTTGTAATTACGAAACTATTTTTCCGAAAATCTCCTTCGAATAGTAAAATAAAAAATGCATTAAAACCACGCTATTTTTAATTTAGATAAACTTTTAATTGATTTTCTAAATAATATAATTTAAGGATATCATATTGTGAAAAAAATTCGACAAATAATAAATTTTTATAAGAATTGTTTTCATTTTTTCTTGTCTAATTAAGATTAATTATAAAGTTTTAAACATCTCTTAAATTACTTCTAATCACTCGGTGTCTTCGGTTATTATTTTATTACGTAAAGAGTATTTTTACAAATAGAAAATTGAAAAGCCCAATACAAATCATTTAGAATTAAGATTTTAAAAATAATTCAAATTTATTTTACGATAAACTGCCCCCTCTTTTTTACTATGGAAACTATAAGGTACATAACTAAGGCAACAAAAGAGATTTTTCTTTAAAAGGTCATGTGTTTCAATGGGTGTTCCTCTTATGAAACGTTCACTCAAATTATATCATTTTTTGATCACCATACTTCCAGCTGTGTAAACTGATTGATAACAGGAGCTGTCATCACCTCCTTGAAAGGTGAACGAGTCAGAAACCTTTCTGATTAAGAAATACTTTTATTCGAAATTTCATGCCATAAGAAAGTACTATTAGTTTAAAATCAGATTAATTTCACTTTAAATCTGCTAATTGCCCAAAAATAACCTGTGGGAGATGTATATTTTATTTTTGCATGATTTTTAAAACCAAGAATTAATTTTCGTTTACAAAAAAATGGCCGAAAAATTTTAAAAAACTCAAGTTATTAGATTCTAATCAATATAGTTCCTGTTGGAAATACACCAGAGTATTTTGCTTACTGGAAACAGTAAATTTAATCATTTAGCTTGTAATTAAAACTAAAATAAAAACTTGAAGGAAAGATTTTTATTTCTAAAAATTCTATTCAAAATTTAGATATCGAAAATGAGTACCTACATTTGTTGATGTTAGTTGACATATAGCATCTAGATAATTACCCAGTTCTTATTTTAGCGTCCTAAAAAAAAAATTCATGTTTTCTCGTTTCGGTAAAAACACTCGAATATACGAAATATATGATGTGAAATGGATTCCGTATAAGTTTTTCTGTTGAAATGAAATTAGGTACCGGCCACAAAATACTGACGAACCCATTTCAGACAAATACATTTAGCGTCTGTACCTTCTGGATCCACCGTATTCGAGTAAAGCCCCCCCTTTTTTAATCCTCTTTGTTATAGTGAAGTAGAGATATGGTCAGCCATGTCTGGCACAAGGCCAATTCACAAAAAGGCAGGCGCTCCCCACAACTTCAATGTTATTCGTAATTATCAGAATCATCAAAAGGTTAGAATTTTGGAAGAATAAAAGTATTTATTTTGTATGTTAAAGTAGAATTTTATCAACAGAATAACATCAGTTCGTAAGAGTTAAATGTTCCAAGAGAAAATCTAGTATGTAGTTCAGTGAATATCGCCCGGTTCACACTCCACCCACATCTATTGAACAGGTGAAGAGGCTCATCCCTTGTTTCCTGTTTAGGATGCAGTTTCCGGTTTTCTCTTTTCCAATCTTTTCACTCTCTTTTATTTTTTTTCAATTGGAGTAGATAGACTAAACTATCGCCCGGTTCACACTCCACCCACGTCTATTGAACAGGTGAAGAGGCTCATCTCTTGTTTCCTGTTTAGGATGCGGTTTCCGGTTTTCTCTTTTCCAATCTTTTCACTCTCTTTTATTTTTTTTTTTTCATTTTTTCAATTGGAGTAGATAGACTAAACTATCGCCCGGTTCACACTCCACCCACATCTATTGAACAGGTAAAGAGGCTCATCCCTTGTTTCCTGTTTAGGATGCTGTTTCCGGTTTTCTCTTTTCCAATCTTTTTACTCTCTTTTATTTTTTTTTTTTCATTTTTTCAATTGGAGTAGATAGACTAAACTATCGCCCGGTTCACACTCCACCCATATCTATTGAACTGGTGAAGAGGCTCATCCCTTGTTCCCTGTTTAAGATATGGTTTCCGGCTTTCTCTTTTCCATTCTTTTTACCCTTACGTAGCCCCCTGCGCATCAGTGGCGTTATCGCCTTGCTTGGGGTGATATGATTAAAAAAGAAAAAAAGAAAAAATGTATTGATCGCTCAAAAATGGCGGCAAAATTAAAAAATTGAAAAAAAAACCCCCCAAATTTTTATATTTCAATCAATATAATTTCTGAATTCCCGCGCAATTGTATTTTTTGAGATACACGTGGTGTGAATTAATTTTTATTGTGTGTGTGTGTGTGTGTGTGTGTGTGTGTGTGTAAAATAAAATAAGAAACAGCACAGTACCTATTACAATGCAATATTACGTTTTCCACTGTAAACTCTCGTAACGATTTGGCTCCCCGCTAAGGAAAATAAAAACAAAATTTTTACCAAAATTTCTAATGTATTAGAAGGAATTTAAAAAAAATTTGAAAAATAATTAAAAAATACTTTGATCTTTCCTTTTAATAACATAACATTTTGATGGAAAAGTTCGTTTTTATTATTAAGTTTGGGAACTTTTTTCTTCATACTATGCTGTTTTTTTTTCTTTAGCGAATTAGTGAAGGTACCTACTTTTATATGAGTTAATTATTATTATTATTATTTTTAGAACATAAAATTATGCAAATTAATCATAGTTTGGGAAGATAAATAGATATTTAATGAAATTGTTTTACCGTTTCAAAAAAGTCAAGGGCATTAATTTCTGGAAAAGATAAAATAATTCTTTATAGTTATTTCCCTTATATTTAGTTGCTCATCGAAAATATTTGTAACATTTTTAATAGTATTGTAATAAAACGTAAAAAAAAAATAGTTAATTGCAAAAGCATAATAACAAAATATTTATAATAATAGAAATGCTTAATTTTATACACAAAGAACAGAAAAGTATTAGTCAAAACTTAAAAAACTTAAAAATGGATAAAATATATATGATGTAAAAGATCATCATATATGATGATTGTAGATATCACCATATATGATTTTTAAGTACAGGCCACCATATATGAGGTTTGTAGAGATCACTCTCTATGATGTTTGTGGAGGATATCACATATGATGTGTAGTTCAGCATATATGATGTTTGTAGAGATTATCGTATATGATGTTTATAGTGGTCATCATATATAATGTTTATAGAGGCCCCTATATGTGATATTTTTAGTGGTTACATATACGATGTTTGTAAAGTTTACCATAAATGGTGATTGTAGAGCTCAACACATATGATATTTGTAGAGGTCACCAGATATAATATTTGTAGGGATTACCATATAAAATTGGAGAGCTTACAATGAAAATTTAAAGTTTTTTTTTTGTGGGAGGTCAATGTTTTTTGTATATTTTCATGGTAACTGCTTTAATAAACTCTTTCCCTGCTTCCCAGTCTTAAGCGTGCTGCTAGATTGGCATCTAGGTCACACTCCTTTACCATTGAAATAGTTAACTATAACCGCCTCTTCTACTCTAACAGTTTATTTACTTGCTTTCCTGGTAGCTACAATCTCATGAATTTAAATGCAACGCTAATTGTCATCTTCTATCTTAAATCCGTTCAGCTTTTATCCTTTTTGTAATACCTCCTGTACCCTGTCTCTCACTGTAACCCCCTGCGAACTAGTGGCTGTCCCACCTTGCTTTTGGTTAAATGATAAATAAAAAATCCAGATGGTATATAAAACATACAAAATAACGCTAAAATTAAGACTGCAATTTCTAGCCTCAGGATTGTCCCACGGGACAGTAGTTTAGAGGATTAAAGCATTGGCTTATGAATTTGGTGACAATCTCTGAGTGAGCAATAAGTAAAAAAGAAAAGTAAGAACAGGAAGTGATATCCTTTGATGCTGTGGAATGAGACTGTGTTATCTCTATAGATTAGATAAAAGGTTCAGTTCATAATTCCCTGAAAATTACCCAGTTGATGCCAGTTATTTCTTAATTTCTAATGAGCGATTATGCTACTAAGAAACAGGGGATTGCAGAGAGAGAAAGTGAAAACTTTAGCGAGGAAAAAACAATATGTAACCGGGTTCAAGAAGACAGAAAATGGTGATTGATTTGCATTTAAATTTTTGAACATTATACGTGACAGGAAAGCACACAAATGGAAGTTAGTTCACCAATAAAATGTTGAGACCTAATTACCAATCTAGTAGTTGTGGCACGAGAGAAAAAGCATTGATATTTTTTTCATATAAAACAGCGTTTCTCAACCGGGGCTCCCCGGAACCATAAGGTCCCGCAAAATATCTCTAAGAGCTCCGCGAGAACAAGTGAGATAAACTAATGTACATTTGACTTTTTACTTAATTTCATAAACGTAATATTAATAAAACACGCACAATATTCTTGATTATTGTAAGATTGTAATATAGACATCATCCCATCTAACGTATTATGTTATAAAAAAATATAACAAACATTGGGAATATATTTAGTGATGTCTGTATGGCGCCAGTGTACAAATATCATTTTCACTTATGTGCGTTGTGGTACAGTGGATATCGGCTCGAAACGAGAAACCGGGGAGCCGAGTTCGAATTCCAGTTGAATCCATTGTATTAACTTACGCGCAAATACTCTTGGGAAAGGTATTAATCCGCCTCTTCCTTCCAGTTATAGGTTAAATAGCAGGACAGATTGGGTTCTATAGCCTTGGTCGGCAACCAATCTACCGCAGAAAGCAATGGCAACCTACTGCGGGATAATCTTCTGCCCAGTCAGTCATGTCTCTTTCGAGACATGATCGACGAAGCGTGTATCACGTATGGCACTTAACTGACTGACTGACCTCCACTCATTCGCAAAACAGTATAGCATGATGTTAAAAGGCCCAAACTTAATAAAACAAAGTTTTATCGTCAAATTGTTTATGTTATTAAGAGGAATGATCAAAGATTTTTTTTTTCAATTTTTAAAAATTATTTTTAAAACTTTTTAATGCTTTCTAACACGTTTGAAATTTTTGTTAAAAGTCTTGTTTTGCCAGTAAAGAATAAATAAATAATAAACTGACGCTGCAATTGTCTGTTTTCGTTCTGTTTGTTACTTTTATTAGTGTATTATTTTGATTTCTTATGTTTATATTTCGCGTCTGAGTTTAGAATTTGTTTTTGTGAAAAGTATTATAAACGAACAGTATGAATTTTATTTAGCATTATCGAAAAATTTGACAAAGAAGTATTAATTTTTCCTTAAACAGGTTATTTAAAAATATATACTTTGATATCTACCACGTGAACTACGATGAAAATAAAAATGAGAAAAATATGGTTAATAATTTTATTTTTGCGCAGGGGTTCCTTGAGACATGTAATTTATTTTAAGGGTTACGCAAGGGTAAAAAGGTTGAGAAACACTGATATAAAGGGACTACTAAAAATATTCTCTTATTGTACAATACAAAAAACAAACAAGTATAAAAGAAAATATCTTCCGCCACAGGGTCTCTCACTCAAATATTTAATATGTTTATAAGATAAATAGAATGAAATAATAAAAAAAAAGTAGTTCAACAAAAATAAAGCAGAAGGCATGAACTTTGAACAGTTTATCCGTATTTTTTATTTTAATGTACAACTTACTTAAAAATTAAAAAATACAATAAAGATTTAGACACATTGACATTGTTTCGTTGAATTTAAAACATTTTTTATTTATATACAAGCCTGTTAACCTGAAAACCTTAAAACTTGGAGATTTAGATGTTTAAAGTAAGAAAAATATGTAGATTTTATCAAAATCGGGGAAAGACAGAAGGATTTCAAAATATTCCAAATATGTTAACCGTAAATTTTAAAAGATCATTTTTTTAAATTGACAGCTACTATACCAATATTAACCCATTTCGCTTATAATCGAATCCTGATTCGATGAATTTGTTATCTTCACAATATTTGGCATGAAATATTGAAAAAGCTTTCAAAACACATTCACATTTAACAGGAAGAAGTATTTCCACTCGGCGATTCTTAATAGAGAAAATCAACAATTCATTTGCATGTCCATTGCATTCAGTGAAACACACATACACACGCACACACATTGAATTTAAAAATATACTTAGCTTATTAAATTTAAAAAACATAATTAGCTTATTAAATTCAAAAATATAATTAGCTCATTAAATTTAAAAATATAATTAGCTTATTAAACTGACTTAAAAAGAACTTAAATTCAAATAAAAGAATAAGTTGAATCAAATATTTTGTACAAATAAAATTTTTATTGTTTAATTTTAGAATTTAATTTAGGTAGCTCCACTCATTTTCGATAACTAACTTTTAAGTTGAATTTTTAAAAATGAAAAAGTTTTCTTGAAACTTTTATATTAGTTTTAATTGAAAGCTAAATGTGGAAATTTACTATTTCCAGTAAGCAAAATACTCTGGTGCATTTCAATCAGAAATGATATTGATTGAAATCTAAACTTTTTCAAATGTTTTAACTTTTAATCTTTCAATTTTTTGGCCATTTTTAAGCGATCAACGCATTTGTAAACAAAAGTTAATTCTCGGTTATAAAAATCTTGCAAAAATAAAATATACATCCGAGACACATTATTTTTGAAAAAATTAGCAAATTTAATGTTAAATTGATCTGATTTATACAAGTATTACTTATTTATAGCATGAAATTTAGAATAAAACTATTTCTTAAACGCGGAGTTAAACTTTCTGACCTTTCTCTCGTATTTGAAATGTGTTGACAGCGTGACAGATGCAACATAAGACGTATAGTGATCACAAGTTACATAATTGTACAAATTTTATCCTGTAAGGGGATGAAACCGTGAAACACATGATTTTTTAATGCAGATATAGAAACTACCATGCAAAATAAAAACTCCAAAAAAATTCAAATACACACAAAAAAAAATAAAAATTATTTTAAAAATATGAAGGCACGACTATTTCTGTTAAACTTTTCAATTTTCAATTAGTAAATATAATCTTCACTTAAAAGCTTAATAATTTAACCTCAACAAATCTTCGAAGTATTTTAAAAATATTTTTGAATCTTTATAAATTATTCTAATTAAAAAAATGAAAATAATTCTTTTAAAATTTCAGTATTAATCGAAAACTGTTTTCTTCGGACAACCATGCCCTTACTATATATTACTTTATAAAGTAAATAAAAGTTTATTAAATTAAATGATGTCATAGTTTTATTGCATTTTTTATTTTACTATTGAGAGCAGATTTTCGGAAATAAAGGCAAAATTTATCAAAAAAAAAAAAAAATAGATGATTTACATTTCCCAATGAGTTCTGCGTTTAACCAATTAGTGCAAAAAAAAAAAAAATAATTTCTAAAAATTTCATGAATTTACGTGAAGGTAGGGTTAACAGGGTTATATTTTTACCAAGCATTTTTAAATATAATAATTTCAAAAATAATTTCATTCTTTGGTATATAAGTTCTGAAAGTTTCATTAAAATCCGACATTATTTGATTTTTGTGAAAATTTCCAAATTAATGTTTTTCACCGGAAAAACACTGAGTTACCTAATATTACATTTTCCATTGTAAACTCCTGTAACGATTTGGGTAGCTGCAAACTAAAATCTAAATCTAGGTTTTACATAATAGAAAGTGATGGAAATTTGTTTTTAGCGATTCTGATCCGATTTTGTGTGTGTACATTTTCTACTTTGGGTTTCAGCAATTCGCTGTAAAATACGGGATTTTGTATCCTATAATAGCATGCCAGCTGCCAATGCACTGCAAATTTACAGATTTACTTTAGTTGTCGGCAGCTGCAGCAATAAATCAATAAACGACTTTTATTGAAACTAAAACTTTTCTTTACCATTCTTTATAAAATTGTCAGTCAAATTGAAAAAAAAAATACTTTAGAATATATTTTTACGTTCGTTTTCGATGTCATACCTCTTGCGAGTATTTATTTAAAAAAAGTCTTGTTTACATTTCTTAAAGTCAGTCAGTTATAAACGTGATATACGCTTGAGCGATCATGTCTCTTTCGATACATGACTGTCTAAGGAGAAGATTTTCTTGCATGTAGGTTGCCTTTTTTCTGTGGTAGGTTGGTTATTAACCAAGGTTATAGAACCCAATCTGTCCTGCTATTCAATCCATAGCCAGAGGGAGAAGAGACGGATTAATAACCTTACCCATGGTATTTGCGCACAAGTGAATGCAACGAATTCAACTGATTTGAACTCGGCTCACCGATTTCTTATTCCGATTCGATATCTATTACACCATAAATGCCCAACCCGCATTTTATACACAATGCTTAAATTTGTCATCTAAATTTATATTTCTGAAAAAAGGAATGATATTTTCGTTATGAAAATGGGAAAAAAACTGAAGAATATTTTAACTGTTCAAAGAATATAAAAATGCTATTCATTTCAATGAGCTTTCAGGAATTATAATTTTATTTCCCTTTGAACATTAAAAGTCATGGAAATTTTTTACAGATATCTTCTTTAATTATTGAATTTCACTATAATGATGAAATATGATTATAAAATCTTTGCAGCTTGATGAACAAAGTTTGTATATATATATATATATATATATATATATATATATATATATTTATATATATATATATATATATAAAAATTTAAAGATAGTATTTTCTACTAGAAATAAAATATCTTTTTTTATGAAAGCTGGAGATGCATTTACAATGAATAAATGAATTGCAATAGTAAAACATAAAAATCAGACCATTCGCAGTAATTTACAAATAATTTTAGGTGTAATGAGATCTGCGTGTTCAAATAACGAATGTTTTGTTAATAATGAACAATGACCTTAAATCTGATTTCAGACTAGAAAACAAGCATAAATAATTAAAATAAAATAATTTTTTGATGTAAGAAAGATAATTGCAATTATGAAATTTTGTGTAATTTGTCATCTTTAAAATTATTTTCGTTGAAAACAATTTAGGTTTATAATGCAGTCCGAAGCATTTTAACATGGAGGTGACGGTTTTTGGTGGGGCTTTCTTATTTTATTTTTTACTTAATGAAATCTAGTCTTGGCCAAAGTCCTGGAGCTTTTAATAATTCACAAATATAATAATATGGTCTTTTTTCTGATTCTTGATAAAGCTTTATTTTGAACAACTTTGAGGGGGATTAAAATTGTTTATCACTTATGGTCGTTATATTTACTTTTCTTAGCAACATGTTACTGAAAATATTGTGGTAACTCGAATAAGGTTAAAATCAAGTAAACTGATTTTAGGAATAATATAGGAATGAGGAATAATATAGTTATTAAAGTGAAGGACTCTGTCCTGTCAAACTAAAATTTTCTCATTGGGATTTCAAATGATTCAACTGACTACATCCAGGTAAGCTGCTTATAGTTTGGAAAGATTTATGAACAAATCAGAACGACCTAAAATATCAGCTTATCTGATCCAACTAACCTCAATCGATCATGTCTCTTTTGGTCCATGACTGACTAGGCATAAATCTTTCCTGCATTTGGTTGCCATTTTTTTCTGTGGCAGACTTGTTGCCAACCAAAGCTATAGAACCTAATCTCTCCTGCTATTTAACCCATAGCTGGAGGGAGACGTGATGGATTAATAGCTTTCCTATTTTTATTTGCGCGTAAGTGAATGCAACGAATTCAGCTGAAATTCGAACTCTGCTCTCCGATTTCTTATTATGAGTCGATAGGTATCTTTAATAACAAATACCTATAATTACAACTTCTGGAATATCTTGTAGAAATTTATAAGAATATATTAACTAAAAATATTAATAAGGCAAAAAGAAAGAATTTTCAAATGGCGAGCATCACGAGGTCATTGATAGGATGTCGATAAAAATTTTACTTTAAAAATGTTTATACGGTAGGTTTATCGAGTATATAATTATCAGACGTGATGTGAATCCACATAAAAATTTACACACAACATTGAATTAAAACAAACAACAATGAATAAATGAATTAACAAAACATGTTACAGAAGGATATAGAATTAAACGATGTTATGGACAGTTCAGTATGCCTCGTGTCTATTAGAGCAAAGGGAAACATGTGTTGCCGCTCCAAAAGTCTATAAGAAAAGAATAAAAGCGATTCAAATATCGCGTCATCTGTGATTATCGTCAGAGGGCGGCAATCCAACAGTTGAAAATTCTCAGCATGATCAATGGAATGGCTTGCCATTTTTTACATAACTATATAAATACATAACTGATGTATTAAATGAAGTGGTCAATATAATTTACAGATTTGGTGGTACAATAAGAAGATATAACCTATTGTGGGTAATCTCATGCATTAATATTTGTTTCCATAAAAGTATGTGTCTCATTGATAGAACAAGAGCCTATTAAGTAGTTGGTATGTTTGATTTCATTTGGTATTTAAACGATGTCCTGTATGTCTGAAAAAAACTGATGTGTTGGAATATCCAATGACTGTGGGATGCGTATATCTGAATGAATAGTCATTTTTCATTTAGAACCATATTGTAAATTGAATCTTACAATACATGTTCGAGGTACAATTTTTCAACCACAACCCATTGTAATTGGTGTAATATTGCATAGAATATTTGTTTACAGACGAGTGTTTGACAGGAAAAGAAAGACATTAACATATGCAAGAGGTAACCACATGAAATCGAAAATCGAAAATAAGATTTTAAGTGAGACAATAACATGTTGATTTATGTCTATTGATACACTTATAATTCTTATGAGAAACTTAGACGTTAGATATCGGGTTCTTCCATGGGCCGTGTCCCTTCAGAACATGAGCATTCCTGACTTTCCACCACCACCCATCCCTTGTAGAATTTAGCAACGTTTGTCCCTTTTCCAAAGCCCCCGTCCCCTGTTCCACCATCGATTCACAAAAGCTCGTCAGGTCCTTTCCCCTGTCCCTCTCGTCCTCGATATGTCTTGTGAGTGTCAAATTCTCCAAGCCCTCATTATGTATCCAAGAAATTTCAGCTGTCCTTTTTTGATTTTGTATACACATAACGTTTTTGTTTCCGTTTTTATTCTTCACTTCATTCCTTAGTCGGTCCGCCCATGGAAGTTTCAGCATCATTCTGTAGAACCACATTTCTGTTGTCGCTAGTTTTCCCTTCATCTGTGAGGAAACTGTTCAGCATTCACTGTCATACAAGAGGATTGATATTACACAACATTCCAGTATTCACTTGCTCTTGATTGCTTGGTGAATGTTCCTAAGTTGTCCGTTGATGAATACTTGAATAGATAGTTACTTTGACGAGTTAACGTTTAGCATTTTCACATCGTGTTTCTTTGCGCGCGCGTGTGTGTGTGTTAAAGGAATTAAAAGTGTTGTTCTTTTTTATTTATTAATTTTGAACAGAGTATAAATAACATTGG
Organism: Ascarosepion bandense; assembly: GCA_037127315.1. Lineage (NCBI taxonomy): Eukaryota > Metazoa > Mollusca > Cephalopoda > Sepiida > Sepiidae > Ascarosepion > Ascarosepion bandense. Next base: position 25,479 of record JBBBDQ010029128.1, on the reverse strand, counting down.
AGATAGTATAAATAACATTTGGTCAAAAAAAAGTAATCGTCGTCATGACTAATGAATAAGTGTGCTATTTATATAAAAAAGATAGGTTCGAAAATTAAAATTTTCAAAAAAACCTCGACCACCTCTCTGGTTGGTCCAAACACGAATGATTGGACTTTAGCCCCAATTTTCGAGAAATGGCGTTTCGATCCTTTACATATGACAATATTTACGTCAATAGTATATACGTGTGTAAGTCGCAGGCCCGACGTCAGTGTTTTCAGGTGAAAGGTTTTAAAAACTAGAGGGTCCGTAAATAAATGTTTTATGTTAATGCAATCATGTGAATTTTAAAACCTAGTTTGGGGTAACAGTGATTTGCTCTCAGATTAGAAAAAGTCATAAATAAAAAGGAACAATTATTTTTAGGATTTACAGTAAGATTTTTTATGACCAATATGTACTATGAAAAATGAAAAAATATCGAGCTCTGGAAATGCGTTTAATGAATGGTTTATGTTAGAAGTATTAACACTAAATTACTTGATAACTGCGGAGAGATAATAATTTTATGGAGTGTTAAATTCATGTAAGCTTCCTTATTGGCGACAAACATATTAAGTTGGAAGATGACAAAAACTAGTAAAAAAGGTGAATATCAAAATGTTAAAAAAAAGTTGTTGGTAAACTTGACTTATTTTTAAATCAATGAGGTGGGTTAACATGTAGCAAAGAGAGATTTAATTATTTTTGTTATAGCAATCCCCACATTTATAGTATCGCTATTCTGATAGTGTTGAGTTTCTAACCTTTTCTCTAAAGTGGTCTTTGGCAATCTATTCGCCAAAATATAGTGACTATTTTCTTCTTTTTAAAATGCTTATGCTGCTATTGCACATATAAAATTTAATTTAAAATTTAAAATACTTATTCTGCTATATTGCACATATAGAGATGTGTGTCGTAGTGCAGTGGATATCGGATTGGGAAGAGAAATCGGAGAGCTGAGTTCGAATTCCATTTGAATTCCCCTATTCACTTATGCGCAAATACTTTTGGAAAGGTATTAATCCGTTTCTTTCCCCCAGTTATGGATTAAATAACAGGTCAGATTGGGTTTTATAGCCTTGGCCGGCAACCAGTCTATCGCAGAAAGTAATGGCAACCTACTACGGGATAATCTTCTGCCCAGTCAGTCATGTATCACGTATGGTACTTGACTGTTTCTGCTATTACTACCATCAGCATTTTTCTCCTTCTCAAGCATTTTCCCTCTCTTTTACCATGTTTCTCGAAAATGTGGCTGATTGTGGCTCTTCACTGTATCCCGTCTTTTGTTTCTTTCAATAATACTTTCTCTTTAACGGTTCTTTTTTGTGTTATTTATTGTCATCTATTTGCTCCGAATTATTAAATTGACTTTTCGCTAATTTTCTCTGTTTATCTTTCTTTTGATATGTCCTGTGAATGTTAAATTCTTCAAACTATCTTTTTTCAGTATGTGTCTGTCGAATTTCAACAGCCTTTTTATGATTGGTAGAAGTCATTATTTATCCAAATTATCCCAAATGATTTTACTCTAGATATGCGAGTAGCGAAACAGGTATCAACACGGAATTTTGAATCAGTAAGTCGAATTTCACTTCTGGGATAGCTTGTGTTCACTTTTGTACTAACCGAAATCTTGACTTTTACCTCGATGTGAACACTGACTACCTTGTAGGAAATAAACAACTATCTCAGTCACCAAACTGGATAATTAATGATCATTAAGCAAAGTGCTGTACAAGGCTATTTTTAGTATGGCATCCAGTGAAATCAAGCTTGCTACATGAACAAATTGGTTTGCCAAATACATTAATGGAGGCGGACATTGTAGCCTGTACGTCAGCTGAAGGGTAAATTGAAGGGTAAATTGAAAATTCTGGATCAAGAATTGACTTTTAAATTCCTTTAAATTAAAAATGACAAAACAAACTCTGTTTTTAGGAACCATCAGATATATATATATAGAAATTTACACTCGTAAATCAAAGTATGTGCGCGTATGTACTTTTCTATATCTCTCAAAACATATTATGTAATCATTGTGATATTTCAGAAATAAAAAAAAAATCTCTGAATTCCAATTGCTTTTAGAAAAGTCTGAAAGATGTGAATCCTTTATATTTAGTGAAATTGTCAACTCTTCTATCATAATCAAAGGACACAATCATTGAGGTTGTATATAAACAGACCCCACTACAAGCCGCAACACACATAGCTGACACTGTAAGTGCTAACTAAACTTAGATTAGCACTGAGGCACCTAGTGGGGATCGAACTGATTACCATAATAACGATCTGCAAACTAGCTTATTTGCTTTACACTACGGGGAGGCATTTTTTTGAAAGCTTCAGTCAGTTAGTTAAGTGTCATACGTGATACACACTTGGGCGATAATGTCTCTTTCGAGACATGAATGACTAGGTAAAAGATTTTCTCTTAGTAGGTTGCCATTTTTTTTCTGTGGTAGACCGGTCGCCAACAAATGCTATAGAACCCATTCTATTCTGCTATTCAACCCATAGCTGGAGGGAGAAGAAATAGGTTCATACCTTTCCCAAAGTAAGTGAATGCAATGAATTCGAACTCGGCTCTCCGATTTCTCATTCCGAACCAATATTCATTGCAGCAGAATATCCATTGCACCACAACGCACATAGCTCACAAGTCCCATACTCAACAGTTATGTTAAATTTAATATGGAAACTGAATTTTCAGTCATTTCCTTGAAGGTTTAATTTAAGGTTTTCAAAGTTTGCCTGATAGAACCATTTTGTAGAAAAGAGAAGTATTTTTTGTTTTATTTTAAAGAAATATTGTTATAAAAAGCAATTCTGAAGAAATTCTAAAGCTAAAGGAGTTAGTCAGCCAAGTGAATCCTAAATCGTAATTACAAACTGCGTATTTATCTTGGGCACGTTTCATTCTTGTTAAGGCGCGCAGTTTAAAGGGATTTACTTTTATACAGACGATTAACAACCAGGTGGAAATGAGATTTTTACATATAATTTTATTGTAAATGCTTGGGCTTTTTTATCCTCATGAATCCTAAGAAGGGATTATTTGTCAGTGAAGGCAGATTTGATCCCAGTACATTGGCAGTTGGGTAAATCCTACTTTTTAATCCTTAATTCAAAATAAATAAATAAATAAAAAGGGATGTAAAATAGCTTAATTCTTTCTAACAGGTTTCGGTCAATTTTCTTTTTTCGTTCGGAAGTTCACTATTTTATTTTTTAGAGCAATGGAACGAAATTCAACGGGATTAGTAATAAGTGATACTTGTTACTACATGTTTACCAACTCAAAGAAAAAATGCGATTTGAGACAAGAACACTAAGTACTGGAGAGGCAGATCATGCCATCCAACAAAAAACTCGGATATAATACACACACACACACACACACACACACACACACACACACACACACACACACAGGATGAGAGAGGTTGAGGAAGAAGAGAGAAAGTGAATGATAGAAAGAGAAAGAAAAAGAAAATGACTGGGAGAGAAAGAAAGAGAAAGAAAAAACAAAGGGGGGAAGAAAGGGGGTAGAGAAAAATAGGAAGGCAGAAAGAAAGAAAAGTAAAAGAGAGAATGAAAAAGAGAGGGAAAGAAAGAGAGAGAGAGAAAGAGAAAACCAGATAGAGAAAGAGAGAGAAAAAAGTGAAAGGGAAAAAGACTAAGTAAGAATTAAAATAAGGAAAATCGCAAAAGAGCGAATCAGAAATATAGCAAATACTCCTCTAATTACAGAAACACTCGACTAATTTCACGAATTCTGAAAAGGTATAAAACAATATAAAAACTATACAAAATTTATATTACTAAAAATGATCGCAATATTGCGGAAAATGCGAAAGAGTTGCTGCCACTTCAGCTAAAAGTTGGTTGGTAACAGTCTAAAAGACATTCACAATAAGAAGTAAAGAATTAGAAAAGGGAAGAATTCAGAAAATACAGATCCAAATTTAAGAATACTTGATGTAAAAGAGGAACCCAAAATGCGAACTACAGGTCTGGGGTACTAAAATCAAGCAGATATAGAAATATGGATAGAAATATAAAAACATTGTCCATAAAAGAACTGCCATACAGTCAGTTAACTGCCAAGTGATTCACGCTTTGGTGATCATGTCTCTTTCGATCCATGACGGAAAATTTTTCCCGCAGTAGGTTGCCATTTTTTTCTGCGGTAGACAAGTTACTAACCAAAGCTATAAAGCTAAAACTGTTCTGCTATTCAACCCATAGCTGGAGGGAGAAGAGCTCGGTTAATACATTTCTCAAGAGTATTTGAGAGTAAGTGAAAGCAACGAATTCCGCTGGAATTCGAACGCGGCCCTCCAATTTCTCATTCCAAGTCGATATCCACTGCACCACAACGCACATCCGCTGTGCAAATATGCGAAAAATAAAATTGTTATGTAATAATAATAATAAAAAAAACGAAAAATAATGTTTTTACTTTTTCAGTGTACTTTGACGATCATTTTTTTCTTTCTATATTTTGTCTTGTTTTCTTGTCATCACAAAATGTTGCAAATTTTTGTCAAGAGTATGACTATAATTTTTTTGTCAATACATTGTTGTCAACTGCTTCTCAAAGAGACTTTCATGAAATGATTCAACACATTCAGGCTGATGGATCTTTCTTTTTCTATCTTCTTTCACATAAAGTTCGTCATTATTATATCTAAGCTGTATGACTTTATGTCAGATGTTTACTATATATTAATCATTTCACCCCAAGCAAGGCGGGACTGCCACTAGAGCGCAGTGAGAGAAAAGACTGGGTACGGGATGTATTGAAAAAGGGCAAAGAACCCAATCTATTCTGCAAGGGATGAAGGGATGGAGGGAGAAGCGCTCGGTTAATACATTTCTCAAGAGTATTTGAGAGTAAGTGAAATCATTTCAAAAGGTATTTGCGCGTAAGTGAATGCAACGAATTCAACTGAAATTCGAACTCGGACCTATGATTTCTTATTCCGAGTCGATATCCATCACACTACGTTATCAAAAGTAATAAAAGTTCAAAATAGTTTTACAATGAAGGTAACGTGCAGCGATACATAATTCGGTAATAAAACGATCAAATAAAAAATACATCGTAAAACTAGAATCTACAATTAAAAGTTCGTTGACAATGTCTGAACATTTTAAAATCACTTTGTAAAGAATATTGCACCAGAAGATTTTTGGTGATCCTCCCCAAGAATCAGGTGACATCTTCTTATTCTATGTGCCGTTTGCCTTCAGGACGTAGGCAATCATGGCCCTATCCATTGTAGATCTTAACACCCTTTTTTTTAGTTACTTCTTCTAAACCCTACTCTACTATTCATTTGTTCAAGCCCATCAAGTATGTCATGCATTGCTTTCCCCTGTCTCTCTTTCCCTCTATCTGTCCTGTGAGTATCAGATTCTCGAAGCCCTTCTTCCTCATTACATGTCCCAGAAACTTCAGCTGTTTTTTCCTGATGTTAAACATCAGTTTCTTTTTCGTTTCCATCCTCTTCAAAACCTCGTTGTTGCTCATATGTTCGGCCGATGATATCCTCAGCATCCTGCTTTAGAACCACATTTCGGCCGTTTTAAGTCTTTGCTTTTTAGAAGCAACAACCTATAAATGGATATTTACATTTTAAAATACCAAGGAGAAATTTATTTGATCGAACGAACAATTGTAAAACATTTGAATAATTATTTTTTAGCAGTTAGAAAGGTTGTATATGACTAAATTGTCAATAAGGTGTATCAAATTTATGGCTAATAACTAAACTCTGACTAATAAGCAGATATTAAATTTAAATGTTACTAAGATTAATTGCGTAAAATTCTTTTTAGGAAAATGAAACAACTGATAAAAATCTTGAGCTGTCTGAATCGGCTAAAAATAGAAAAGAAATCAAATAACTTTAGAACATTCATGTGAGATGATATTTTTAAAAAATCCCGTACTTTTGAAAAGTAATTAATTGTAAAATTTTAATGAATGAACAATTTCTATAATTTCAGTGTGTATTTCTCAAATATATAAAATATATATGTTTTGAGGAGATATCATAGACTTTAAGATTAGCAACTTGAGATTTTTCACTTGAGTTTAAGGTTTTTATTCTAGAAACTTTGTAGCAACAAGTCTCAACAAAAATGGTACTTGTAATAGAATCTTGGATCTCTTGTGTATAGATCCTCTAAGCTAATTATTTAAGCAAACCTGTAAATGCAAAATTAAAGTGTTCTAACTTGTTCAGTATGGCTTATGGTCGAAGCGTTTTAAAGACGCCAGTTTTTGCTTGATCTATTAAAGTTAAGCAAGGTTAAACCAGTTCATTACTTGAACAAAAATAAATCCAGGTTCTGCCTAGAAAAACATGTCTATTCTCGTAAAGTGAGTAAGGTAGAATTTATAGATAATGAGACATGAAAAAGAACCAGAAATTTATTAAAAGATTGAAAATAAGGAAAAGGCATTGCTTATAGATAAGCATATTAGATGCGAACAATTTTAATCAAATATAATTCGTCTACGAATGATAAATATTTGATTAGCAATTTAGGAAATATAGTTATATAGATATATGATTAGTAACCAATAAGTGATTCCAGTTCTGTTTGGAATCAATGGCATTATGAAACATTATACAAGTATAATATAAGAAGTACACAGAGTTAACAGCATATACAACAGCAAAAATAATAATAAGAATATTTATTCCAAAGCAATACGTATCGCATAAATATATAATATATATATAGGTCAAACAGAGAAGGTGTTTGTATTTAATTAGCATTTGACAAAATCAAGCGTGGAAAACAACATTCCTTATGTGTCTGTTTTCATTGGTGCATTTCTGATGCGTTTTTTGAAAGTTGGCCTCCACTCTTTCCTGCATTGCTCTATCAATTTGGGCGACTTCCACGCGAATAGTTTCCTTGAAAATCGTCCAATGTATGGGGATTATGCTCATACATACGTGCCTTGAGATTTCTCCATAGGAAATAATCACACATCAGGGAAACAAAAGGGCCAATGATTGTCAGCAAACCTGGAACTGGAACATCGAAGAGAGGGCGAAGAATGTCTATTGATGCTTTGGCTGCGTGGGTCGTCGCTTCATTCTACTGAAAGCACACACATCGGATAGGAATACGTTTTCGTCGTAATTAAGACTCAAAGAGGTTTTTTATCATCTCTGTGTAATGCTCAGAGTTAACAGTAACAGCATTTCCATTATGGTCTTCAAAAAATTAAGGACCAACGACGCTAGCTTTTCTCACAGCACACCAAACCGTCACTTTTGTGCAGCAGTCTTTCGTGCAGTTCTTTTGAATTTTCAAGGGTCCAATAACGACAATTCTGTTAATTCACCATGACATTGAGATGAAAATGAGTTTATCACTCATTAAAATAAGTGGTTGTTACATGCCTCAAAAATTATCCGACGTGTGAAGTTAAGCCTCTATGCATAGTCTCAACTGTGGCCTTATGCAGGTCTTCATGCAAAATACACCGAACGATTATCAATGTCAAGTTAAGTAGCATGATCTTAGTAGAGCGATTCAGACAGTACAGCAAAGTTCCACATTTTCTGGGGTAGGGAAACAAAAGTACTCAATGTAAATGCACACCAATCTGCTATTCATTAGTGCACCTCGAAGTGCATGAAGTGCATGTACCTAATGTGTGATTGTGTTACGAGTAGGTACACCCTGATTTCGGTGAATGTTGAATTGGCTACCAAACACACTCTGAACTGCCGTGACACACTCGTTATTCTTTCTTTCTTTCTTTCTTTCTTTCTTTCTTTCTTTCTTTCTTTCTTTATTGTTTTATTCTTTATTTTATTTGATTTCCCACAGATTTTTCATTTTAAACTAAGCTTTGATTTCCTACTTAACACTAGTCATATTCTCGGACATTCTCGGACATTCTCGGACATTTTCTCAAACCTGAATATCCCATTATTATATCCGGGGTCAATTTTTGTCATATGGAATTTCTATGCCCTGGTCACAAGAGTACCCGTCAAAGAAGTCGGATTGTAGTATGTTATACTTCCACCATCAGAAAATAACGTCAATGAACTGACACTCTAGGTACCTCCATTCATTTTCGATGCCTAAATTTAAATTGAATTTTTAAAAATAAAAAAAGTTTTCTTGAAGCTTTAATTTTAGCTTTAATTGAAATCCAACAGATTAAACGTTTGTCAAGATACGGATTAAGACGATCACTTTTTTTCTCTATGGTGACAGGCGAACTTACCCGTGTTTTTATTCAGTTTTTGGGCTTGAAAATGCAATTTGGAATTGACTCCTTTTCATTGGACGATGAACAAACTTCGCGTCGGCTCACGAAAAGGTCCGAAAAAAATTGTTTCTGAGAATTGAAGATTATTTGAATCTTACTTTTAGATGTTTCCTGGCTTTCTATTGGCCGAAAAACATTTTGCATCAAGGTGTGAAATAGAGAAGAAATTTCTTGAGTTTTGTTTTGGATCTGATTTTGCGTGTGTGCTAAGGAAAGTTTGTAAATTTGATTTATTTTAAAATTTTTAACAAAATCAACTAACTTAGCATTTGAAGTTTAAATCTGGATCTTGTTTTGTTCCCTACAGATGTTTTATGAAAAATAAATTTAAAATAGCAAAAAACTTTCTTTTAAAATGATTTTACAATTTAAAAACAGAGAATGAAATTATATAACATGATAGAGGTAACTCAAGAATTTATGAATTATTATGTCATTCATTAATTTTTAAGTTTAACATCTATTTTTCATATTCTTTATTAGATACCCCCACAAATTGTGAATTTCACAATTACATTTTTTTAACAAAATTAAAAACTAGGAATTAAAATATAAAACTTGCTTTAAATTTTGAAGGGATGATTTGCAAAGCCCTTTGAATAGTGAAACGTAGGGTATAAGAAACAAGAAAGAGAGATGGAAGAATTGTACCCTGCTGAAAATGTTTATACAGTTCTTTTTTTTTCTGTAAGGAGCGTAACCTTTGAAACACGTTACCTTTTAATGATATATATCGCGTACGGCCACCAGTAAAAAGAAAATACGGGTTATCAGTATACACACAATTAAAATGTTTTAATTATTTTAAAAATCGAATGGCTCGATTATTTGTATTAAGCTTTTCAGTTTTCGATTAGCAAATGTAGTCTTGACGTGTTAACTTAACAGCCTAGCGTGGATGATAAAGGAGTTAATTTTTAAAGATTTTTGAGACTTTATAAATATACCAAAAATAATAAAAATGAAAACAATTCTTGTAAAAATTCATTATCCTTTGATGTTTTTTCTCTTCAGACTATGATATCCTTAATATTGTTTATAAAACCAATTAAAAGTTTATCTAAATAACAAAAAATGGCATAATTTTATTGCATTTTTGTTTTCACAATTCGGAGCCATTTTCTGAAAAAGAGCTAGTTAAAAAAAAAGACTGTTGATTAGCATTCCTTAATGACTCCTGAATTTAATTAGTAGATATATGGGTGAACTCTCACGAATTTCTAGATATCTCAGGAAATTAATTGATATGTGTGTGTGTGTGTGTGTGTGTGTGTGTGTGTGTGTGTGGTAACATATGTAAAAAATATATAAAAAAATATATTTTTACCATGATTTTCTAAAAATAATGATTTCAAAAATGATTTTCACCAGCAAAAATGTGACTTGCGTAATATTACGTTTGCCCTAATAAACCCTTGTAAAATTTGCGTCACTTACGGGCGAATGAACGTGTTGGAAAGAATTAAAAATTTAAAAAAAATAATTAAAAAATACTTTGATCTGAACATTTTGCTGATAAAACTTTGTTTTTATTTACTCTGGGGCCCTTTTTTTTCTTCATACTATGCTGTTTTTTTTTGTTTTGTTTTTTTCAGCTAATTCATGGAAGTACCTACACTAGACGCTGACTAATATATTTTGAAACCTCTAAATTCATATTCTACTATCGGTTCATTTTTTAGTTCGCTTGAGCGACTAATTTCTATTTTTGCTGATGAAAGAGAATGCTCATGTGTGTGCATGTTAATCGTCTTATCTATACAAAATAGGATTAGTCGATTGTCCAACTCTTGATTGGTTCGTGAAATAATCAAATGAATAAGTACTTTAGGAATAATATGAAACGTTGGAACATGAAATCTGATAAGAAATTTGTCCGTCTCAAAAATAGAGCAGTGATTATTTTTTAAGATAGATAATCTATTGTAAAATTGGACTGTAAATTGCGGGCATCACAATTCGAACCCTGAACCAAGTATAAAGAACGTTGGTCAGAGCTTTATCATTATTTACTGACCTTGTCAACGGTTATCTATTTAGACAGGTCATGTCATGTTGTAAGTTAATGATCAAGTCTAGTTCTGCTAATGTCTAAAGTTGAAAGCAATTTTGACCAAATATATTTCATAATTAATTTTATTTTTCAGGTTCTATTCTTTGTTTCTTTGTTTCACATGAGTATCGGCAACATTTCAACAAAGTAGCAGTTTTTTTTAGGTCTTTGATGTGTCTGTTCTTGATTAAGTGACAGCAATTGAATAATTAAAAATATGATCGTTTTTTGACCGGCTTTGATATTTTCTAAATATATACGATATGAATGCAGTATCTGCGTCGAATGAGAATGCATAAAAATTATAAAATTACTAGCATTATAGCCCGGCGTTGCTCGGGTGTAATGAAAGCTTTAAAACTAATCCATGGCCCTGGAGCTCAGACTCTTTGGACGTTGGCACGAAAGACTAAAAAGCAATAGTTGTTTCCAGATAAAGCGAAACCGTAGACGGAAATTTTGATTTTCTGGTATCGATATCAAATAAGTGTTTTTCGTCGTAAACTGAATTTTGAAGGTTAAATAAATTCTCTGAGTAAATGGTATCATGGCTGAGACTAAGAACTACAATTATACCTTCTTAGGGCCAAACGCGAAGCAAAAACTAAAATAAAAGGGCTGAAAAAAATACAGACATACAGGCAGATAAACAGACACACACACAAACATCTTGCCTTTTATATATATATATATATATATATATATATATATATATATATATATATATATATATATAATTGATTTTCTGCACTATTGTAAGAACTGCAACCTTGAAACTTCTGAATATCGTTTCTTATGTCTTTGACTATGAGTGTATCAAATTTGATTAAAATCGGACCACTCCTTCTATAACCCGATTTTTTCAATTTTCGATATTTATCGGGAGTACCTCGAAACAAAACCTAGCTAAGAACACTCGCAAACGTTTCTAGGACAACTGTGTAAATTTTCAAGAAAATCGGTTCAGCCGTTTCGGAGTCTATAGGTAACGGACACACACAGACACACACACACACATACACACACAGACAAAGATCCATTTATAAATAAGTTTAGATTAGGTTGATACCAAAGTTCATTTTCTGCACAATAATACAGAAATCTAAAAAGTGTCTATGAAGTACGCTTCGCTCATTTTTGTTTGTGTGAACTGCTGTAAATCATTTATAAAACTTAGGAAAATAGTTTCCACTCGATCTTTTGGAAAGGAACTTCAACAAGCATCTCAGTATTTGTCCCCGTTTTACCTAACATAGAGAAAGTCATTTTTTAACAATATATGTGCCGAATCCCTTTAAGACGTAGACGATCATGACTTTCCCCAACTTCCTGTCCTTTGTAATTCTTAGCAAAATTTTTTGGTTTTAATATCTTTCTCACTCTCTGTTCTGTCATCTTTTTACACAGACTTGTCAGGTTACTCGCTGTTTCCCTCTGTCTCTCTAGCCTTCAAAACATCCTGTGAGTGTCAAATTCTCCAAGCTTTTTCTATTCAGTAAGTGATTCAGAAATTTAAACTAGTTTTGATTCAAAGTAGATGTGTCTTTTTTGTTTCCATTTTCCTAAAATCTTCCTCATTGTTAACATGCTGCATTCAAAATATTCTCAGAATCCTTCTGTAGGACGACATTTTCTAGCGACAAGAAATGGAAACGAGAGTCTAAAATGAAGAAAATCGTAACTAAATACAGGACCGCTTGCAGGAGGTTTTGACGGAATCTTCTTAAAAAAAAAACTTATTAGTGTTTAGTGAAATTTTAAGGAAATTAAAAATTTCTCAAACCTGAAAAAATTGTCAGTGCGAAAAGTTACAGAGAGCAACGTGTAGCTTCAAAGAATCAACTATAACAACAAGAAAAAATATATCTTTTTTATTTTTCGTTTAAAAAAGACCATAGATTTTAACACACTGGCCTTTATCTATCATCATCAGTCGATGACTAATTGTGGGCAGTGCTAATGTTTCTCGAGTCGGGTGACGGCAAACATCGATGTTGACAGCTGTCCTCGTTCATGGAGATCAAAGATAATAAGCTGTCGTTGTTTTCAGCCATCTTTTCATTTTTTATTGCTTTTTTAAAGACGGTATTTAGTTCGATGTATCTTTTTTCTTTATGAAATTGAAATAAAATGAATCTGACATCAAAAGAAAATAATAATACTACTCAATCGTATTAAATATTTTAAATTCAATTTTTCTATTTTTATTCTTTTTTCTTTTATTGATGATAGTGATTTTTGTGATGGTGATTTCTTAAAAAGAATTATAACATCACAAATTCGGGAGCTCTTGGCATTACCAAAATTCTGAGACTGACAGGTAGTAAGAAAACCTGGGATATTTTTAGTTTATTTTTACTCACAATTAACAACAGCAAAATACAGGGTGCATTGGATAAACTGTCGTCTAAATTATGTAAAAGAAATAACATTGACATCTCATTTTAACAGATATATTTGCAAAAATTACACAAAAATATCTTGAAAAAAAAAAGGGTAAATTTATTCAATAAAATAAATGCAATATATTTGATAATTCTAAATAAGAAATATTAGCAAATTTATGAGAGTGAAATTAATAAGAAACACACTAGTCAGTTGCTTCAAAACTTTTAAATTTACTATTTTTTAAACATTTTAATATATATTTTTAGCCTTCCTCTTAACTTAACTATCATTGACTTTTTGTTTATTTTCTCCTGATTTTTCAGTATATTTCTAATAATTTTTGACCTGTTTAGAAGAAAAGCTAATTTTACTAAATTTTTAACCTTTACTATCATAATTTGTGTGGAGGAAGTGTAAAATTCACTTTTTCTTTGATTTTATGATATAGTCAGCTTGTAAATGTTTGGCGGAGATGTTTTTATTTCCCAATATTCCTTATTCGATCATAGTGTGTAGAGTGTTTATCTGAGATACATTGCTTCTCGGTCTTTGAAACGCTCCAACTATGGTTTATAAATATTGATGCGAATTATTGATTCGTATGGATGAAATCTTTATTTAGCTTTTCTAAACTTTTTAATGTTATTGTCAATAAAACATAAAATGTTATTGTCAATAAAACATAAAACATAAGGTTTAACTTATTTGGAAATAGCGTATCTCATGATTTTTTTTTTTAATCGTATCACCCCGAGCAAGGCGGTAACGCCACTGATATGCAGGGGGCTACGTAATAGTGAAAAGATTGGAAAAGAGAAAGCCGGAAAGCACATCCTGAACAGGGTACAAGGGATGAGCCTCTTAACCTGTTCAATAGACGTGGATGGAGTGTGAACCGGGCGATAGATAGATCTATCTACTCCAATTGAAAAAAAAAAAAAAGAAAAGAAAAAAAAACAAAGTGAGAAGATTGGAAAAGAGAAAGCCAGGAACCACATCCTAAACAGGGAACATTATTTCACTTAGTGGAAAAAATACAGTATGCCCTAGCTGGAATGGTCTGAATCATTGAAGCTAAAAATGAAACTACTCTGAATATTTGCCATGGAAAATAATAATAGAATAGTGGCAGGCTTACAACTTTGCACCTGTAAGAAAGAGGTTGCAGAGTGAAGAAGAATCAGTTTTCCCCTACAAGGCCACAAACAATTTTGAACTATCAAGGCTGCAAAGTAAGAATTGAGTCTTATATGTAATTTTTTTCCAATTTTTCATTTGAATACTTTATTAAGCCTAAAATTCAAAGTTATTTCTGTATCTGTCATTCATTTTAGTTGTAGTTAGCGTAAACACGAATATCTTTTTGGGGAAAAGATGATGTTACCATGATTTAATTAATATCAAGAAAATTAATGCATTTAAAAAAAATCCGATTCATTACTACGCGCCGCCCTGGACTTCTTAAAAAAAAAAAACGATAAATGCATTTTAAATAGTTGAAATGCCTGCTTTGAACTTAAATTTCGGCTTTATTTATTTTTTTATTCTGTTGGATTTTGTAAAACTTAGACAAATTAATAATTTTTTTCTTTCATGCTACAATCGAAGAATTTTTTTAGTTAAAGAATACTTTCGACTTTAATACATCGATTATACTTTTTTTAATTTCTTACTTCTTTGATGCCATATATCTGATAGCAATTTATTTTTGGAAAGGTTCGGGACGAATATTCCGTATGTTTACACTTGATATATTATTGTATCACTTGTTTTTATTGAAATAACCTCTTCAGTAATTTGTCTTTATACAACTGTTAAAAAGTACACACGAGATTTTGAACCGTGTTCGGGTGAAACAGACCCATAAAAATATTCCCACAGAGTTAGAAAAAAAAAAAAACAACAACTAAAAACTTAGTACGCAATTCATTTACTAATGACAAAATACTGAAAATTCCGTTTAAAACGAATTATTCCTCGAAATATTTTAAAATAGGGGTTATTAATCGAAATATTTTAATAAGGGTTAGCGACTTTTTGCTTTTATTATTTTTGGGGGAAAAACAATCTATTCTGGCTGGTGGTGTCTACTTATTACTATAAACTTTATTTTTTAGTGGGTACATAAATAAAAACTAATAGCAACCGGACAATATTGAGAATTCCTACTAGATAAAAAATTCCTTTCCGACAGAAATCGAACCTCTATTTACTTATTTATCAGGAAAACCTCTCTGCTTAAAATTACTTTGTTTACGATTCGGGTACGAAAATAAAGCTAACAGATAATAGACTTCGAAATGTCCCAACGTGAGAGGCGCATTTTTTAAGTACGCAATCGAATCTTTATCACAGTGTTTTCCCGCGACCTAATTCGTAGGATGTGTTTCGGCTAAAGAAGTGATTTCCCTGAAAGAAAAACAAAAATCACGGTTTAAAAAATAACAGAGGTGTAACGTTTTAAAGTATAACAATAATATTTGGGTTTGTTTTACTTTAACATTTTTACTTGTACATTTTTTATGGGAAAATTTAGGTTTCCGATATTTAGTTGAAAGTTCTATACATTGATCTGGCGTATAAAAGTTGGGTGCATTGTTGAGTACTTATTGCTAGAAGAGTCACTGTCTCTGTAATATTAAGAGAATTTTCGGTTACCTGGTGGATGTTTCTGAGATTCATGCGGTTTTTATCAGCTGATGATATTTGTCACATAAGAATACAGCACATTTACTGATCATAAAAGAAGCCAATAATTTTTGTTTTATTGATATCAAAGGTTGAACAAATACACAGCAACTTATCGTTTCAGAAATAGACCCATTATAGAGACATAATAAGACCATTTGTTGGTTTCAATGAAAAGCGATTCCTTTTGTGGGCGTTAAAAAAAGCTGTGAAAAGTATCACTTACACGTTTCAGTGTCCATTATTATTCTGTTATAAAATACTCATTAACTGGTGGATGGAAATCAACGAAATAATTTTTAGTTATTAAGCCTACACTTTATACAAGGCCTAGTAAAATCTGTTAGAATCTAACTGTTTAGAGAAGTCACTGAAACTGAAGTAGATTGCTGTAGGGCTGGTAGAATATATTTGCAAAGTAATCAGATTTTTTGGCTTATATTTTAATTTCTATGTACAGAACTTAATAGAAAAATATCACTTTTCTTTACATCCAAACTCATACAAAAATCTAACCAACCTTTTTCCTTCAGGTTAATAATAATAATAATAATAATAATAATAATAATAATAATAAAGCACATTGTAAATTTTTTAAACTTAATTTAAATAATATTTGTTTCAAATCTGATTATGATTAATTATACATTACGCCAGTTAATATTTCTCAAATAAAATTTCTGAAAAGAATATTTCATTTTTAGAAGATTTTTTAATAAAGAGAATCATATTACCATGAAAGACGTCTAAAAAGTTCGCTTATCTGTTATTTTAGCAACAAAAATTAAACACTTTTTTCAGTCAATTTAAATTTGTTTTTAAAATAGAGAAAGTTATTTTTTTAATAGAAATATTAAATTTAATTAATTAGCTTGAAGTTAAAACTAAAATTATTACTTCAAGCATGATTTTTCATTTAAAAACCTTAGGTATCACATTGAAAAAAGCGCAAAAACTCAATGTTTACAAACAAAACCTAATACAGGATCGATCGGTCGTCGGCCAAAGCAACAAGGGTCGTGTCCCTCAGAGATGAATCAATCTAGCTCTCATTGGAATAAACTTTTTCTACCACTAATGAGACACCTGGTCACGCAAACCGGATTAACTCCAACCTCGGTCCTGGTGACTCAATGCCAAATAAATTAATCAAAAGAAAACGGACGAAATGGAAGAGTATAAAAATTGTCATGGCACTGTATTCGAAAATTCTCAAAAGAAGTAACGTATCAGACATCCCAGATATGAGAAGATATGGTAGGAACTGAAATAAAACCTATCTTGACCCAAATATGCATACCAATGTCTACAGAGACATCATGCGAAATGAAAGATTCTCAAATGCAGAAACAGGTCAGATAAATCTAACCAATCAATCAGTTAAGTGCCGTACACGATACACGCTTCTATACACGCTCTCCGATTTCTCGTTCCGAGCCGATATCCACTGCACCACAACACACATCCTACAGAATACAACGTTCACAAGGTTGTAATTCAAACAAAAATGAGGCAAGAGTGGAAATACACATGGCAGAGGAAATAAAAATCACTTTGGAAATGAAACTCAACAATCTAGCTGCGACATAAACAATTTCTTTGACTGTTACTGATGAATATGAATCAAACGAAATTAGAGTAGAATTTTTTGAAAACCACAGTTGAGACTACTTAAGCGAAAAACCTTATCATTAATATAATTAACAAAGTAACTCGCCCACAAATATCAGAAAGAGACTAGCCTCCAAAAACCTACGTGAAGAAGTCCAATGAACACACTGGGTAAATATATAACGCTGCATTGCAGACTTTGTTAACAGACAGGCTATTGGAAAAGAAGTAAGAAGTAAGTAATATATGCGCAACAACTTTAGCAGCTACTGGAGGAGTTATGTCAAGAGAAAAAAAAGATCATACAGCAATAAAAAAAAAAACAAAAAAAAAAGCACCCGGCTTAGAAGACAAAATTAAACCGAAAAATCGAGAAAATCAGGCGTAAAAAGACAAAGGTTACCACGGCTGTAAGTTTATAATGATTCATTTTCAACTACGATACACAACGTACATAGATGTATCCACACTAGACTTCGCTATCAATCCCGGTCAAACACTATCGAGACGACACACCGACCCCACCCGAGGAGGGAAAAGAAAGCCGAATGACACGTAAGGTCGGTGTTATTCGACAAAACTACCAGAACTGGCGACTGGGGAAGAAGAGAAGGAAAGACGCGCGAGTGTGAATAGATGGTGTGTGTTACAATTATATAAAGAGTTGAATTCACAAAACAGAATATCAGCCATAAGCACTTTGGCTGTTTTCGTGGTGTAATACAGTTCCAACATCCTTAACTGGATCATAGCTCACATTAAAAGAATGGATATCAGAATGAGAAAGTTTCTCACTTGCCACCGCATGTATCACCCTAAAGTCGATGTTGATGTTTGTGTCCAGATACAAAGGTGGAAGATGCTTAGTTCTACAAGAACAGTCTTACAAAACTGCAACAATTGGTCTTCAAGACAGAAGACTGGATGGTTATCTAACACAGATTATCATCTACTTTCAAGCATGAAATGAATAACAAACATTATTCAGTCATAAAGAAAACCAGGATTATTTTTGCTGCTCAGGACCAATGCTTGCTAAACAGAAATTACCCAGCGAACATACTGAAAAATTGTTAATCCAAAATGCATATTCTGTGATGAATATCCAGAAACAATTGACCATCTTGTATCAGGTTGCACAGTGTTAGCATTCAGCGAATATAAAACTCGGAATGGAAAATCTGCAATTTTTACGGGAAGGAGAACTTAGATCTCTGGTTGGGGACTCAGAAGGAAATAAGTATGCAACAGAAAACAACAACAACAACAATAATAATAATTAAAGGAGTACGAAGCTGTCTTTAAAAATTCCCTGAGTTTTATATCCGAAATTTTGTAGACTGCCAATACTTTTACATTGCACGATTTCACAATACTGTAAAATTAAGGAGAGGATTATATATATATATACATTTCATTAAAGGGAAAATCTTACATGTTTTTTTTTAAGTTTTTAAAATGTTTACTTTTTACGGGGTTAAGAGAGTGTAGAAATTGTCAGTAATGATTCTGATTACAAGCGCTTTCGGCCAATTCATTAAATACTTTTAAGGAGCTCGTTTTTAATATGTTTTCCAATATTTGTAGTCGAAGTTGCATTGTGTGGAAGTAGTAGGAATTCTAAGTTGTTCTAGAAGAATGGTGATTGTGATTCCATATTGGAGAGACGTTGAAAAGACTGTCAATACGTTACTCAGATATCATACATGATACACGCATGGGCGATCATGTCTCTTTCAAATCATGACTTACTAGGGAGAAGATTTTCCCGCAAATGGTTGATATTTTTTTCTATAGTAAGCTGATTGCCAGTCAAAGCTATAGAACCCAATTTGTCCTGTTATTCAACTCATAGCTGAAGGGAGAAGAGATGGATCCATACCTTTCGCAATGGTATTTGTGCGTAAGTGAATGTAACGATTGGACTGGAAATCTAACCCTGCTCCCCGATTTCTCATTCCGAACCGGTAAACCGTTGTCGATTGGGGTGAAGTTGATGCTTGGTAGAATCCAGTAGAAAAGGAAATACATTAGAGAATTTTGAAAAACTATTTTGATATGTTTCGCCGATGAATCAAACAGAAATAACATTTCTACAATAATGCAAATAAAAATTATGCGATTAAACTGAATTCCTTTTTGTCTCACTTATGTAGATTTTGTTTAAATAAAATTATTTTTCTGTTTATTTCGATTCATCAGTGAAACATGTAAAATAGTTACATGTTATATTTAATCATATTAATAGAACAATCAATAATAAAAAAAAGTTAATAACACTATAAAAAGCCAAAAGAGCTGCATTAGGAACCACAATTGTTCCAACTAAATAGACCCTAGAATAATTCGAAACCGTTACTGCCCACCAAAATAACCGTTAGATTAATACAAAGGACTACCCACAATGCAATGCAATAGACTACCCACAATGCATCATCGATATATATATATATATATATATATATATATATAGAGAGAGAGAGAGAGAGAGAGAATCGAGCAATAATACAACAGACATGGCTTGACGATTGCGTTTAGCATGAATCGGACTGTCGTCTTTGGGTGTTCACTTCAATGTTCATTTATTGTTATATATCGACAAACAACAAACACGCATATATATAAAAATATAAGTTATATTTTTATTAATGACGATGAACCGTGTAGAATAGGGGAACAGAGAATTGAGAGAGCGCGCTTCTAATGGGTTGACGGGAGTGTAGTCTGATCTGTTGTGTCTCTCTTCACCGGCCGATCTCTGTTGCTCCTCTACTACTACTGGCGAATCCGTGTGCCGAGGTCTTTATATAATCTTCCAGAACCGGGACTTTTTCTTCCGGTTTTGCCTCGCCCACGCACGCCCACGTAATTCTCAGAGACACCTGTTCTGTTTGCCTCTGTAGTTATTTCCGCTGCTGCCGGAAATAAGGTCAAAATGACATCCGCTCCTTTCAACGACCGGAAACACCCTCGCTTGCATCAGCCTTCCTCGGGTGGGGCCAGATTGTTATATTACATTATATTTACATACGTTCTATCCCTGATATGCTGATATGGAGTACTTTAACTCATATATATATATATATATATATATATGTCCAGTCCGTAAATGGCGAGGATAATCCAACAAGATCTACTTAATATAAAATATTAAGTCTTATATGTATATAGAGAGCTCAATGGATGTTATCCAGAGCAATAGGATATTTATAAAGGAAAACTCAACACGTCATTTAAATTGGTTATAAATTATAAATCATTTCAATGAATTAGCTCAATTCATCAGACCACACATATTCGTTCCATCAATTTTTACCGGAATATGTGTGGGTCTATAAATAAATAGATAAATATATATATATATATATATATATATATATATAGAGAGAGAGAGAGAGAGAGAGAGAGAGAGACATATACGAAATAAAATATGAAAATATCCACATAATAATATAAAATGTGTGTGTGTGTGTGTGTGTGTGTGTGTGTGTGTGTGTGTGTGTGTGTGTGTGTGTGTGTGTGTGTGTGTGTGCAGACATAAATAAAGAACTGTAAAGAATACGGGGCTTCGTTGTTGGGTAATGATTAGCTCGACTGGTTTGATTATTAGTTGTGAATTCCATCTTCACTTAATGCTCCATACAAAATTTAACATTACATGGACCAACCAAGCTTGACATATCAATCAATCTACTCAAACCCATTTTTGAAACGGAACAAGTAAATTTGATATATTTGCAATGTATTCACTTTATCCCCCTTTACAGTTTACGGTTACAATAGAATAAAATCATCGGTACTTTGTCTATTCAACTCTTTTGTAAACCGTTAAGTTTATGGTCTAGAATATTTGTTAGAATTACACAAGTTTATACGCGTAAGAAAATCATGCGAAAATAAGATTCATGTGGTAATCAAGAACGAGAAAAGCGTCACTTTTTTGGTCTCTGTCGTCGACACATGTAATAAACGTGCGTGAATAATTAATGATGGCTGAGAACAAATGTTGGCAGCGTGAATTATATGAAGAACGTATTGATCATACTGTGTCTTCATGTAAGTCGGAAGGGGTTTTTTCTGCTAACAGTCAATTTCTAACAAACGATACAAACGATCTTGGGCTTCATCATCATCATCATCATCATCATCATCATGTGTGGTCGTAGGGTCTCTGCCAATTCCCGACACGTAAATGGATTGAAAGCTAAAGGGATATTCATCCATGCGTAGTGTGTTTAGGGAGAATCAACATGACGGAGCGCATTCCCCGCTTGGTTAAACCACAGCTTATGTTCTCGTCTTGGTCAGGGACACGTGGCCGTCGATTTCATTCGTTGAACCCTCCACCCTGACAGTTGACTTCAGCCTGGGAATCCTTTCGTCCAGCGATGCCACACTCACTGCATGTATAGCTATGGTCTACCCCATAGTGCTAGATAGCCGTTAACCGTTCAAGAAGATTAATTCACTCTTTGACAGGTCCTCTTTTTCACTCTGCTGGGTGTCTAGCTATTCTTCTTACCAGAAAAGCCTGATGGAAGAACAGGTTTAGTAACCGATGACCCGACCATTTAGCACTAATGTCAGGGTTACATAATACCAGTATTAATCATTTAATGTCGAAAATTAAATAAGTAGTTGATATGCCTGTAGACAAGCAAAGATATTCTGTTAAATATTTTCTATTTCATTTTTACAGTTTTCGAATAAGATATTGCACATCGGAATTAAAATTTCGGATAAACTGTTGAAAGATTTTGTTGTTTTGTTCAAGTATTTTCGGCCGCCTTATAAATAACCTAATGTTATCAGTATCTCAGAGAAGAGTTTGTTATCTATATCCTGGCATTTTTTAATGTTAATATATATATATATATATATATATATATATAAGTTACGTCATGTGTAAAACGATTTTACATATCTACCAGAAAACGAGTACATTAGATATTTTGTATGTATTCTTTTTTTTAAATACATTTTTTTAATATTTTGTACATATTTTAAAATACTATCTCTAATGGTGAAGGATATTTTAATTAATGCGTTTTTTTACAATATAGCTTCGTATATTTTGAGTTTTCCTTTACAGTGTGTGGTGTAAAGTAATTTGGTATTTTTTCCTATTTGTCGTGTCCCATTATTGTATTTTGGTTAGTTGTAATGTGATGATCAAATTGTGCAGGAATTGATCTTTGTTTCGTTAAGTGACAAGTTAACCTTGGCAAAAGTGTTGAGCTTTCGTGACCAATATAAGAATTTAGCATTGTTTTGTCTGAGAATTTTGGTATTGGAGAGACAATCTCCCAAACGACACAAGAAATCATAAACATTGTTTTGTTTTTGTTTTGTTTACTGAGGAGCTAGTTTTAATATCTCAAGTTAGTGGTAATAGTTCAGTTTGATTTTTTGAAACAAAACCTTATTTTATAATAAATGATAAATCTAAGGAATTTATTGCCATCATTAGGTAATATGTACTGGTGAACGTATAATTTTAATGTCTTTTCACCTTGTTTATAGGCAGAGTGCATTTGGTTACAATCGAATAAATTGATGATGTCTTTATTTTTATTTTTTTTATCCTAGGATGGTTAGTTTTTCTAAAATTCATTAAAGCTAAATTTATTTGCTGGTCGACGACATGGTTGGGGAAATTATGGATACACATTATGATTTAGATATTCGCATGAGATTTTCCGTTGGCATAAACATATCAAGACATTATTGCACACGTACAAATATTATTATATGATATACGCAATATCATTTATTTATTTTAATCATTTCGCCCTAAGTTAGGCAATAAATCCACCAAGACATAAAAAGTTTACTGAATATGAGAAAAAGAAAAACATTATTAAAGGAAAAGAAAAAAAAACAGAAAAGTAGACAGATGATAAGGATTGACGGTGCATTTAAATTTTTGAAAATCAAACTTGATTGGGAAGCATAAAACTGCAATAGAGTTCCACAAACGAGAATTGCAAGAGAAGAAGCTATTGCTTAAAAGTTCCAGTTTTATTAAGTACCCGCTAAATAGTTGTTTTTGACAATCAGATTGGCCAAGTTTTAAGAATAGCGCGAAATCACCCCAAGAATATGCGTACTTATACGCTTTCACTTTGGACGCGTTTCTTACATTCAATTTGTTGGACTCTCTGGGTTAAATAGACGAGAGCTAGACCTCGCATATGCGCGGTCTACGGGGAAATTTTGCTCAAGCGTACGCGCTCTGAATGCTTCAGAGTAAAAATCGGCTTTGTGCCACATCCCGCCTTTGTCAGAAGGCTCGGGTAAATACCAAGTCTCTAGTTCACTTTTGATTTCATTGTATTCAAGTACACAATAGTTGAACTCAAGCTAATACACAAGATATAGAGAAGCTTAAAAAGGTACACACTCATACACACAGTTGTATTAATATGCATGTATACAGAAAATCTATGTACATTCAGAAATACAAATATACTGTCCTGTAATCATGAGAAAGCGTATGTATACATTTTTATATATTACGTATTTAGTCAGCAATCTCTTTTTTTGGCAAGTTTGGGTTGTTTTTTGTATGTATCTAGAATTATAGAAATGTTTTATTTTTCAAACACGGTCAATACATTGTGGACGTCTTCATAGTTGATATTATTGAGTGCTGATTTTTTATTAATAATGCTTCCATTCACGACATTCCTTTTTTTACATGTGGATAATGCTATTATATTTGTATTATCGACGAGTTACGGATAGCGTTTGGTAAGTTTTCACATGTATTTAAATGAGACATAACAGAACTATGATCAGAGAGATGTAGCGTGATACATAGAAAAATCAGTCGATATATTCAGTTAAAAGTAAAATAAAATTCATCTTTGGTAAAAAAAAGCGCTTAAATAAACAAAACATTCGGACAATATTTATATAATTTATATACTAAAAAAAAAAAATGAAAAATTATATAAAAATTTAACCACGTCACTTGTCTGTCGTTTTAACAAAATTCTTTATATATATATATAAGAATTTTGAATACGTTCCCGCCGTTTTTCAAAAGATAGCGCCACCAGAACTGCGTGCATGTAGTTTCAGATAGTAATGCATCTATAAGGAAGTCTTGAAATTCAGTGGATGTCATTTCGCCGAATTTTGTTTGTTATAACGTTAAACATGTCGGATTTCGTGCCAAAGAAAGTGTATTTGCGGGAAATTTTACTACACTACTTTATTCAAGAGAAATCTGCAGCTGAAGCAAACAGAATTCTTGTTGAGACTTACGTCGACTATGCACTGTCGGAAAAAAACACTTCAAAAATAGTAACTGTGATGTTGAAGATAACAAACGCTCTGGCGCACCGAAAAAGTTTGAAAACAAAGAATTGGAGGCATTACTTCCTGAAGACTAATGTCAAGCGCAAGCTGAACTTGCAGAATCATTAGGAGTTTATCACACAACATTTTCGAAACATTTGAAACCATTAGGAATGATTCAAAAGCAAGGGTATTAGGTGCCGTACGAGTTGAAGCCGAGCATTGAAGAAAAAACGGCCGCTATACGAGCAGAGACACGACAAAGTGGTTTTGCAACACGACAACGCGAGTGCACATGTTGCAAAACAGGTGAAAACCTATTTGGAAACGCATAAATGGAAAGTCCTACCCCACCCAACGTATTCACCAGAAATTGACCAGTCCATTTATCACTTGTTTCGATCGATGGCACATGGCCTGCCTGAGCAGCACTTTTATTCTCATGAAGATGCCAAAAACGGGTTTACTTGTGGTTAGCCTCAAAAGACGCGTTGTTTTTTTGTTTTTTTCCAAATGCTGCCAAAAAGATTGAAGAAGGCAGTGGCTAGCGATGGACGATACTTTCAGTGACATGTTTTGTTCTAATTTTTGTAAATAATACATTACTTTTCATGAAAACTTAGCGATAACTTATTCAAGGTCCCAATATTATATATATATATATATATATATATATATATATATATATATATATTGTGTGTGTGTGTGTGTGTGTGTGTGTGTGAGAGAGAGAGAGAGAGAGAGAGAGAGCTCTTTTATACGTACATAACAAAACAAGCGTGCACATTTAACTTCCGCTAGACATAACTTCAGGCATCTTCACTCCCGACCTCTCCTCATCGTACAGGTCCGCACATGAATACCTTACGTCCAGTTTCTTTTTTGTTGTATTTTTGCCACTCTTTGTGCCGTAAAACAGGAAATGAATCTATTTTGATAGGAATTGAATAAGGACCAATAAAACAGCGAGGAAATTGCAGCTGGAAACTGTAGTTTTGACAGTGTCTGATTTACACAAAGAAGAAGAAGAAGAAGAAGAAGAAGAAGAAGAAGAAGAAGAAGAAGAAGAAACCACTGCCGCCGCCGC
>JBBBDQ010029127.1:0-169236 GCA_037127315.1 Ascarosepion bandense | reverse complement strand
CTCCTGCTATCCATTTAGGTGTCCTCGGCCAAATCCAACAGAGAATCTGTAATGTGATTGATCCCAACTTGGCAGCTAGGATACAGTCACTTTCTCACCGACGCAGTGTAGCTTCCCTGTGTCTCTTCTACAAATACTTTACGACTTCTGCTCTGATGAACTTAGCTCACTGGTACCCCCCTATATACGAATTTCCTTGAGCCACAAGATTAGCAATTAGGTCCCACCCTTTTACTGTGAAACCAATAAATTGTAAATGCAAATTCTACTCCAGCAGCTTCTTTTCTTACACTTCCCACCTGTGGAATTCTCTTCTGCATACTTGCTTTCCCAACAGTTACAATCTCCAAGAATTTAAATGTAAAGTCAATAGTCATCTCCTGTCTCACTAACTTACATCCTCTCTCTCATGCTTTTCTACATCTTCCCTCTCCTACTCTCTTCCTGACACCCCCTGCAACCTGTCACTCCTTATAACATTCCTCCTCGTCCACCCCACTCTCATCAGTAATCTCTTCCCTCTTCTACTCTCTTCCTGACACCCCCTGCAACCTCTCACTTCTCATAACATTCCTCCTATGTAACTCCCTGCACAACAGTGGCAGTAAAATGCCTTGCTTGGGGCGACACAATTATAAAAAAAAAAAGATAGATAGATAGATTCCAATACAATTAATACAATTTAATACAGTTTTTTATTTTCATTTCAGAAATGAAGCCATTTTAATTTTTAAGCTAAATTCTCTAAAGATCATATTTATATAGGGCAATGGTAATAATGTTAGCAATGTGATAAGATGTCAACAATAACTTTACTGATAATAAAGGGTTAAGATAATGATGATGATGATAAGGAGGTAAAGAATAATAAAAAAAAACATGATAATGATGATAAAAGGTGATAATCATTCTAATTGGAATTAATATTATGAGTTTCTCATTAAATGAAAAAATATTGATAATGAACATTGAAAAAATCCATGTCAAATCCCAAATGAAAAGTTCTTGGTTCCAAGATAGCATTCCATCCCAAGAATTACTTGGTCTACACTATATCAATTATTATTATGCATATGAATGTATACAGAATGCAACTGATAAATTTCTATTTAAATTATTCAAATGAAAATAATACTGACATCTCATTTCTCATAATTACACAAAAATTTCTTGAAATACTAAAGAGTAAATTTATTCAGTAAAATTGCCATTGGCTTCAACCATTGCCTCCAGACAACTTTGGAAATCTACTGCAACTCTCCTGGAAGGTTTCTTTCTTTAAGGTGGTGAATGTTGCCATAAACCTTACTTTCAGTTCTTCTTTTGTGTTACAAAGAGTTTTGTTGGTCTCTTGCTCAACTGCGCCCCACACATAATTATCAAGGGGATTGCAAGACTGAAGGGTTAGGTGGCCAGATGTAAGGGGTGATGTGGTTGCAGAAATTGGCAGATACCCATGATTGGGTTCTCCTGCATGTATGGCATAATGCACTGTCCTGTTGCCAGATATATGGTTTTCCAGCAGCCAGCCTTTTGACATGGAGCAGCACTCCCCCCCCCCCCCAGGCACTTAATATAAGCTTTCATACTGAGTCTGAGGCCATATGGGAAGATGAATGGAGGCATAACATAGCAACATAAGTGATCACTCTAAAAACCTTCGTAATCAACATTAGACTCATACAACTCTTTCTGAATCCTCTGCACTGTCCTCAGATTGACACCCAAACACACCAAAATGTTTGTATTAGAGTTTCTGGCATGAATGCAGTATATCCAGCAGCTCAGCATGGTGCCCTTTTTCTCAAAGATGGTGCCTAACTGAACCTACTATACTGTATAGTTGACAAAATCAAAAACAAACAACACGCATGCACAAAATTAAAATCTGCATGTATGTATGTATGTGTAGAATGTCATAATTATTTAACCTTTTTTTCTTTTTTTCATCTTTTCTTACAATTGTTGCTATCTGGCTTCCATTTTTGTAAATGGTTGTTAATTTTTTAACATTATATTTGTGTATATATATATATATATATATATATATATATATATGTACATATTATCCTACATTTAAGGAATCACTCAGGGTTTATAAATATATATATATATATATATATATATATATATATATATATATATATATATTTGGATAGCAATCTTTCATTTAAACATGTTTTGTTCAAAACAACTGACAAGGAAGATTTTATTAATTTTTTATTTAATTTTTAAGGCATTCTTACATGTTTCCTTTTGCTGGAGATAGGGAATGTAAAAATGTTCTATAATTTCCAACTTTCCAAGCACTTTCAGCTTCTTCACAGGCCATTTTCAAGGATGTTATTTTTCCAGTGTTGTTATGTTCTCATGTTTGAGTGTAATGTAATTTTTCTGTTTTTAGTGTTTTTTGTTTTTTGAAAAGAAGAGTTATTTAAAGTTGCCACATGATGTGCGCAGTGTGCATCGAGTGAGCCTCTGTCTTTTTAAAAAAAACTTTCAGAGCATCATTTCTACTGTTAAATAGTGTATGGTTGATGATAGGAGAAAATTGTTTTATATACAGTTCCTGTCTAATAGTGAGGTGTCTTTGATATTGTGATTTAAATATTATTTTTGTATTTTCAACCAATATTTTTTTAAGGTTTCTTGTAAGTTATGAGTAAATAAATATTTATTTATTGTACTATTATTACTAGATAGGTGGCATGTAATGTGTCTACTTAGGGAAATGATAGTTTGGCCAACATAGGTAATTGATTTATGACAAGAAAGGTTTGCTGTCTTCCATTTTCTATAAGATGTTATAAATTTTACATGCTTTTGAGGAATTACAGTGGAAATATGGTGTTTAATAATTTTTCATATCGAAAATTCATCCTGTTTATAATTAATGTGCATTTGGCTACAATAAAATATGTTGATGCTTTTTTGTTTGTTATTTTTAATGCTAGTGTTATGTATTTTTTGTAAGAAAAATTTATTTGTTTATTAGTGATGTAGTTGGGAAAATTATTGTTGACTAATGTTGTTTTATGTGTTTTAGTTCGCTCAAAAATATTCTATGGAACGAGAAATTTTGATGTGGTCTATTTAAGAAGTTTGTTATTACTGCTATTTTCTATCTTTTCAGGCATTGGCTATAAGAAAGGCACTATATATCAAACAATTTTCTTCTACCATCAACCTTACACTATTTAACAGAAAAAATGGAGTTTTGAAAGGTTAAAAAAAAATTGACAGACACTCACATGATCTCAATGCACAGTGTCTTGTGCTAGAATAAACTCACAAAAATCAACAGTTTGAGTGTACAGGCTTTGTTAAAAAATAAAGCCAGATTGCATGCTCTTTCTCTGAAACTGTAACTAAGATCTGCTCAGCACAGTTACAGTATAAACCACAAGTGGATTTGCTACCTGCCCTTACAGATAGGCATTCTTGGAAACGAGTAGTAATCAGCAATAACATACAGTCCCTTCCAAAAGTATTGGAACAGCAAAGCCAATTCCTTTGTTTTTGTTGTTCACTGAAGACATTTCAGTTTAACACTAAAAGACGAAGATGTGTTCAGAATTTCAGGTTTTATTTCCTGGTATTTACATTTAGATGAGTTCAACAACTTAGGACATGCTACCTTTTGTATCATATCATCCTATTTTTAGGTGATCAAAAATAAAGGATCAGATAGTTCTAAAGTATATAACATTTAATTTTTGTCTGAATAATTTTTGGTTGCTTGCAATAGCTGCATCAAGCCAGTGACCTATTGACATCTCCAAACTGTTGTATTCTTCATTTGTGACATTTTTCCAGACTTTTAGTGCAGCTATCAAATAAAGTGTCATTGCCAACATTTGAGTTTGAACACGGATTGCCAGAGAACAAACATAGTCGACCTTGTTTTGATGTAATTAGAGGAATTGTGCTGCTTGGATCATGTGACATTGTAAAAATGAAATATATATGGGTACATAATAAGCATTTGAGGGAGAAAAAGAAAGAGATCTGACAGTATTCTTTGAAGTCATTATTTCTAGTATATGTGACTTTACAAAAGTGGTGACAAGTATTCATTTGTATTTAGGCAAAGAAAAAAAATACATATCCTTCATGTTGTAATAGAATATTCACTAATATTTACCACTTCACAAAGACTAAAAAGAAATAACCTGCTGAAGTTATAAAAAAATTAATCTACAAAATATTCAGCAGAGTACTGATGAATGTCAAAGTGCTTTTGAAGTGATTAAGAAAGTCTTAACATCAGACTTGTCACTAGCTCATTTTGACCTCAAATTAAAGATTACGGTTGCATCAGATGCAAGTGATTCAGAGACTGGAATGGTGATACTACACAAATATGAGGATGGAAAAACTAAACCAATAGCTTATGCTTCAAGATCAGTAATAATAGCCACATAGAAAAGAAAGCATTGTCCATCATATTTGCTATTAAAAAAGTTTCATAAATTCATACATGGTAGACAATTCATACTCCAGACAAACAATTGTCCATTATTGTCCATAAATGGATCAAGAAAAGGTGTACCCACACATACAGTAAATAGACTGTAATGCTGTGGAACTATCTTATTAAACTATAATTATAAAATGAAGTTTCTACCATCCAAAAAATTGAGTCACGCAGATGGACTATTTAAACTAATACCAAAATCCTGTGAACCACTTCAGGACACAGTAATTGTAGTGATAAGGACAACAAATGAAATTAATAATTTATTATACAATACTGTAAGAGAACTACTCATAACATTAGAGAAAATAAGAATTAAGTCGAAAAAAAAACGACTCTATAACAAAAATGAAGAAGCAAATATGATTTAAAGAAAAAATAGAAAAGTGAATATTACCGGAAATAACACCTTCTCATTATGCAATAATGTACTTATGTATGCAGAAAGAATTGTGATACCAGCATCGTTGCAAACATGTATGCGAAAAGAATTTCACATAGAACATCCTGGAATTTCTAGGATGAAATCCTTAATGAGCTGTTATATGTATTGGCCAAAAATAGATCAAGATATTGAAAATATGCAGAGGTTGTACTCTCTCAGTGAAGTTACTACATTTTTTTTTTTTTAATCATTTCACCCCGAGCAAGGCAGAAATGCCACTGATGAGCGGGGGGGGGGGGTACATTACTGTAAAAAGATCAATTAGAAAAGAGTGAGGAGTAAAAACTAGTTAGAAAGGAGCAATAGAAAGCTGAGAATGTAGGTGCAATGACAGATACATAGGTGGAGAGAAAGGGAAGGATATATGGGGGTGGGGAGAGAGCTAGAGTCCAGTGGTTAATAGATGAGTATTGACATTGCATTTAAATTTCTGGAGGTTGTAGCCATCAGGAAAGCAAGAATATAGGAGCAAGTTCCACAGGCGGGAAGTGCGAGAGAAGCTAAAGCAGTAGACAATATATAATTTTAACCTTGTCTAAAAACTAATATTCCATGGTCCAGAATGCATACAGACTTCACAGGATTGTTAATGGCACATACTATCTTGTGGTATTTGATAATTACACTAAATAGCCAGAAATATTAAAACATAGAAGATTGACTACTGGGGTAATGATAAACTTTTTGCACAAGATTTTTGCAAGGTTTGGTGAACCTGACTCTATTGCTTTAGATAACAGGACACAATTCACAGCTAGTGAATTTAAAGTTTTCTGTAAATCATTAGCAATAGAACACATTACAATGTCTCCGTATCACCTGAGATCAAATGGACAAGTCAAATGGTATGTCAATATGTTCAAAAGGTCACTAAGAAAATCAGAGAGAGAGAGAGAGAGAGAGAGAGAGAGAGAGAGAGAGAGAGAGAGAGAGAGAGGAATCATATGAAGTAATGCTACAACAATTTCTAAGTGTTTTCAGAATAACACCAAACCTGAACATCATGTCTGGAATATCGTCTGCAGAGTTGATGTTTGCTAGGAGGATTAAGTCCATTTTTAATAAATTACTATCAGAATGTATGGCAAGAGCATCGAGAAATTACAATATAAGCAAATACTTCAAACCTGGAGATTAGGTGTTTCTTAAAATGTATCAATGTGGAAACTAATTCTGGGAAGATGGTATCATAAAAAATAGATCCACAAAATGACATGCATGGTACAGGGACAAAATCAGTAGACAATTGCTGATACCTCCTGATGAGCATGCCAAATAATTACAAAAAGGTTTGTTTACAAAACTCTGGAGTTTGGGTTCTGAATAGAACAACAGTGAGCTAAATGACAAATTTTAACAAATTAATCACACATACACATACACAAACACATATATATAAGACTCTCTCTCTCTCTCTCTCTCTCTCTCTCTCTCTTTCATAAATATATATATATATATATATAAAACCTTTCCTTCATGGAACAAAATATATATTTAAATAATTTTCACATTTTGTCATTTGCTTACACACTATTAAAAATAGAATTTATTTCTAAAATCTATCGTTTACCACCAGAAAGGTTTACTGTGTTAATAAGAACTAAATGAAACTAATTGAATGGTTCTCAGTACTCAGTTACATGTACAATACAGAACAGATTTGAAGAGATTGTCAGTATGACCAGGAGATAAATGTGATATCCTTTAAATGACAGACTGAACCAGACTGACTTCAATTTATTTATGCTTCTTTCTATTAATGTATTATGATATGTTTTATTTCCAAAATGTCATGATTATTTTATAGTTTTTTCAAAGTTGTGAAACATTGTTTACTGTAATCCAATAAAAGAATTTAAAAGCTGACCTTGAATTCAGGAACAGTTCCATGGGTTATTAATGAACGATGACTGTCCTAAGCATTGTTTATTCTGATAGAGTCTATTGTTTTCAAGAAAATTAAGAAAATGGAAATTGGAGGGTCGCAGAGTTTCCCAATGTTTTGTTTACCAGCAAATGAAAAAGACAACAAATGTGCACAAAGGAAGACTTCAGGAGGCTTAGAATTTATATGGAACAAAAATAAATTTAAAAACTTTTCACTTTTCTTTTTTGCTACATTTTCAGTTTTTCTTTTATTCTGCAATTTTATCATTTTTTTCTTCTATATTCTTATTTTGTTTATGTTTCTCTTCTTTTTTCTTTTTCTATTTTTCTTTTTTCTCTTTCCTTCTTTTTCATTCATCCTTGATCACTTTTATTCTTTCAGTTTTTCTTGATATTTGTTTGTCTTCTTTTTTTCTATTTCATTGATATTTTATTTTTTTCTTATTTGTTTAGCTGTCAGCAATTTTTCTTACTTTTCCATTTTTCATACCTTCCTTCATTCCTTCCTTTTTAAGCACATTATACAGTTCAAACAGAGTAAAGGTTGGGGAATTCCACTGATACAAGAACTTATCAAGGGGGTCTCCAGAAATTGCTGGATGTTAAAAAAGTGCTATAATATACATTTTTTTAAAGCTTAATGAATAAAATACCAAGAAATGGAAATTTAAACTGATATTCTTTAAAAAATTATATAATTTATCTGTCACATTGACTAGAGTCATGATCATAGAATCATTGTGAACTCCATGATTGCTTTGATAGCTGCATAATATAAGCTTTGTCAGGGCTACATAGAGTTTTGAATTCCTAACTGTCCTTCTAGATTAGCTGCCAGCCATAGCTAGAGAGCCTAGGCTGTCCTGCTATTTAACTCATAGCTGTTGATAGAAGAGATGAATTCATACCTTTTCCAAGAGGTTTTGTGCAAATATGAATATAACAAACTTGACCAGAATTTGAACACAGCCCAATGATTTAACATGATTGCTTGTGAATACTGATTCTTCTTTGTCTTCATTCTTTATATTTAAACACTTACAAACATCCTGGTGTACTCATGACCATTTACTTATAATTCATAAACAATCATAAAATACAGCTAATAACTGTATGATAATAGTACATTCTATTGCTGTGAACACAATCATAACTCAATGCTTACATTTTCTCGAGGCAATTTATTATGAAGTTACATCAGAAATATATAAGGTAGAAATGGTTTTATTACTTCAATTATCAGTATATTTGATAATATGAATCTTTTGATGCATGTTATTGGTTATTGTTGAGGTTATCCTACCAACAAACATCACTCAGAATATAAGGTTTCTTTTTTAGAATTGTGGTATAAGATAACCTCCAATTTTTAAGGATGATTTTGGGATTTAAACGTTGTCTTATATGTGGACATATATGATAACTATATTCATTAGAAAAGCAAGAAGGAATGCTGAACTGCTGAGTAATATTAATAATTTGATATGGCAGTGAATGCTAGTCAATTTTTTAAAAGAGGAAGAAGAGATGTGGTTCCGCAAAAAGTTGCTCAGAATGGCATGGATGTAACATGTAAGCAACAAGAAAGTTTTAAGGAATATTTTATTATTTAAGACATCAATGAATATTTGAATTTTTGTTTTGGATTTTTTGGATTGCATGTTTGCTTTTTTATCAGCTCCACTGCAGTTTCTAATTGTCATTATTATTCTTTCTTGTGACCCTTGATAGCAGAGTTGACATAATCCTATTCTTTGCCATTTACCTTTTGTGATATTTTGCTTCAAACTAGATCTCTTTCTGATTCCCTCTGCATCAAAACCTATTAACCAGAGATGGACACTAAGAAAGCAAAATAAAAAATAAAAAGTCACCTCTGCACAGGTGCTCTGAGCATCACATCTGGCTCACATAACAAATTCCCTCAAAAAAAAAAATACAATATAAAAGGAATCAATCATAAACATTGCTGCTAAAGCAAAAACATGACAGAAAACAATGAGTCATGATCTCCCCTACTGCTTTTAAAAATTCTGCTTATGACATTGTAAGAAGTCATGTTGAACAAGCAAGATGACAACATCATCATCAGTGACCTGTCCTTGGTCAAGTGACCCATCACACGCAACAACTCTAGACCCGACTGACTCTTTGCTTCCTTCCTTTGCCCACAAAGAGATATTTCACCTTGATCCTCTGTATCGGCAATACAAAGAATTTTCATTTTGCTTCACTAGCAGTACTTGTTTTGTTTGTATCATGCTACCATATGTGCATTTATAAGACTCAATGTGCACAGTTTATATGTATCATTACAGAGCTTTATGCTTGGTAATCACTTTCATTGTTCTTAAATCCATATTTCTTATTTTTTCTCTTACCCGGTTTAGGAAGAGTGCTGGATATACTGCCAATATATTTATTTCTTGAATCATGTTTCTGCAGCAGTTATTATTCTACAGTGTTCTTTTCTGAGCCTTTTTTTTTACATTTCTTTCTGTTTGATTAAATCCACATCCAGTTTACTTAGATATTATTGATCATCATTTCTCTTCAGAATCTTGATGATTTCATGGTTGGTTAATTTGGTTTGATTCATTCATTTTTCCTTTGTGCATTTGAACATTTTTTTATTCTGAACTCAGTTTCAATATCTTGGTTGATGGTCCATACTGTCTGTATAAAATTCTTTTTTTATCTGTAAATATTCATATTATGTAACTTAATTTTTACATCTTTCATTAGAATACTGCATGATACAATTAAGTGTTGTCATTGCTGTTATAAAAATAAAAGGAAGAGAAAGTTTCTTTGGAAATGTCTCTTTTTATCTTGATCACAGCTCAGAACTCTCCTTTACAGTTAAGTCTAACCCTGATTTTTTAATTTTATTAACTATAAATATGAACATTTTTTTTAATCATTTCACCTAAAGCAACAAAGTAAAGTCACTATGACATAAGAGGTTACTGAATATGAAAGAATGAGAAAAATAGAAACAGATGATAATGATTGACATTACATTTAAAATTTTGAAGATCTACTTTGGCTGAAAAGCATGGAGAATTCTACAAATGAGTAGTGAGTAATAATAAACTCTTAGCAGAAGATTTATGATTGCATCTAGCAAATTCAACTATAAATTAATAAGACCTTGTTACCAATCTAGTACTGTGGTTACATTCATAAAGTCTAGGTACCATCTTTACTGCCCTTTGGTTAAAAAGCCAAGGCTTTCTAATAAATCTTCAAATTTTTCACCTCAGAGGCAGATATAATAGGTTTATAATAACTTGTTCCTTTCACTGCATCATTCTGTATCACAGTAGTTTTGGCTTCAGGTAAATATTTGACTAGTCTTTAATCTGTTGATATCAGTCTTTTAAACAAGTATCCATGGATACCATTGGAGCTTGGTATTTTACAGTTGCATCTTTTCCTAGGGGTATCTATATTGATATGATCATCTTCAATTTCTAATAGCTTTTTTAGCTTTGTCAACCATATTATCTTTTTATTGTATTCCTTCCTGCACTTATAAGCATGTACTAAAATAAAATTGGTTTCATGCATATTTAATTTGCTTATTTTTTCCATTGTCTCTCAATCTAGAACTTTTGGAGAATTTATTTCTATATTTACCAAAAATCTTGTTTTTTTATTTATTGTAATGCTCAATTCTGTATTGCTGCCTACCTAGGATAAAATCTCTTGCAGTAGCCAATACTTTTCATGATTTATTTATTTCAAGTAATTAGTCTTTTCAATTTATGTGTCCTTTTTGTAAACATTGTAGTTTTTGGTGACTAACTATAACTAAATATTGTTCAGTTAATTTGCATTATCCATTTTTAAATATTGTAGTAGTATATTAAGCTTCAGTATTGCTTCAGTATTGAATTTTTTCAAATTCTATTTTTTGTCAGGGATGTAAATGATTATCATTTGACTTTATTTTCATTAACTTATTGATTCATTCTTTTTCTTCATTTAATCTGTCTATATATCATGCTGGAATGGTTGTTGTATAGTTTTATCATTTTCATTATTAATATATTTTTGCTTTTTGATAAAACCAAAATCCATAAAATAAGGACATTTCTTCTCACTGGATTTATTTAATCTTTACAACAAAGCAATCCAAAGAAAACTAGAAGTCCTACCAGGATTTATTATCAGTGGGCACAATCTTAACAGTGTAATATATGCAGATGGGGAATTCCTAAGTGTAACTTAGATGTGGTACAAGGCTGAAAGTACAGGGTATCAATGAGGATTGAACTCACTACTCAGTCGTAATTGTTCTAGCGAGACAAGATTGCTAATCATTACATCACGTTGAAGTTTCCTAAATATATAATATATGACACCATGTTGATAGCAGATACAGAAAGAAAACTGCAGGAACCTCAAGACAAGATAGTAAAAAAAAGCAGGACAAAAGAAAAAAACTTCAATTGTAAGAAGATAGAATGTATGGTTATTAGCAAGAGAAAAACAATCCAAAATATAAGCTACAGATTAGAAATGTCAAATTCAAGCAAGTGCATGAATTTGAGCGCTTCTACTATTCATCTCGGGGTTCTTGAGAAAATCTAAAGGAGGAGATGCGATGTAATAAATCCAAATTTAGCAGCTTGACTTCAGTCACCTTTTCACCAATGGGATGTGTCTTCCCTCTGTCTGTTTTACAAATATTTTAATAGATTCTGCTCTGATCGGCTTCTTTCTCTGGTGTCCCAACCACATGAATTTACTCGTGCTTCTGAATTGGCAACTAGGTCCCACCTGTTTACTGTTGAAATAACCAAATGTAATCACCACTTCTTCTCCTATAATTTCTTTTCTTGCACTTCTTACCTGTGAAACTCCCTTTCATATACTTGCTTCCCTGATAGCTACAATCTTCAAAAGTTTAAGTGCAACGTCAATTGCAATCTTCTGTCTCCTTCATTCTCATCTTTCTCTTGTTCTTTCTTTAACATCCCCTGTACCTTTGTTTTTCTCCCTTTCTTCTCACTGTAAACCCCTGCTTACCAGTGACAGTACTGCCTTGCTTGGGGTGAAAGAATTATAAAAAAAAATGTTAATCTCTTTAGCAGACAATGGAAAATGTGACACCAAAATCCAAGGGCACTTTGTAATAGTGAAAAATGCTTTCTAGAAGCTAAGCAAATTATTAAAAGCAGGAATGTTTCATTACAAAGAAAAGAGTGTCGAGCTGCTATGTAATATCAGTTCTCTTATATGACAATGAATGGTGGACAATTTTCTCACAGATGAAGTGCTTTTAAGATATGGTTTTGCAGACAAATTCTGAAAATATCATAGATGGAACATGTGAGCAACTATGAAGGAAAATAGAAACAAAAAGGAAGCTTATACTTAGAATCAGAAAGAAACATTTTAAATTTTTAGGACAAGAATTTGACACTCACAAGACATACTGAAAACAAGAGGGGAAGGAAAGAGTAACCTATCTAAATAACTTGTGTAAATGGATAGCTGAGTAGTAAAAAGAAAGATATTGCTAAGTGCTACAAAGGATAGAAAGTTGTGGAGTGCCATGATTGCCAATGTTTTGAAAGGACACAGCTTATAAAAGAAGACTTTAATGTACTTGAATTACTTTGAAAAGTTCATCAGTATCATTATCTCAGTTGTGACCACAAATGTCCACAACCTCCACACAAGGATCCTGAATAGCTACCATTAGATTTTTCCTTGTAATCCTTGGGTACCTGCATCAAAGAAGGTTAGTTCCTTGCTTCTTCTACTATGGAGTTGATGTTGCCATAGGACAAGTGATTCTATACTCTTTGATAGTTGCCCATAAACTTGCCATACAAGTCTTGTTAGATTCCATTTAATCCAAAAGCTTACAAATGGGATCCACATGAACCCTCATGGTTCATGTAGCATTGCTGGAGACCCCCCCCACACACACACACCCACAAAGAATTGGGTTTCATGGTGATTTTTTAGCAATTCTACTTTTGAACATTTGGTATTACTAAAAATTAAATTTCTATAATAATTTATGTCATATTAAAGTAATAAAAGTAGAAATATTCATGTAACTTTTTTTGCAATCAAGTAGAAGAAAAACTTGACAATTTACAGTGTCATAAATTTAAGGTTACCAACAAAGCCTTCCCTAGAATAAAGCCTTAGATTTGGTTGGATTATCTTTTTTATAATTAGGATTTCTTTTTTTTATTTCTTTTGACTATCATTCACTATCTGCTTCATACCTAGGCTTTATTTTCTTTATATTTCCTTTTCACCTGGCTACTTTTCCATCAGTGAGTTACAAGAACAAACAAAAAGGTCCATGTGGACCCCATTTAAGTAATGGCTATGGGGGTCCACCAAAAAAAATTAAGCAAACGTTTCCATGGGTTAAAAGTGGATGAGATCAACTGATCAAATCCTTTCTCAAGTTTCTAACATTGTCCATGTTCCAGAGGCATAGGTGAGTATTGACACAACTGTGATCCTAAATATTTGTAGCTTGAATTCAACCCTGAGCCAAATCTTATGCATGCTATTTGGCTCTCAGGAGATTATTCTATTCCTGAGATTAAAATCCTTTTTGGAAGATTAAATATAAGAGTCTAGGTATTTAATTAGCTGAACTTGATTAAAAACTATGTTATTTATTATTTTGATTTCAGTATTTATGCTATTATTTTGACAATGGTTTATCCTCACTGGGTGCTCTGTACTTTCTGCCTTGAACCACATCTAAGCTACACTTAGAAATTCCCCATCTGTATATATTACATTGTTAAGATTGTGCTCACTTATTAGTCTTATAAAGGAAATTGCTTCAGGAACTGTTTAGATTAAATCATGTTCAGTTGTTATAGTTTTCATTTTGTTTGACTTTTTTCTTGAAAATATTTTATCAAAGTATATAAATAAAATTTCTATTTGCCACATTTTAATTGGGCTTTTAACTAAATAGTAGAATTTTGAAATGATTTTTATTTTGAAATCATACTTAACTCATGCTGCTTCATGATAATAAAAGCAGAAAATAAAAATAATGTTAACATCAGCTAACATGAATAGCTTGGATATTGTCTAAAATTGTTTTTATTAATTGAAAAGTTTTTGGGCAACCAAAACTGGCCAAGTTATTATCAAGCTCAAAATGAAACAACAAAATCTAAAAGTAAAGAATCTGCGAAATATCAGTAATTATTACTGACATACTACAAGTATTATTGATTAAAACAGTTTTTATTTGATAACTACACCTTGAGGAAGATATTGTATAAGTTGTATGCCTCAAACTAACAAGACTATTTTTCATTCTTTTTGTTGTCATTCTAAATGATATTGGATGAATGATTTTTCCACTGACAACAAACTTCCATGATAAAACTTGTATTCTCTTTTCACATTAAAATTGACTTTTTATGAAGTTAATTAAATGGTAATCAAGTTAACTGGGTATAGCAAACTTTTGCAACATTTTCGTGGTTTTGTTGATGGTATTAAAGTTATATAAAATACAATATGGTTTCACAGCAAGTCATGTTTTTATGAAAACAGAACATAAAACTTAGTAGACCCTGAATCTTCTCCAGTCATAATGAATTGTTGCACTCTAAATGAGACCCTTTGCTTTTAATGTCACTTGGGTATTCATGTTCACCCCAGACCTCAAGTGGAACTTATATATATAATCCATCACTAAAGACACTGGAAAAATGGTCATCTCCTTGTACTATTCCAGAAAAACCTTACTATTCCTGCTCTGCTTTATTTCCCAGTTCCTCTCCCACCAACATCTAAATAAATAAATGGCAAATTCTGTCAGTGTGCCTGAAACACTTTTAATTCGAGCCACACTTGCTCTACATAGACATATTATACATTTTTGGAATTGAGATGACCCTAGGATTGAAAATCTACCCTTTGTCTGGTGCTTGAACATCCAGTATTGAAATTTGTGTCTGGATGAGGAGGGAACAGTTAAAAAATTCAAATTTTAACATAGATGAAAAAAAATTAGTGATTTTCAAATTTTTTCATTTATATAGAGTTTAAAGCAACGGAAAAACTTTGAGAATTTAAAAAACTTTGTTTTAAATTCAATGTAAAATTCAAAGTTTTGTGAATTGATGAAATCAATTTTATTTCTTCAAAATGCCAAGACATCAGAGTTAAAGTGAAAGGTTTCATGACATGAGGTTTTGAAGTTTTACAGATTTTGGGATTTGAAGACTTCAATTCAATTGAGGTTCCATGGAGTTTGTGATTTGAAGAATTCTATTTTTTGGCCTGATTTGAAATTTCAGCCCAAATCTGACTTTTGGTACAAACCGGTCATTTTTTTTTAATAATCATTTCACTCCAAGCAAGATAGGACCACCACTGATATGCATGAGGTAACAGTGAAAGAAAAGACAAAGTAAAGTGCATGTTGAAGAAAGGATAAGAGATGGATGGGAATCAAGGAGATAGAAGATAGCAATTGATGTTTCATTTAAACTTTTGGAGATTGTAGCTATAGGGAAGCAAGCAAACAGAAGGGAGGTTCACAAATGGGAATTGCAAGAAAAGAAACTATTAAAGTAGAAGAGGTGGTTACATTTAACTATTTTGACGTTAAAAAGTGGGACCTATATGCCAGTCATGTAGCATGCATAAATACATGTGGTTGGGGAATCGGAGAAAAAAGCTTGTCAGAGCAGTTGCCATAAAAATACTTGTAGAAAAGGTAGAGGGAAGCCACATCACACTAGTGAGAAAATGACTAAAGGTTGGCTACCAATCAGTTATACTGAAGGT
This sequence comes from Ascarosepion bandense, assembly GCA_037127315.1. Lineage (NCBI taxonomy): Eukaryota > Metazoa > Mollusca > Cephalopoda > Sepiida > Sepiidae > Ascarosepion > Ascarosepion bandense. The sequence goes on along the minus strand of JBBBDQ010029127.1, from coordinate 153,622 downwards.
TCTATTTTGGATTTTGTTAACAACCTCAAGATGAATAGCTGGAGTGCTCAGCCAGATATGGCAACAGATAATGCACAAATGAATGGTAGATTTATATATGTGTAAAATGGATTCTGCTAGGCCAAATTTGAACTTATACCCCAAACCAGAGTTAAAGTGTGGTTTTAAAGTTTCATGGAATGAACTGAGAAATTCAAAGTTATTTCTTCAAAAGAAAGAAACTCATTTAGCTCTACACAGGAATTAGCTTAAAAGTCTGCATACAGTGTGACTTTTAAGTGAGTTTTAAATAAAGTAAAAACTTGTATTTAAAATAACAGAATTTCAAGAATTTTACAACTATGCTTTAACCAACAAAAAGATGAAGAATATTATAACATTGATTTTATGATCCTATTATAGGTCTTCTCTTGTACTTCTTGCCTGTGGAACTCTCGGTTATTACATATATCTGTTGTTTTATTTTTTTTAATTTTCTACTTCTTAGTAACTCTGGTCATCCTGTGAAACTATTGTCTTTATTTTATTTCAGATTAGACACCCCTTTAAGATGGAATGCCAAGTAAACAAGAATAACCATGTTTGACATTTCTTTGCAAGGTCACAAAACTGTTCGAGACATATGTGTTATGTATGGAGATGACTTCATTATTGACAGAAATTGTTTTCCCATTTCAAAGAAGTGGTAGATTTAAGTTCAAACTCACAAACTCTCTGCATTCTGGCCAACCTGTTTAGTTTAATGAGGTCCAATTGCACATGCTCCTTAAAGAAGAATCGTGCTAAATTACTAGAAAATTGCCTCAGAAGATGACAAGCTCTCATGATGTTGTTGCTCATCATCTTCACTGAATCAGTAAGATCCAGAATCCTGGCACATAGGTGCCACATGCATTGACTGAGAGAAACAAATTCCAGCTATCCTCCATTGCTGCTAGTTTACTTGCTCAACACCAGCCTACTCATGCACACAAAGATTCCCTTACCATAATATTATCAAAAACAATAAATGTTGTCTTTACATGAATATAAGGCAGAGAAAAGAATAGGTGAGTCCTGAAAAGCAGGCAACACACTGAAAAAAGCCAGAGCTCTATCAATACAAGTGAATAATTTGCGTTTGGTGCAATTTGTAAGGACTATTTTTCCCAGGAAATGCTTCAAAACAACCAAATGATGAATGTTAAGCTGAACGTTGAACAAATTTATAAGCTCAAAGAGTTAATTCTGCTGAAAAGTCCTGACTAGTAATGTAATGTAATTATTCAACTTAACAATGCTCACTCAATGAGGTGTGTTTTATGCAACAACAATGTTGCTTAATAAATTTTTCTAGTCAAAACCAAGTAATTTCTATCATCAAGGCATTGAATAATTAGTGGATCATTGGCTGGGGGTCATAAACAATGAAGGGGGATACATATTGAATGATTCATCAGAATTATTAATGAATAATAAGTATTAAAATAAATTATGAAAATGAACAAATTTATGTGACAGTTTCTTGCTTCCTTGCCAAACACGATTTTCAAAAGTTTAAATGCAACATAAATCACCATCTGTATTCCTGAATCTTATTCTTTTATTGCACTTTCTCCATCATTAACATGCCATTTTCTTTCACTTTCAGTAACCCATTGCATCCTAGTGACTTTATTGCCTTGCTTGGTGTAAAACAATTAAAAATATTTATAATCTTTAGACTACATGCCTGTAGTTTATAGTTATATAGAAGTAAATCTTTTATTGTCCTCTTCAAACATTTGGGGATTATTGTATCAAATAAAAGTATTTGTAGAAAACACCCAATTCTTTAAAAACTCACTTATTTGCAGCTATTAGTAGTTGCAAATGCCTTGTACCCCCACCACCACCATCTACGTTATGATGCTCCTACACTACGACATTTCAACTTTGATAAGGTAGTATTCATATAAAATCAAATTTTATTGTAACCTAACTCTGTACAATAATAAGGAAAGGTATGTAATATAGATGAACAACTGAACTAGAAAAATTGAAAATAAATACAATATATCTAAATACAAATTAGTGAAATGTCATAAAAAATCAGTCTATTGTAAACTTTTAACATCAACTTGAGATTTTTGCTGTTAAAAAGTTGAATGATTTAACATATTCAATCTAAATGGATAAAAAAATAGTGAATCATATATATAGTGTTTTTGAGACTTAGAAGAGCAAAACAAAAGTTAATGGATTTGGCAAAAAAAAAAAGACCCTGAATGACGTCAAAATCCGCAAACATTTTTCATCCTTTAATAATCAGTTGTGCTTAGTCTAATTTGCAATTTATATAAATGTAGATAAGAAAAAGAAAAAGTAAACTTTGATAAGACAGTGAGGGTCACAAAACACTAGTATGCACCAGTCTGGCCATTAGGATTTAAGTATTTGTAGGTGTAATATCACTAGAAACTGAGAAAGAATGTTTCTCTGTAGTTGTATGCACAGTTTTATCAAAAGTTCATCAGGTGAACAGCAATGAATGTGGTGATCACTTTCTCATTATGCTTAATAGGATAAAACAGTTTGACACTGTAATTATTAAGTAGACTTGGTTTATTGAAGAGTAAGTCTTACAGGTGAAATTGTTTCAGGAACTATTGAGGTTAATTAATTTTCAGTTGTTATTGTTTTCAGTCTTCTGTTTTTATTGTGTTGAATTTTTAGCATGAATGTAATTTATCAAAGATTAAGAATAAAAAAAACTATTTGCCATATCTCAATCAGGCTTTTAACTACATAGTATTAAAGTGGTACTTATATTTACTGAGAAGATATCTCTAACACCAACAAAATAATACAGAATGAAAGTAAGATGCCTGTCAAGCTGAAATTCAATGAAAATATTTATTCGATATAATAGGAATAAAATAAAAGTCTGGCTTTGTGGGAAAAGTATACAAATTGTAAAAACAGTTAACATTTCTAAACAAAGAAAAGCACTATTTACTGATCATCTGAAGATGAGCACTTCACATTGGGTCTGTAACCATATATGTTAAGCAAAAGAGAAGAGGAAAGTTTCTTCATGACAGTACAGGTTTAACAAGGAACCTTTCAGCTAGTGTTGCTACTATATGTCCCCTCTACAGCCAATCTGTGTCATGGCTGAAACTCACTGCACTATGATTCATTATGCTTGCTTAGATCATTATTTCTTGAGTTCAAATTACTTCTCATATGTTTATGAACTTTTTCTGTTATATATTTTAATTCAAAATACAAATTTGAAAAAAACGAAAATCTAAAAAGTAAATCAGTAAAGTTCAAATCTCAATTTCAAGATTTTAAATGAATTAAGTAAAAACAGTATTTACTCATTTTTTTTTAAAAAGCCTCGGTAAATCAACGTATATAATTTCTCAATAATTTCTTTTGTTTTACTGACAAAAATAAAATGATATTTATTTGATAATTCATTAAAATAAGACTTCATTTGTCTTTTGTTTTTAAATATATTCTGAAAGGCTGATGTACACTGTATCAAATTTTGGCAGATATTTTGTATTGCTGGTAATATGTTTTCTGTTCCAAGATGAACAAATTAAAATGGGAAATTGCAGTAAATCTTCTTCGATGTGTGATGTCTCTTCAGGACTTGGATGATCATAGCTCTCCAAAACTTCCTATTCTTTGAAGCTTTTAGTAATATTGATCTTTTCACCAATCCTTCTACTCATTGTTCTCCTATCTGTTTACCCAAGCTCGGAAAACATGCTGTTTCCCACTGACCCTCTTACCATCGATATGTCCTGTGAGTGTCAAATTCTCCAAGCCATCTTTCCTTATTATGTCTTAAAAACTTAGAATGCTTTTTATTCTGATTCTAAGTATAAGTGGCTTTTTTGTTTTTATTTTTTTTTAAACTTCCATGTTACTAACATGTTCATTCTATGGTATTATCAGTATCCTTCTGCTAAACCACATTTCTGTTGTCACAAGTCACTTTGTCTGTGGAAAGACTGTTTAGCATTCACTATCACCAGAAGATTGATATTACATAACAATTCATCCCTCTTTTGTTTGTTTCTAATGAAATTTTCCTGTTTCTAATTACTTTGCTTAGCTTTTGGAAGGCATCTTTTGCTATTCCAAAGCACCTTTGAATTTTGGTGTCATGTTTTCTGTCCTCTGTTAAACATTTTCCAGATATTTAAACTTTTGAAGTTGCTTTATTTTGTTATCTTTATATGGGTAATAGTGAATTATATCACCCACATATCTGACATTATTGGAATGAATTGATTCATCTTGTTGTGAAAAAATTAGTTACTTTTCTTTTCTTATAGTTTACTCATGATTATAAAGGAAGTGGTTGTGAACTTTTAAAATAAATAAATTCAACATTTTTAAAAGAAATAAACTTCAACATGTAGAAGAATTTTACATATATATTTTCATCTTCAATAAATCAACAAAAGTCCAATTGACTTATCTTAATTGACTGACTGCAGAGTTTCATGCCAAAATGCTCTCCAGTGTTAGATGTTTGATAAATTTATTAAAATTATTATCAGATGTCATATTTATACACCTCACAACAAATGTTAATTATAAATTTCAAATTTGAAATTCTTACCATGTTAACTTTTTTTAAAGATGCAACAACATTCAAATTTAAAACATGTTAAAATGTATTTCTATTTTTTTATCACTATCTTTAATATTACTATAAACATGTATTCAGGGTGAGATGAATAAATTGTTATTTAAATTATGCAAAAAATGAAAACAACACTGATATCTCATTCTAACAAATATATATAGCAAAATTACACAAAAATATCTTGAAATACTAAAGAGTAAATTTACTCAATAAAATCACCATTGGATTCAACCATGGCCTCCAAACGACTTCCGAATCCCCTGCAACTCTTCTGGGCAGTCTCCTTATTTAAGTTGGTGAATGCTGCTATAATACTTGCCTTCGGTTCATCTCTGGTGTTACAAGGAGTTTCGTTGGTCTCTCACTCAACTGTGCCCCATGCATAATAATCGAGGGGGTTGAGGTCTGGGGAGGTAGGTAGCTAAATGTATGGGGTGAAGTGGTAACAGAAATTGTCTGACAGTCAAGACTGGATTCTCCTACTTGTGTGGCTTGATGCAGAGTCCTGTTACCAGACATAGGGCCTTACCTCAGCCACCCTCTTAAGTAAGAACAACACTACAGCCTCAGAGTTCTGTGGGAAGATGAATGAAGGCATAACATTACCATTATTGGTGATTAGATCAAGCACTTTTGAAATTGCCATTAGACTCATCCAACTATTTCTGAATCCTCTGCACTGTCCTCAGATTGACACCCAATCACTCTGAAATGTTTGTATTGCAGCTTCCAGTGTGAATGCCAAGCAGTTTTAAATTTCTGGCAGAGTAAAATGTGTCATAATGCTCTTTTTCTCACAGATGGTGTCCAACTGACCCTACTATATTATGCAGTCAACAAAATCAAAAACAAACAACATACATGCACACAATTAAAAATATAAAATGATAACAAGTTACCCATTGCACCATGTATATACTAACTTATATATATATTTATTGTGACATTAAAGACAAGAAGTTTTTTTATTATGATCAGCCATACCAAATTTTAAAACAAAAACATCAGTCGACCGGTTTCATCCCCTCTCATCAGAAAAATTATGAAAAGCAAATCTGTTTAGGGTGACATGAATGAATGGAAGGAGAAAATTTTTTTTTAAAGATGCTTTACAAAGAGAGAGCTGCCTAGACCTGATAAACAGCATCTCCAACACCTCCAGATGGAAGAACAAGTGTGACCTGGCCAAATTAAAATTCACAGCACAACTCGGATTATTTATCAAATGATCTGCAATGGAAGACCCATATGTATTTCGAATGGTATCACCAGATGAAAAATTCTTATTGAGTATTTTAGCAGGCACATGTTTAAACCCAACATCCAAATGTTGTGTCGTTCAACCTATGTAGTCGACTCCACAACTACATTTAAAATGGTAAATAACAGAATTAAAATGGGGAGGTAGAACATCTTTATGCATAGATGGAAGGACAGATCTAGTTTTAAACAAAGCAAAGTTTTAGTTGCATAATAACACTCATGAGAACTTATTGAAATCCACTTGAATTTTTGACAATATGGGCTCACTCATATAAGAATAATATTCTAATGTAAACAAAAGGATTCATTCATTATGGAATAAGTCACAATTTAAAAGATTTAATAATGTTTTCTCCTTAGTTTAATTAAAATGTCTTAATCTGGGTACCATGATTAAACTGAAAATGTGCACTGTGGCATGTATACTGTTTTCAATAGTATTGAATAATACTAATGATAAAAATAATAACATTGTTTTCCTTTTATTTTCATTTTCTTTTCAAAATTGCCATTTCCAACAATGATCAATCTAACATTTATTTATTAGGTTATTTTCTGCATGCTGAATAATTTTACTGATTAATCTGCAATTAAATGTAATCTTCTAAAATAAAAACAATTACTATATGCAGTCTATTTTTCCATTTTACATTAAATCTCACATTTTATAAAATGAATTAAATGTTTAAAATGCATTTACTCTTTATTATAATTAAAATGGGAATTAGTATGTAAACATAGAAAACTGAATTACTAAACATAAATGTTGGAAAAAATGCAAATATGTGCAGTTTATTTAATCTTTGTGAGAAGGAATCTTAAAAGAACTTTAGAATTTTTTCCCAAGCTCAGTATTCTTCTTTTTATAAGTGCCATGTTTCTTCATGATGTCATGTTGTGGCTCTCCATAGCTTTCAATCCTGTGTAGATATATAAGTAATGTTTGTCTCCTTACCTACCAGTGCCTGTTCTGCTATCCATTTTCACAAATTTGTTAGATAGGTCACTCATTGTTTTCCGCTGATTCTTTGCCTTCATTATGTTCTGTGTGTGTAAAATTCTCAAAGCCCTTTTTTCTTATTATGTGGTCTATAAATTTCAACTGTCTCTTTTTGATATTAATTATAAGCATCCTATTAGTTTCCTTTTTCCTAAAAACTTCTGTTGTATCCCGGGATGGGATAAACAGAGAAAAAATAGTGCAAGAAATAACTCTTAACACAGAGGATATATAAATAGAGATTTATTATACCTCAGTACAATAAACCAAATACAAGTACACCAACGAACAGTTAACACAAATAACAATTAAGAAGGCAATGTCTCTGCATAGGACATATACGTCCGTCTTGAGAAGTAGGCTTTTGTCTAGTGACATCTAACTCTCGTCTAAGGCCGATGGCTTTTGACTCTGGTATAATGACGAATAATCTCAGTCACTCCCATGTAATGACGAAGACTCTCATATAGTCATGAACACACTTGATTTCTTTCGAGTGCTCCCTCTCTAGTTTATTCTCGTCTAGATCTTTTATAACCCGGGCCATACCCATTCCTGGGTAGGACAGGATATTCCACCACAACAACTTCTTTGTTGTTTGCATGTTCTACCCGTAGTATTCACTGAAATGTGTCTCTGTTGCCGCAAGTTTCCTCTTCCTCTGGGAAGAAATTGTCCTGCACTCACTGCCATAGTGAAGAATGATATTATATAGCAGTTTAGCATGCTTTTCTTTGTAATAAATTTTTTTCTTTCTTAATTCTTTGCTTAGTTTTTGAAAGCATTTTTCCCTATTACAATGCTCTTTCAGATTTCTATGTCACATTTTTTGTGACATTTCTGACATCTTCAATTTATAGTTCATAGCTTGAACTGTTTCTTTTGCTAGCAACTACACATTCTATCTTTTTTCTATTGCTTTGTTAAGCCTCTCTTTCTACTTTCCATTACTACTAATAGGACTTCTACAACTCTTAGGATATCCATGCTGTAAAAGCTAAATATGTCTTGTGACAGCAATTTCAATCATCCTTTCAAAGTTAATGAAAATAAATATAAAAAAAACAAAATAATAAAAAACAAGATAATTTTAAACAAAAAAATGGATTTATAAGCAGTTTTATATTTGTATTGTTATGAGTAATAATCATCTATCAGTACTGTGAGATATTTGAATACCCCAGTTATATGTTTTATGAAGTGGTAAGTCCAATTTTCATGATTAGTCAAGTAGCTTTCTGAATACCTCTGTCAAGTAGCTAAAAGGAGTTCCTGGTCTTATTAATAATATCTGAGTGAATTACAGGCAGTTTTATTTGATTGCTAAAAATAAAAGGAAACATATATTTCTATATTTTAATTTTGAAAATTACAAATTCAGTTTTTAATATTAGCTTTTTGATTCAATTTTTCAAAATAGAACATGTTGCTTTTTTCATTTTTATTTCTCATATTAAAATGATAAAAATAAGAAAACTAAGAACTAAATGGTAAACCTATATCTTTAACGTTGTGTAGAGATTGTATTCCTTGTGAATTAACAGTAATTTATAAGGAACCATTGGAATTTTATCCAACATTATTTCCCAATAATCCAAAAGTTATTTTGTGGATAACCATGTTTGAGTAGATGTCCTGTTTCTTGTTTTCTAAAAACTGTGAATTATGTCTACTGACTTGTGCATTCAAGAGACTTAATAAAGAAAATGTTTGTCTATATTTCTTAGATGAGTTATTTAAATTAGTTATATTGTTCAGACTTATCTTTAATTTTTCTTTTCAAGGTCTTCAAGAACACATGGCCCAGTTGATAAAGATCCCCATTGCAATTTACCAAGAAAAAGCTGACCATAAAATGGATTGGAACTAACTTTATATTAAATACTGGCCAAGTCATATCTTATATTGAGTCAACGAGATGAATCATTTCTCTCCTGCAGCAAAACTATGAGAGAATATAACAAGATCCCATCCATTATCTAGAGAGTAGCTGACTGATTCAAATATCAAGGAATATAATTTTCTTTCACACTTATGAAAATGTCTAATTTTTACAGCTTGAATCTTCAAAGATAAATTGTTTTACTAGCTTGATATAACCAAATATTAATTTTTAATATTTGATCAATTCACTTGTTTAAATAAAAATGAATTTTACTCTTTTGGCCTTAAATATTTTGTTCTGTCATTGATTTAAAATAGAAAATGCATACTAACATCTATATATTATTAATATGTTTGCTTGAAATTAACTTCCTCTAGATATACAGAGTACAGTGCTTTCTCAACTTTTCCAACTATATGTTAGCATTTCAGATTACTTTCCTAAATACAGATTTATGAATGATTCTGTTTAAATGAAACATATCGATATCATTCAATAAATATATAACTGTAGTCCAATGTGTGAATGTAAATTTAAAGTTTTTCTTTTTTTAATCATTTCACCCTAAGCAAGGTGGTACCACCACTGGTGCACAGGGGGCTACATAAGAGTTAAAGATTAGATGGGAGGAGAGTGAAGAGGAAGATGGACCAGTTACAGGGGTTGTCAGTGAAAGGGCAAGAGAAGGATTTGAACACAGGTGTAAAGACAGTTGTGAAGGTAGAGAGAAAGGAAAAGAACAAGATATACAGAGTGATGTAGAAAGAACTGGAGTCAAGTGGATAAGAGATGGGTATTGACACTGCATTTAAATTCCTGGAGGTTGTAGCCATCGGGAAAGCAAGTATATGGAAGGGAGTTCCACAGGTGAGAAGTGCAAGAAAAGAAGCTGCTGGAGTAGAATTGTGGGCTGCATTTGGTTGATCTAACTGTAAGTGAGTGAGACCTTGTTACCAGTCTAGTTGCACAAGTAAATTCTTGTGGTGAGGGTACCAGTAACTTAAGTTCGTCGGAGCAGAAGCCATGAAAATATTTGTAGAATAGACAGAGAAGCCACATCCCACTGGTGAGAAAGTGGCTGGAGTCAAGCTGCCAAGTCGGGACCTATCACATTACAGATTCTCCTTTGAAGCCTGTTGAGAAGACTGAAATGAACAGCAGCAATGTTCTATTTACATCAGAGGAAAAACATGGGTGCCTGTAAAAAAATGTTGTGTCAAAAAGATGGTTTTTCCATTGATACCACTATTATTTTAACTACCATGATTTGTCTTGATTGACCATCCAGAGCTGATCTTAGGGATGGCAGCACCTTATATATATTTTTTTGAAATTTTCAAAAGGAGAAAAACTGAAAATTTTTCTGTTCTGGCATTTCATAACAGAAAGAATTAATAATCAAAGTTTAACAATTTTTACTCTACTCAAGAAATTTAATATTTTGTTTTTTTTATTTCATTTTATTTATTATTTTAATTTTTTCCTTTTTGTTTAGAAGATCCTAAATAACATAAAAGCATGATGGCACCCTCAACCTTGATGGCATCCCAGGTGACTACTTGAATTACTCGTACCTTGAGCCGACCATGTGCCCAGCTTCATTTCAAAGTTAGCATGATAAGCTTTTCTGACAAAATCATTAATCAGTTTTCTGCTATTCCTGGTAAACTCACCACATATATAACAGAAGAGACCAGGATTGTTTTTACATCCCTTGCTTGAAGTGACTGTCTTAATATTAAGGTCTATAAATAAAATAAAATGCGATAATAGCACTCTATTTGGATATGAAGCAAAAGAAGACTTTACTTTTGTCCTCAGTTTATACTTAACATGACAATTTACATATCAACTAAATTCAATGAACTCATATAAAACATCAAACTTATCTTATATAAATCATGTTTATAATTATGTGATATGTGCAAAACATTCATGCATGGGCAGACAACTGATAAGACTGAATTGTTTGATTACAAATAGCTTTAACAGTTTGAATACCGATGTGCACTGAGATATCTGTATACTTTATAAAAATGATGGTAAAATCCAATGAACGGTTTCCATTTTTATGGAGCCATCATTCATCACTAAGATATCAGGTTACTTTTCATTAATAAAGATTGATTTGAGTTGATTGTGATTTTCGATTTGCATTTTCTTATCTGAAAACTGTGAATTCCCTTGATAAAAAAAATGAGGTCAAATGAAAATTATTGCCAATGTGAGACAGTTTGGTACTGAGAAAACAGTCACTAATATGTAGAAATGAAAATAATTTTATGAATGCATAGTCATCAGTAAAAAGAGCCCAAAATGCCAACTACGGATTGGGTATACCAAAATCAAGAAGGTACAGAAATTTAAATACCTGGGAAGTGTTCTAACAGAGGATGGAAAGTGTGAAACTGACCACATGATTATAGCCAAAGATACATTCCAGAATGCATTCTGGGCCAAGGATGCATTCCAGAAACTGAGCAGAGTCTTGAAAGACAGGAAAATTCACTAGAAACAAAGAAGAGAATACTGGATGGTTATGTGATGTCGGTTCTTCAATATGGCAGTGAATGCTGGACAATCTCACCAAAGATGAGGGAAAGACTTGAAGCAACTGAAATGTTGTTCTACAGAAAAATGCTGAGGATACCATGAAACAAACATTTGAGCAATGACAAGGTTTTGGAGAGGATGGAAATGAAAAGGAAACTAATACTTAATATCAGGAAAAGACTGCTGAAGTTCCTGAGACATGTAATGATGAAGGATGGCTTAGAGAATCTGATACTCACAGGTCAGATACAGGGAAAGAGAGACAGGGGAAAGCAACATGTAACATACTTGATGGGCTTGAGCAAATGAATGGCAGAGTGGGGTTTGGGAACAGTAATAAGAGAAAGGTCGTTAAGACCTACTAGGGATAAGAAGATATAGAAGGCCATGATCACCTACATCTTGAAAAGACATGGCACATAGAAGAAGCTTCCAAATTAACTAAGAAAGAGTGCTTCTATCCTTGCACTAAAATATGCATTGGTCATATATATATACTGAATAAATGTTATGCTTATTTTTAAAGCAAAATGTGTTTATTTATCTATACATATCCTGACTGATACTTAATTTACCAGTTTTTATCAAAATGTTTTCTGTTCAGAAAAATATCAATCATCTCATTCAATCTCGTAAATGTTTATTTTCCTTTTCTATTATCTTTTTTTTTTTACATTGTAGATTACATTTTTTGTTGCTTTATTTTTCTCTCATTTTTACTAATATTTTCCCTGTGAAATTTATCTTCTTTCTTACTTTTTAGTTTAATTTTCCTCTCTTTCTTTCTTTCTTTCTTTGGTTTTTGTTACCTCTCCTTTGTCATTGTTCAGTATACATATGTTGTTTGTATTACTTGTGAGATAAATTATGACTGAATTGTGAGTTAGATTCTCACTGGGTGCTCCAACTTTTGACCTTGTGCCACATCTAAGCTACACGTAAAAAATAACTTATTGGCCTTGTGCCACATCTAAGCTACGGAGTACTTGATATGGTAGCAAGTTTGTCTCACTAAATCAATTACAACTGAATAATGAATTTGATTCTCACTCTGTTTTCCATACTTTTGGCTATGTGCTACATCTAAGCTACACTTAAATTATCATTAGAACACATCAATGTGGTGTAATGGTTAGCAAGTTTATCTTGCTAGATCAGTTATGATTGAGTAGTGGGTTCAATGCTCACTAGTGGTGCTACACTTTTGACCTTGACCCACATCTAAAATATGCTTAGAAAATAATTTATGACACTTCAACATAGTGTAATGGTTAGCAAGCTTGTCTTGCTAGATCCGTTATGTCTTAGTAGTGAGTTAAGTTTTCACTGGGTACCCCACACTTTTGGCCTTTTACACTACACTGCATTTAAACTACACTTAGAATATCACCATATATTGTTTGTATTAAGCCTAAGTTGATACAGTTTAATAATTCTTTGTTTTTACATTATAGTGACACTTAATTCTATAGTTTGGGATTTGTTTAGCTGCCTTTATTTAAGAAAACCCTAGAAATTAGTCTCTCTCTTCCCCTCTCTCCCCTTTTGACTGATACTTGTTCTACATGCACACACACACACATTCACACATGTATGCACATATACACACACAAAATGATAATGCTTCATGTATGGGGTTATATATATGATATGTTTGACAAAATGAAGATAAACTATGCTATTTTGTAGCAAATATGAGTGCCATCTGGAATAGTCATTTCAACATAAAATCAGAAATCCTGTTCATATAAATGTCTAGCTGTTTGATTCTGAGAACACGAATGTTCAGACATTTGATTTCTGTAAGAAAATTGTTCCATGGAAGAAATTACATGAGAAATAATAAGCATGCCAAACCAAATAAGCACTACAAGTTAGGTGGGGAGCATTGAAAGAAATAATTTAATTTTGCTGGTACTAGTATTTGGAATACAAAAGAACATTGTAAGTTAGCAAAAACATTTACAGTGCTATAATTGTTTAAGCATTAAAAGGAATAGAAAGTGAATATCATTATTTTGCAAGTCCAGTTTTCATTTATCTTTGATGTTTGTTTCTCTCTGTCTTATCACCATTGACTGTTTTTTAGCAAACATATTCATGCAAATATAGGTCTACAGGAGGATGCTGAGAATACCATGGATTAGACATATGAGCAATGATGAAGTTTTAGAGAAAATCGAAACAAAATGGACAATTATATTTAACATCAGAAAGACAGAGTTGAAATTTCTAGGACAGATAATGAGGAAAGAAGATTTAGAAAATTTAACACTCACAGGATATATGCATAATTCACCTAACACATTTGTGTAAATGGTTGACAGAATAGTTTAGGAATGATAGCAAGATAAAATTTACTTAGAGCTACAAAAGACAGGAAGTTGTGGAGATTCATGATACTGACCTATCTGAAGAAACACGGCACATAGAAGAAGATTCAGATCTTAACAAAACAATTTACTTATAATTAAGATTTTTTTCTACTTGTCATGAAGAAACTTCAGTAGGAATTAGTCATTTATGAATCTTTTTCACTATCTACTTTCTGAATATTTTGCTCTTTTCTGTTTTATAAAAAATTAAATTCGCTACTAAATTTAAGTTCTTGTGCTAAACACAAGAATCTAGTTAGTGGGAATAACAAATCATAATCGGTGCAAATCACAAGACAAGACTCAACTATGTAAAGTTTTAAAGAAAAAACCTTTATTACACAAGTAAAAAAGTACAAATACAAAATTTGCATAAAAATTTCCTTTTGTGCGCCTGTTAAGGCAGGATAACAATTTCTTATAAAAAGGATTACTCTCAGAAAATGGAAAAAATTATGATTATATTTTAGAAAAAGACAAAAATTTTGAAAAAGATGAAAAAAAAAATTTAAGAAGGCAGGAAAACAAAGGTGGAACCACCTTTATAAAAAGCACTTTTATTGTCTCATGAGCATCTCTAGTAATTTTAGAAAAGTCTCTTTTAAATTCACACTTTTAATGCTTGAGAAAATTTCTTTGAATTCTTTTCATTCATTGTTGTCCAACTACAGAAGAATTTTCACTTGAACTCCAAAATTCTTTTGTATCCTTGCGGCTGGCTGGTAACCTTGTGCCTTCTTGAGGCTCTTTTCTTGATTTTAAATGCCTACTGCTCCTTGATATAGATTTGCCTTTTTCTCTTGATGTCTAAAAGTCTTCTTTTTTTCTTTTTGTTCACTGATCTGAGCTCTATTTATTAGGAAAGAGTGTCTTGCAGAAGATGCCATCCAAGTTTTCTCTAGAGCTTGAGATCACATCTCTCATTGGTCAGTATATACAAAAAATTTTTTCATAACTTGAAGTAGATTCTTAACAGTTTTGGCAGCTTTTAACTGCTGAGCTGGAAGAGATATATAAGTGTAACAATTTTTTCACAAATGATATGGACTTCATGAAAATACACCTCTCACAAAAGAACATGTACTACAAAAACAACCTAGACAATTAAATATTTATTTAAGGCTAACATTTTTAAAGTAGTGAAATTAACATTTTTATAGTTTTTTGCTGTTCCTATCAAATAAAGCCTCCCTAACTCAAATCAAAATTACTTCAGCCAATATATTTCCAGGGCATTTAACCAACAAATATTTCTGTTATAACCTGAACCTTATCAAATAAAAACAACTTGCATTTCTTATGAATTTTAATTTTTAGATAAATATCAGCTGATATATTCACTTCCAATGCACATGATATTGTGAAGTAATGAATTCTTTGAAAAAATGTTATTGATTTTACACTTTTCATATAATTAATGATACTCTGCATTTTAATACTGTAGCATGATTACTAATTTTGTGGTAAAGGTATGTGACAATTATACTTCCTTGTCTACCAGTATGCCTACTAGGTGTCGTTCCATTTAGGACTACATGAGGAAGGGCATAGATTGCTCTCTTTCACTATTCATTCTCCATCACCTCCAGGGAACATTTTTTTCCCCAAGTAGCCAACTGCTAATCTTTAAACCAAGCCACATGATGCATTACACACAAATTTTTCTAAAAGCAAAGCCTATGAATGCTTTACATCCTATTTTAAAGAAGAACCTGCAATGTTATTGGTCCTGACCTGGTATCACTGTTTCAGTCACTTTCTCATCACTGTACTGTAGCTTCCTTGTGCCTTTTCTATAAATACATTCATGGTAATTTTTTATGAATTTAAGCACAGTACTACTCATTCCAAGAACATTTATGGACATATGGTAAACCCTAATGGCATCAAGGAGGTTAAGCCTAAAGACAATGACTCCTTGTTTGGTAGGGAGCAACATGTGCAGCAGGTGTCACTAGACTGTTATCCTGCAACCATTCACACTAAACAAAATATAATTCTTGGGATATGGAATGTCAGAACATCGAACAACTGTGAACAGCTGAAAAACGTGAAGCAGGAGATGACTAGACTTAACATAAACACTTTAGGTATATTTGAAATAAAGAAGCTGAACAATGAAGACTTTATCAGTAACGACCAAAGAATTACATATGCTGTAGGGGAAAATAATGAAAAAGAAATTGGCATGATACTGGATCAAGACACAAGGAAATGTGTTATAGGAGACTACCAGATATCTGAAAGAATTCTAGTAGTCAGACTAAAAGAGTGGTTGCTCAATATATTGGTTATAGTGGTATATGCACCAAGAACACAAAGTACAGAAGAAGAAATCGAATCCTTCTACTCCATGCTAGACAATGACAAGACTCAGTGCCAATTACAAGAAATCAGAATTATCATGGGAGATCTGAATGCCAAAGTTGGTCAAGAGATGGAAGGTGAAGTGGTCAGTAATTTTGTCTAGGAAACTGTGATGACCAAGTACATAAATAGGTCCAATGGTGCACAATAAATGACCAGGTAATAACCAACACCTACTTCAAAGAGCACTCAAGATGATTATGAATAAGGAGAAACCCAGGAAGAAAAACAAAGAACCAAATTGACTATATAAATATCAACAAGAGGTTCAGGAGTGCAGTCCTTCAATTCAAAACTTATCCAAGTGCTGACTATGGAAGCAACCACCTGCCAGTTATATGTAAACTAAGGATCAAACTATGGAGATTAAAGAAACCTAACGCAGTCCCCAGATTGAAATGCAACAGACTCGTGAATGACCCGAACTTGCAGGAAATATATACAGACAACATGAAATCAAAATATGACAGACAAATTGGAAACAAAAGCTGAAAATGGGATGCACTAAGAGAAACTAGTGATATCTAGTGATATCAGCAAATGGCATCATTTCAAAGGAAAAGGACATCAGAAAAAAATGAGTTGATCACTGAAGAGATTTTTGACATAATGCAAAGGAGACAGTAAACAATGCCAGGATATGGAACGGAATACAGGACACTACACAAAGAAATAAAACAAAAGTGCAGGAATAGAGAGACTGAGCATGACAAATAAAGGAAATATGCATAAAAAATAAAGAACTAACAGGACAAAAGACATACTCAACAACAGGATGTATAAAATGAAAGGATGCAACACTCATATTAGAGAAAAAGATTGTGGACTCCACTGAACAATCAGCTTAATGAACCACATATCAAAATTCATCATCTGGATTCTGATGAGTGGGGCAGCAAGCAAAATCAAGCCAGACATAGGATAAGAACAGTGTCAGTTTATTAAAGACACTGGAACAAAGAATGCAATATTCATGCTTAGAATGCTATTTGAAAGAGCAATACAAATGCAGAAGGACCTGCATCTGTGCTTTATAGATTATACAAACACATTTGACAAATTACACCACAAAGGCATGTTCAAGATGCCCGACATTTTCAGGAAAGCCATTAGGATAATCAAGAACTAATATACAAAAATAGAAAGGGGAGTAAGACAAAGATGTATTTTCTAACCAGATCTCTTCAACTTGTACAGCAAATCAATTCTGATAAAGATAGAATCCTTGCCAAGATTTGCATTAGTGGTCACAATCTCAACAATATAAGATACATGGATCCCACAGTGCTGATAGCGGACATGGAAAGGAAAATACAGGACTTCCTACAGAAGGTAGCAAGAGAAAGCAAGTAGAAAGGACTGAATATAAACTTCAAGAAAACTGAATGCATGGTCATAAACAGAAAGAACCCAAAATTCCAATTACAAGTTGGGGAAACTAAAATAAAACAAGTAAAGAAATTTAAATAACTGGGAAGTGTTCTGACAGATGATGGAAAGTGTGACACTGAGATCTGAAGACAAATTGGTCTGGCCAAAGACACATTTCACAAGCTAACCAGAGTACTGAAAGACAGGAAAATCTCATTGGAAATAAAGAAAAGAGTGTTGGACTGTTAAGTGATATCTGTCCTTCTACATGGCAGTGAATGTTGGATGATCTCTTCAAGAATGAAGGAGAGACTTGAGGCAGCAGAAATGTGGTTCTACAGAATGATGCTGAGGATACCATGGACTGAGCATGTGAGTAATGATGAAGTGTCGAAAAGGATGCAAATGAGAAGAAAACTTTTACTTTCTATCAGGAAGAGGCAGCTGAGGTTCCTGGGTCACATAATGAGGAAGGAGGGTTTGGAGAATCTAATTTTAACAGGACAGATAGAGGGAAAGAGAGACAAGGGAAAGCAGTGCAAGACAAATTTGATGAGCTTGAGCAAATGTATATAGACAGGGGTTTGAGAGAAAAAATATTAAGAGCTAAAAGGGACAGAGGAAAGTGGGAGTCCATGATTGTGCATGTCGTAAAGGAACATGGCTTATGAAGAAGAAGAAGAAGAAGATTAGATTGTCAACAATTTTACTGTTGAAATGGCTCGATGTAACTGTAAGTTCTTTGCTAACAGTTTCTTCTCACACACTTCTCACTCATGGAGCTCTCTTCTGGCTCCATGCTTTCCAGTCAATTATGATCTTCAAAAATTATATGCAATGTAAATTGTTATCTCCTGTCATGTTAATTACTGTTCTTTTATTTTTCTCTTTCATTAATAATGTTTTCTTTTTACTCATATTCTTTCCAGTCAGTAACCCCTTGCATCTTAGTTGCTTTATTGCTTTACTTGAGATTTACAAAAAAAATAAATAAATAAATAAAGATTTCCATTTCAATTTTTTTTATGAAAACTAATAAATAAAAACAATCTTTATAATTTGAAGAAAACTCAAAAGTATTAATTCAAATTCAGAAAATAATGGATGTACTAACATAAGCTGTTATTAAAAAAAGTACAAAATGGTAAATACAAACATTATCATTTTTACTTCTAACTTTAGCTTTTGTATCTATTTCTTTATAATCAAATTTTTAAATTATCTTTTATATAATAAACAAAACCCTAAAAATTCTGACCACAATTCTTTCTCTTTAATAATGTACCTACACCTGAAAATACTTAATCCATAATTTTTTTGTGAAAAAATACAATTTTGTTTCTTTTTAATAATTTAAAAAAAATGCAATTATATTATTTAAATATAACATTGTATTACCTTTTTTCACTTTCAAATGATTTACTGTTCTGCATTTCAGGTATATACTTTTCACTCAAGTTACAAAAAAAGATGCAACCTTTTTTGTGGATTAAAGATAAAGTTTTGTAAAGCAAAAACAAAAAGAAAATAATTAAGAAGTAATTGATTGGTTGATTTGGGAGACTTACTTATGGTTTTCTCACATTGACGCTGGTAGCTATGGTAAATTTTCTATAAATAATCAATACACACTCAATTCCTATGCTATGTAATTTTCTGTTATCTTTTGGCTGATTTCTACTGAGCAAATAATGTTTACAGGAGAACATTGTATGAACTCATTTGCAATATAAATTGTTATGTAAGATTGTTGGAGATAGATTGCTTTTGTTTCTACCTTCTTTTGTAGGTCGAACATTTCTGCTTCATATTTTATCATTACAGTAACAGAAATGGAAATTAAAGACATTGATTGTTACTACTTGAATCCTTAGATTAGTTTTCATTTTATAGAAATAAATTAATATTTAAAAGCACCTAGGTTTTTTCTTTATGTATATTTTCAACTAAATAAATTGCTCAAAAGTATTTCAATTTAATCTTTAGAAAAAGTCAATATAATTTAACTGTCTTAAGCTACTGTTCCCATTTTCATTATCAAAGTTCATAGACACAATGTTTCAGCCAAGTACCCCCTGGCCATCATCAGATGTCCATTGTTTGGTTGGTATGAAATTTCTGTTGATTGTTGTGCCATTTCATCTTTATAATTACTGCTATTGTTCAGTCCTGCTAAACCTGTCATTCATTACATGATTCAGGAGTTGAAGATGACCACTGGATGACAGTAAAACATTTAAACTCCACTCAGACAGCTTCTTCTCAAGAGCCACTACCCTGTGGAACAAACTCCCAAGAAGATGCTTTCTCAGTCGCTACAATCTTCAAGACTTGGGCTAACTCTTATTTTTATCACATATCCTCATAAACTGCACTTATTACTTATTACAAGAATCTCATTTAGTAACCCTCTATCTTGAGTGGATCTCGAGTCATGTAATATTATTAAATATTTGGTACACCACCATCTTGAAGGATATCAGAGGTGTACTTTGGGAGCCTTTATATATCAGATGGTTTTGATATATGGTTATCATGGCAGGTTTATTCTGGTTTACAATCATTATTTATGTAAATTCTACCACCTTGAATTGATTTGAGGTGTTTCATTTTCTTTGGGTAATGCAACAAAAAGAAGTTCAATATTTAATTTTGAATCAGAGTAGAAAGCCTGTCAATGAAAATTTATGACAAGGAAGTTTGCTTATATATTTAAGTAAGAATTTTTTCTCAGAGCATATTGACTACAGATAACACTGTCAAGTTGACAAGGTATATAAATCAAGTTGGCCAAAGTGTGAAAGAGAAAATATACGTTTATGAATATGATTTTATAGTATATCAAATCCATCACAAGGTCATTTTTATATATCAGAGGATTTTTTATATATCCAATATCTTCTGAATCTCTGTTATGCCAGAAGAAAGCTAATCTTGCTCATAGTGATCAGAAATTGATTAAAGCAGATAGATATGCCTTCATGAGTTATTTCACATACTAGCATATATATACAATTATAGACAGAATTATTCATCCCCAGAACATACATAATCACAAATAAAGCAGTAATACCTCAAATTTTCATTAATTTTCTGGATTATCTTCATGTTTAAGTTGGTAAATGCTGTTATGATCCTTGTCTTCAGTTCATCTTTTGTGTTACAAGGAGTTTTCTTGGTCTCTTGCTCAACTGTGCCCTATACATAATAATCAAGAGGGTTGCAGTCTGGGGAGTTAGGTGACCAGATGTAAGGGATGATGTAAGTGCAGAAATTGTCTGACAGCCATGACTGGGTTCTCTTGATTGTGTGGTATGGTTCAGCATCATGTTGTCAGACATGGGGTCTTCCAGCAGTCACCCTCTTGACCCAGGGCAGCACTACCTCCTCAGGGCACTTGATGTAGGCCTCCTTCATAATTCTGAGGTCCTGTGAAAAGATAAATGAAGACATAACATTGCCATCATTAGTGATCACACTAAACACCTTTGTAATCAACATCAGACATCCAACTCTTTCTGAATCCTTAGATTGACACCCAGGCACTCTGAAATGTTCATATTAAAGCTTCTAGCAAGAATTCCAAGCAGTACAGTGTACAGTTACCAAATTTCTGGTAGAGTGAATTGCGTCATGGTGCCCTTTTTCTCACAGATGTTGTCCAACTGACCCTGCTATAATGTACAGTTGACAAAATCAAAAACAAGCAACATGCATGCACAAAACTAAAAATATAAAATGGCAATAATTAATTCATCAATTCCTGCATTTAAGAGTTCCACTTGAGGTGTGAGTTTATGGCCCAATGTTTTCTCATGACACATTGCCGCCCTGAGGGTACAACTTTTCATCATGACTAGTCATAGTTCAGAATGATACTAATATTAAAAGGGAATATAAACTGACCTAATGGAGCATTGTTTAGACAAGGCTATTTTATATCCTGTGGCATGAAATAGACAATTTCCAATCATACCCTGTAGCTTATTTTAGACTCATTATCATCATCCTCTTCATCAATCCCTTGACTGCTTTAGAGTTACATGTTTTCTGTTCCTTCTAAAGTCTGCTTCAACTCTATACTTCTAAGGTCTCTGCCTATATTCAGAAATTTTATTTACTAATTATTTTTTCCTTCTCCTTAATAGGAGTAGACAGTTTCATCTATCAACTGGTTCACACTCCTCCCCAGTCTTTTGAATAAAAGTAAAGGTTTATGCTTTGTTTTCTGTGTAGTATTGGGTTTCCAGTTCCTTCTAAAGTCTTTAGATTATCTTCACTCCCAGTAACTCTTTGTTTCTTAGTAGCATTATTGCCTTGCTTGAGGTGAAATGACTGAAAAATAAATTTAAAAATGTTTTAAAATACAAGTACAATAGTAATCTATTTCCTCGCTTTATAAAAAAATGTCTGTATAAACAGATATTTTTGCATGGAAGCAGATGCTAAAACATGAAATATCAACATCTGCAGTTCACTTTTTAGATTTTATTTCAAAACTCATAATTAGATGCATTAAGATATCAATATGTAACTGTCCTACAATTTCTTCTTTTCTGTGTAAAACAGATCAATTTGAGATTATTGGACTGAGGCAAAGTTGGTGTTGAAGTAGATTTATGGCTTACCCAGTGATGATCAAATTCACAATCAATAGTTTATGAAATGATCTAACCAGGGAATGCTCTTGAATAATTCCATTTTTAGCACTTTTCAATTAGTATTACAAATATTTTTAATATTCTTTACATGTTCATCAACAAGACTATGGAATTCTCAGGAAGATTTCCTTAGAAACAAAAAAAAACTGCTTTGTAATATCCATTCTCTTATATGGAAGTGAATACTGGATAATTTCCTTGCAGTTGACAAAGGAAGAAACTTCAAGCAACAAAGCTGTTGTTCTACAGAAGGATGCTAAGAATGCTATAGACAGAACTTGAGAGAACAAAAACATAAAAATCAGAAAATTTCTGAAATTTCTAGGACACATAAACAGGAAAGAAGGCTTGGAGAATTTTCCACCCAGAAGACATATTCAAAATAAGAAGTGCAGAGATAAACACAAAGTGAGCTTGTGTAGTAAGGGGTCAAACATTGCTTAGAACTATAAAGAATAGGAAGTCACAGAGAGC
This sequence comes from Ascarosepion bandense, assembly GCA_037127315.1. Taxonomy (NCBI): domain Eukaryota; kingdom Metazoa; phylum Mollusca; class Cephalopoda; order Sepiida; family Sepiidae; genus Ascarosepion; species Ascarosepion bandense. The sequence goes on along the minus strand of JBBBDQ010029127.1, from coordinate 131,040 downwards.
CATGTCTTTAAAACAACACAGAAACGAAGAATATTAAACCTTAAAATATATTTCTACTGGAAAATAACTGAAAATAAATAACAAAGAAATTAGAGAATTCTTTATTGCAAAACTAAGAATCAATGTGACAGAAATGTGGTTCTACAGAAGGATGCTGAGGATACCATGAGCTGAACATGTGAGCAACAATGAGGTTTTTAAGAGAACAAAAAAAGAAACAAGCTTAACATCGAAAAGAGGCTGTTGAAATTTCTGGGACAAGTAATGAGGAAAGAGAGCTTAGAGAATCTGATACTCATAGAGTGGATAGAAGAAAAGAGGGACAGGGAAAAGAAGCATGTGACATACTTAATGGACTTGAACAAATAAATGACAAAAGAGGGTTTGGGAGAAATAACAGAAAGACAAAACTTATTAATAGCTACAAGGGACAGAAAGATGTAGAGGACCATGATCGTCTACGTCCTGAAGGGACACAGCACATAAAAGAAGAAGAAATAAAACAACTCCCAAAAATTAACTAATCTCATTAAAGCCACATTATTTAAACTAGAATAAAAATAGCTTTCACAGATCCTTTGTGCATTAAATCTGCATACCAAGGAATAACCATTAGTTTTCTTAATCAGAATAAAGCATTAGTGATCAGAATAAAGCAAGAACAACATTCATTGATCCAAGACAACTTCCACACCATCTGAATATGGCAACAGTTACTGACCAATCAAATCGGAGAATTTTATAAATTTGAATAAAACACAGATTATCTATTACACTGACACTTAATGGGCTGCCATACTTGTTAAATAATTTAAAAGCTGAACATTCCTGTTTTAACAAGTCCCTCAGAAAGAGTAAACTATTAAACTGTCTAATTTTAAATGAGTAGCAACTGGAAAAAAATTTTAGTGTACAATTTATTCTAATAAAATTTCTTATTAAATGTACAAGCACACACACACACACACATATATATATATACTATAGTCATCCACAGACAGATCTGTTTCACTGTATTACAGCTCATCAGTACAGCTTAGACTCCGGTCGCTTCCTAACCCAGGATTGAAACCCAACCGAATTGGTATCAGTCGGCAATTCTACCCCTAGGCTACGAGCGTCCTGTAGAAGAAAGCAGGCTTTTTAGCACATATAAACACGCCCAATATCTAGCGTGCTCCAATTCATTATCAAATGAGCGGTGCTACTTTTTACAAAGTCCCCCACTCTTCCAGAGTGCTCAATTCAGATACATAAATAAAAACAAAAGGAAAACTTATTTTATATGTTTTTATTATCTGAGAGACTTTATTAGTTTTTTAAAGAACGCTCCCAGAACGGTGATTTTTTTGAATGCTCCTGTAATGGAAAAGTTTTAGAAGGAATTATAATGTTTTCATCCATGGTTGTATGAACCTGATGGGTATTTTATGGCATGTATTTCATTATTAGTCATAATTTCTGTTCTTTCATTCAGTAATTCATTTTTGTTTGGGAATAACATAGTAGCTAAGTTTTCTTCTTGGCACAGTATTTTGCCACCATTGTAAGGCTTGAGTGTTTTCTCTATACTCCACACACATATATGTATATATATTCTACATCTATGGCATAACTCGGAGTTTTATGCATTATAGTTTGAAATATGCACCTTGCATAACACATGAAACTCTGAGTTGTGCTATAGATGTAGGATAATATGTATATTTATTACTATATATATATATATATATATATATATAATACAGTTCTGGTCATACATAGAGTACTGTATTATTTAAACCTGAATAATAATACTATACATATATGCACCCTCATATGTATATTTATTAATTTATGTCACGATATATATATATATTTTTTTTTAATCATATCACCCCGAGCAAGGTGGTAACGCCACTGAAGCGCAGGGGGCTATGTAGGATTGAAAAGATTGGAAAAGAGAAAGCCAGAAACAACATCCTAAACAGGAAACAAGGGATGAGCCTCTTCACCTGTTCAATAGATGTGGGTGGAGTGTGAACTGGGCGATAGTTTAGTCTATCTACTCCAATTGAGAAAAAAAAAAAGAAAAGAGTGAAAAGATTGGAAAAGAGAAAGCCGGAAATCACATCCTAAACAAGGAACAAGGGATGAGCCTCTTCACCTGTTCAATAGACGTGGGTGTATATATATATATATATATATATATATATATATATATATTTTAATGTAATTTTTTTCATTTTTCATTTTTTAACACAACGTTATTTCTTATTAATATAAAGATTGTTTTTACTGGGGAGTTGACATCCTTGTTTATTTTAAACAGTGAAAATTAATGTCAATTCAACTTGAAACTGAGAATTTTTTATTAACAAAAAATATGGTTAGTGAGGTTAGTGCAAATATATAAATTGCAGTATAAATTATGCAAATATAGAAATAACACTGACATTTAATTTTAACAGAAATATTTACCAAAATTACAGAAAAATATCTTGAAGTACTAAAGAGTAAATTTATTCAATAAAATTGCCATTCTGTTCAACCACTGCCTATTGATGATTTTGGAATCTCTTGACATCTCTTCTGGACAGTCTCCTAGTTTAAGTTAGTGAATGCTGCCATAATCCTTAGCATCAGTTCATCTCTAGTTATAAAGAGTTTTATTGGTCTCTTGCTCAACTGTGACCAACACATAATAATCAGGTGGATTGCAGACTAGGGTCTTAGGTGGCTAGATGTAAAGGTTGATGTGGTTGCAGAAATTGTCTGACAATTTTTGCAACCATATCACCCCTTATAACACCCTCTTCTCCTTCTTGTGTGACATGGTGCAGAGTCTTATTTCTAGACATAAGGTCTTCGAGTAGCCACCCTCTTGACCCAGGGCAACACTACATCTCTGGCTATGGACTTGATTGACTTGGAGGCCATGATTGAAATTGAAAACAGTCCCTCTAAGTCAATCAGGATCATAACCAGGGAGTTAGTGCTGCCCTGGGTCAAGAGGATGGCTATTAGAAGATTCTGTATCTGGCAACCAAACTCTGCATCATGCAACACAAGTAGAAGAGCCTAATCATTGTTGCAGACTTACAGAATATTTGTACAATTTCTATATAATTTATATCCAGAAAAGTTGAAAATAATGAGAACACAAGAAAAATTATATAAACATGTGTGACTTAACAAAATCACATTGGCTTCAATCATGGCCTCCAGGTGACTTTGAAATCTCCTGCATCTCTTCTTGAAGGTCTTCTTGTTTAAGTTGTTGAATGCTGAACTGTACCCTGCCCACAATAATCTAGGGGGTTGTGGTCTGGAGACTTAGGTGGCCAGATGTAAGAGATAGTATGTCCATGGAAATTGTCGTACAGCTATGCTTGGGTTTGCTTGCTTGTGTGGCTTAGTGCAGAGGCCTGTTGCCAGATATAAGGTGTTCTAGCAGCCACCTCCTTGACTCAGAGTAGCACTACCTCCTCAGGGCACTTGATGTAGCCCTCCATGTTGAGTATGAGACTTTCACTAACAAATTCAGGAGTTCTTTTCTTATCAGAACAATCAGAGTGAGTTTTTCTAGCTGCTGTACCATTAAAATCACCATTAGAATCATTGAGCTCTTTCTGAATCCTTTGCATTGTCCTCAAATTGACACCCAAGCACTCTGAATTGTTTCTATTAGAGCTTCTGGCATGAATGTCAGGAAGTACATCAGACTGCTTCCATATTTCTGGTGTAGTGAATTGAATCATGGTGCTCTTTTTCCTACAGACAGTGCCCAACTGACCCTACTATATTGTGCAGTCAACAAAATCAAAAACAAACAATGCCCATGCACAAAATTAAAGGTATAAAATGGTGTCAATTTACTCATTGCACCTTGTACTTATACAAAATGTAAATGACAAAAATATATTGTATGTTTCTAATACTTTTTATTTATGAATATGGCTACTAGTGCTTGTTTCAGAACAGATACTGATAAAAAATATAGGAATTATCAAGGATTTTGGTATTTCTAAAAATCTTAATTTTTCACCAATAGGCCAAATAAATAAATAAAAACATTTGATATATATTTGGGCAGAATATTTTTATTTTCAATATGTATTGTTAAAAATGATAGACATTATGCATCTATTATATTTAATGATCTTTTTTCTAATCTATTAATAGACTTTTACATATGCAGTTGTTCTGTTTGAATAAATTGACAAAAAATTTCATGCTGTGTAGTCAGATTTTTTGGGCTGTCATATGACTTAATACATTTAGTCACATTCAATTTAGTTTTTTCAGTTAATCTTTTCTCATTCAGATATGTTGATGATGATCCATTCAATTTAGTCACAAACAGTTGCATTTTTAAAAAGATATTCATACATTAGAAAGATCATTAAATAGATTTAAAATGTATATTTTTTTAACAAAATATGTGTGTCCTTTTATATTGAACATATATATATATATATATATATATTATAAGGAAGCAAAAGAATAGAATGATTAAAACCCACTGTTCATGCATTTATTTTTATGAAGTGCTCAATACAGAGTAGAGCATAATATTTTGTTATTACAATGATTTATAAAAGCATTATATCACTACACATAACTTTCATGTTTCAAAGCAATATTGTTCTTCATGTGATATTTAAAAAATAAATGGTGAAAATAATTTATTTAAAAAAATATAAGATGAATTCATCGTTATTCAGAAATTTTCTGAATTCATGTTATATTTTCTAAAATAAATCATTTTCCCCATTTATTTTTAAAATATCACCTGAAGAAGAAAAATATTGTTCTGAAGCATGAAAATTTTTTTGTGTCGTGATATAATGCTTTTATAAACCATTGTCATAACAAAATTACAATATATATATATATATATATATACAATAAAAATATAGTTCAATGGGTAAAAGTTCTTAATATAGGAGATTATGACTAGAAAATTGCATAAAACAGTTGTCACTCAGAGTTAACCTTCATATCAAATTTTAGAATTTATGTGTGTGTGTGTGTGTGTGTGTGTGTGTGTGTGTGTTGATTTATCCTTCAGAAAAATTTACATGCACATACACACATATGTGCATACATATATATGTGTGTGTGTGAGTGTGCATGACTTACGAATAAAAGAAACCAAAATAGATGATTCAAAAGTATGAAAACTGAATTGGGTAAAGATTGGATAAACTCCTAAATGCTGTTATTGGAAAGACGAAAAGGAGTAAATTCATTTCTGTTGATTGTGGGCAAGAGTAGAAAAGTTGCTTAATTCGAGACAAATTGTAAGTTACTAATATTTTAATATTTGTCTCTTTTGAAATTTCTGCATATGCAAACATTTTATTTAAAAAGCAGCCTATGAATTTTTTAAATTTGTTTTTTCTTTCCTTTTAATATCAAACAGCTAAGTGATTTAGATTTTCAGTTATATTTAAAAAATGGAACCAACCAACATAAAACAGGATTATTTGATATGCTAACCATATTTTTGTTGGTTGTATTAGTTTTTCATAATTTTCTACATAGATTTTTATTTCTCTTCTTTTCTTTACTCATTTTTAGTCATTTCTAATTGATTTTATAATTTTGTATTTGAATTCTGATAAAAGAGATTGTTCTGAAAAATTAATGATGTTTTTTACTTTTTTGTATTCTTTAACATATCTTGATAAAATTAAAAAGTGTCTCTGATCCTTTGTTGGTGACAAATTATTCTCCATTCTCTCTTCCACAGGTGGGATATGGTAAGCATCTCACTGCTTTATTGCTACTTCATGGAAAGTGTTAGCTGCTTGTGGTAAGACAAAGAACATTTCCTAGTCTTGCCATTTCAAACCTTCACAGCAAGGGTGCACCATGACACTTACGTAGTAGCAAACCACCCACATTCTCTCTGTAATCTATCAGTGAGAAGTAAGTTCCACTTGAACAGCTTCCTGTGAACCACTGCTCTGTAAAACTGACTCCCAAGAGGATGTTTCCTCAATCACTACAATCTTAAACTATTCAAGGCTAGGGTTAATCAATATTTTCTACTTCTATCCACACAAATTGCCTTCTAATGTAACTCTCTACCTTGATTGGCTCCAGGCCTTGAACCTTATTATAAAAAAAATACCAACTTTTCTATGATTATTTATGTTATTTACATTGTTTGGATTGTTGTCCTCATCATTGTTGATGACATATTCACAGTATTTTGGCCATTATACACTCCAACCTTGTTCAGGTGATTGAAATTTTGAACAGAACCTTTTATTTCATTCACTGGGGTAGATTGTTCTCATTCCATGAGTCATGTTATTTCATTTATCTCAGGTATCTCCATTTAAACTCAACTCTTTAAGTTTTTGTTCATCACTGCTGTAGCCAGGTATTGAACTCACAACTTTTTAAGTCAAGTCACTGGATACAACCAATGATTGGTTCAAAATTCCTTTCACCTGAAGAAGACTGGAGTGTATAATGGCCTAAACATCATGAAATGGCAACAAAGATGATAAAGACAGTCTGAACAATGTAAATAATCTAAATGATTCTCAGAATTATAGACAAATATTTTCTATGATGATTGAACATTTTCTCTCTTTTATTAACTCGACTATATTCTGTAAAAAACGGTTTAATTTCTATTTTTGTCTTCCGAAATTGAATTAAATCAACTTTACAGTGTTAGCTGCTTGTGGTAAGTCAACCGGGATTCAGTCCATTTTTCAGTCTGTTTTTCTGTAATATTGTGAATTTTTTTTTTCGTTTTTTTTTTTTTTTGTCACTTAGTTTGTGTAAATTATTTTGCAATTGAAGGTTATTTTTGACTTATACAAAGTTAAAACTTTGTAAGCCTCAGTCACTTTTTTTTCTTTCTTTTTTTTTTTAATTGGAGTAGATAGTTCCTACTATCGCCCGGTCTCACACTCCACCCCCTTCTTTTGAATGAGTTTAGAGGTGATCGCCTTGTTTCTTGTTTAGGAAGGGGTTCCCGGTTCATCCCCTTTCTCCGGTCTTAGTTTTAGTTCAGCTGGAAGCTCTTTGCAGTTACGGAGTATGGTGGCAACGTCTTTACATTCTGAGGGTACCGGGTTGGCAGTTTCCTGGTTGCTGCTTCCGACTGGTAGTTAGGAGCCCGAACTCTTGCGTAGCGTCTTGAGAGGCTGCTCTGATCAATAGTTGAATAATACCGGGGTTCTTGTAGTGCCATATCGCGCATGGACGGGCGTCCCTGCATGAACGTTTGGTGGGCAACCCCAAGGCCATATTATGTTGTAGGCCGCGCCAGTCTCCATCCTTCACAAGTTGCAAATGATTGACCGACTGATTCTATTCTAAGACCTCTCCTTAACTGAATCACTATGGAAAAAAGCAAACATAATAGCAAAACTAAACCAGCTCATTCGAAAACACCCAAACCTGTCTGCATCTCTTTCACTAACATACACGGCATCCGCACCAACTTCCCCAGCGTAGATTCTTTCCTCCATAATAACTCACCTGATATATTAGCCCTATGTGAAACTAATCTTAACCCTTCTATCCCCTCATCTGAGTTCTACGTTCCTGGCTACCTTCCCCTCTTCAGGAAGGACTCCAATGTTCATATGCATGGGCTTGGTGTCTATGTCAGCGAACACCTTCCCTTAGCTAGGGTGTCATCTTTTGAATCCCCAGATCATTCTTTCATGTGCTTCCGCCTCTCACTTCTCAGCTCGATTAGCTATCTCTTCTTTCTCTACCGCTCTCCTTCCTCCCCTGACTGTTCATTACTTGACATCATTTCTGACAATATTGACAAAGTCATTTCTTCCCATCCCTCTGCCCAGGTATTCGTGTTTGGTGACTTTAACGCTCACCACACCAAGTGGCTAAAGAACGCTGTCACTGACCCTGCTGGTGTCCACACCATGAACTTTTCAATCACCCAATTCCTTACGCAAGTAGTGGACTTCCCCACGCGTTTCTCCGACAACCCTAATGGAAGGGACTCACTTCTAGACCTCTGCTTCACTTCCATCCCAGACTCTTGCACTACCAGACAACTCTGCCCACTCGGAAACTCTGACCACACTGTAGTGTCCGTCAATATGTCACTCCACTCCCGCCCGACCCATGAAACCCAGACAAGTAGAATATCCTACTGCTATCAAAGAGCAGACTGGGATTCGTTCCGAGACTTCCTCTGTGACATCCCTTGGAACAACGTCTTTAGTCTTCCCATCGAAGAATGTGCATCCGAGGTCTCCTCCTGGGTTAAGGCTGGCATTGATGCCTTCATCCCTGCTAGGAAATTCCAGCTTAAATCTCATTCGTCTCCATGGTTCTCACCCGCTTGCTCGGCTGCCATTGCCCACCGGAATCATTTCTTCCGACTCTATCGTAACTACGCGTCGGACAAAAACAGGCGCCTTTTCACTTCAGCACGTAATAAGATGTTGTTTGCTGCCAGAATGAAGCAACGCATAGCATGCTCTAAATTCGGCTCTAAAGACTGCTGGCGACTCTGTAAAAGAGTACTTAACAAGAGCAAATCCACAATACACCCGCTAATCAACAAATTTGAGGTCCTCACCTCCCCAGCAGATAAGGCTGAATGCTTTGCCCAAAGATTCTCGAACAATTCGAGTCTGGACTCATCTGGAGTTTTTACACCCGACTTCTCACTTAGAACCGAGGCACAACTGAATGATGTCCACATTACACCTTCGCTTGTCTCTAAGATAATCTTAAAACTTGACCCTCATAAAGCGAGCGGTGGTGACGGAATCCCAACCATAGTATTAAAGAAATGTGCCCCTGAACTCTCCTCTGTCCTTTCTAAGTTCTACAACCTTTGCCTATCTGCTTCCTGCTTTCCTGCCTGTTGGAAATCTTCCTCTGTAGTTCCTATATTTAAAAACACTGGAGAACCCTCTGACCCTGCAAATTATCGCCCTATCAGCCTTCTTCCGATCTTTGGCAAAGTGTTCGAAGCCATTATCAACACCGAGGTGGTTCAGCATCTCACAGCACACAGGCTCCTCTCGGACAAGCAATATGGTTTCCACTTCACCAGGTCTACTGCTGATATACTAACGACCATCACCGAGCACATATACTAATCACTCGACAGGAATGGCGAAGCCCGAACCATTGCATTGGATATATCTAAGGCGTTTGACAGAGTTTGGCATGCTGGCCTTCCATGTAAACTGCGGAGCTATGGTATAACTGGACATTTGTTTGAACTAATCCAGTCATTCCTCTCTAACCGCACAATGAAGGTGGTATTAAACGGACCTGCCTCCCAGAACTACCATACAAACGCAGGTGTTCCCCAAGGCTCCATCTTAGGTCCTACACTCTTCCTGATATACATTAATGATCTCCCTGATTCCATAAGAGCCCAAGTAGGTTTGTACACCAATGACACGACAGTTTACTCTCGCCTCCTACAAAAATCTGGTTTAGGTGTCAAAGCTAACCTTGCAGCCGATATTGAAAAAGACCTCCAATCCATATTGGACTGGGGTAAGAAATGGCTAGTAAATTTTAATGCTTCTAAAACGAAGCTACTCTCAATTAATCATCATCGACAATCTCACCTACCTCCTATTAGCATGGACCAGGCTTGCCTCCCAGAGAGTAAAATACTACGCCTCCTTGGTCTCAAACTTTCAGTGGACCTCAAATGGAATGACTATATCGAATCCATTGCTAAATCCGCTGGTATGAAAGTCGGTTCTCTGTTTAGAGCCCGGAAGTTTTTTCCATCTAAATCTATCCTGCACATGTATAAATCTACCATCTGCCCGTGCATTGAATACTGCTGCCATATCTGGTCGGGTGCCCCTGCTATTCTCCTCGGACTTCTCGATAAGGTTCAGAGGAGGGGCTGTAATGTGATAGATACCGACTTGGCAGACCGCCTGCTGTCTCTCTCCCACCGGCGCGACATGGCTTCCCTGTGTCTCTTCTATAAATACTTTCACGGCTTCTGCTCCGATGAACTTAGATCACTGGTGCCCCCTAAATACGAATTTGAATGAGATACTAGATTAGCAACTAGATCCCACCCTTTTACAGTGAAACTGATAAAATGCAACCGTAACTTCTACTCCAACAGTTTCTTTCCTCGCACTTCTCGACTGTGGAATTCCCTTCCACACGATTGCTTCCCCGACGGCTACAATCTCCAGGAGTTTAAATGTAAGGTCAATAGACACCTCCTAACACACTAACCTGCTCCCATTCTATCAAACACTCTTCCCATCTGCCCAACCCTCATCCTCGGTATCCTTACTCATCTGTCACCTTCCTCCTGACATTCCCTATGTCTAACCACTCCTTCTCTTTACCTTCCCCTATGTAGCCCCATGCGCAATAGTGGCAGTGGAATGCCTTGCTTGGGGTGAGATGATTAAAAAAAAAAAAAAGAAAGACAAACTCGCAGTAAAGCATAATTAAAGTTGTCATATATCAATAGATATTACTTGTTTAGAAATAGAAGTGTTCCTAATTGAGTTTTAATAGTAATAAAAATTTAATAATACCCTCAAATCCATTGCTAGATTGTTTTGAGTTGTAGTTGGGAAGGTAGCCTTTAATCCAATGGGGATTTGAATAAAAATGTGCACACTAAAATTAATTCACATCATTTTCACAGTTGATGCCAAGGTGTAGGGTGCAAATCCCCCAGTTCCTGCAAATCACTCAAGAAATTTGAAAACTGTTATTTACCCACACATTATACATTATGTATTATGGAATGATGCACTCTAATCCATGTGCTATCCAAGAAAGAATATAGCTACCTTAATATACGGATGAAACAGAATATCTGAAATAAAGGAACAACAAACATAAATTGTTTTCATAGATGATTAATTATAAAGATATATAATCATGACAAATTTGTCTGACACAAAGAAACCATAAAATATGTATATAAAAAGCAGTGTGAAATGGGTGAAAAGAGAGAGAGAGTGTCTTACTTGTATTATTGTCTAACAGGAAAAAGAGCAAGTTGGTGTTGTCCTTTATGCACCAGATGAGATCATGTGTTTTTCTCTGCTCATCCTATGACAGTAAGCTTGTCACATCTGACTTTTCATGGCTGTATAGCAACTGGCAAGTGTAAACAGGTCTTGCTCAATCATGACTGGTCATTGACACTCTATAAACTGATATCACCTACTAGCTGTTACATGACCCTCATGACATCATCTCTACCAAGGGAAATAATTGATTTTTGTATCCCTACAACTCAAACAAATGCTTATCAACTAATTGATAAAATGAAGTATAAGCAGATTTTGGAGTGTTATAAATTTGTAGACATGTATTGACAGAAAATAAGTTCTTTCTTAAAGCTCGAGAACCACTCAAGATAAAAGATTACTGTTAAAACGGTTATAGTGAATGAGATGGGATATGAGTAAAGGAGGAGATGATAGAAAGTGAAGATGATAAGGATAGATAATGATTGACTCTTGACTTGGAGAGGTTAAGGTTATAATATTCAGAGAAGCATCCACACAGGAGTCTGTTCCACAAAGTAGCAGTTCTTGAGAAAAATCTGTGCAATCAGATGATGAAATGTTACTGACTTGATTTTTTATTGAAAGTTTCAATCCAGTATTTTCTTGATTGAACTGCTAGAACTAGATCAGAGGAGAAATCGGCTAGCAGGCTGCGATAATCTAAATCTTTTGGAGGTACTTCTGTAAAGTGAGCTTTCATCATAATATTTCTTCACTCACAATTTTCCCTCGTGACACTAGCTTCAAGAATTAAAGTTCATGATGATATAGCAATTTTGAGTTTGTAGTGAACAAAACAAGTTCTAGATTTAAAATTCAAATGCTAAGCACTGAGTCATGGATTTTGTTAGAAATAAATGAATTTACTCGAATTTGCAAAACCTTTGCTTAGTACATGCAAAACTCATGAAATTTCACACCTCAATGCGAAACATTTAGAAAACTATGAAACATCTAAATCCAAATAGAAAAGCCAGAATCACATCCAGGAGTGAATTCCCAAATGATCTATTTGGAGCCCCCACAAACAAAATAAAAGATGAAGTAAGCTCGACCATCACCAGAGCATGATTAGCATGTCCCTTGACAAATGTTAAGAGATCATTATTATTGTCTCTATCTTTTTCTCTCAGCTCTCACCTCCTTTCTTTTCACCATTTACCCTGAGCGAAAACTTCAAAGACAATCCTACCCAACAATAAACACTCATACATGTATACATATATATGTTCCTGCCTACATACACATAAACTCACTCTTGTAAGGACTACTACAAACTCTTGATGCCCTTAACTTCTTAATACTGTTTCTCATGAACGTTTAACTTCTGTACCAATTCATGTTATTCTTTTCCACTAATAAATTTCTATTTAAACAGACAAAAGGTATACTTTTATTCTTCCACAAATCCATCTCCTGATAACCTGATGATAATTCTGGATAAAACCTGTAATTTGTAGGGAGTTTGGTTATATATGACACATGGCCAATCTAATAAACATTAACCATCTCCTTACATCTACAAGTTCAATCCCTGCGTTTGGCAGTATATACTTTAACTAAGGGGAAATGGGGTGAGCAGTAATTGAGTAGTACAAATTAAAAACTAGATGAGATATCTTGGTTAATGGAATGAGAAAATTACATTCTACCCCTGTAGTTTAAATAAACAGTTCAGTTCAAAATTCCCAGAAGAACTATGCAGATCAAAAAGCATGAAGGCTGGTGTGGAACAATGGACAAAACATGACAGCAACAACAAAGATGCATGTCAAAAATGTAAATAATGATAACTCCTCATATTAATAATCAATTATAACTTTTAACCTGTTAGAAAAGGAAACTGGATGTTCAATTATTGCCAAATTGAATTTATTTAGTGTAAAATAATATGAGACAAAAAATAAATAGAACTTGCAAACTTAATTAAAACAGATTCAATATGAATGAAGCAACTCTGCTTCCATTTACAATTTTATCAATAAACTAAATGGCTCCTTCATTTTTATATTCTTCTTCTATGTACTGTATTCCTTCAGAATATTGGCAATCATGGCTGTCCAGAATTTCCTCTCCTCTTAATAAAATTTGGTTTTTGTTATCACTACTAAACGTTTTTCTGCCCTCTATTTACTCAAGCTCTCTAGGTAGAGCAGCATTTTTTTCTCTGCCTCCCTTGCCTTCAATATGTTCTGGGAGTATCAAATTTTCAAGCCTTCTTTCCTTATTATGTACTCTAGAAATTTTAACTCTTTCTTTCTGATGTTAAGTATAAGTGTCTTTTGTTTCTATTTCTCTAACACTTTATTATTACTCACTTGTTTGGTCCTAGGTATTCTCAGCATCCTTCTGTAGTACAACTCTATTGCATAAAGTCCCTTCTTCATCTGTGAGAAGATTGACATATAGGAGGGCTGATATTACTTAACAGTTTGGTACTATTGTCTTTGTTTCTAGCAAAATGTTCCTTTTGAAAATGCAACACCGAAATCCAATGGTACTTCCAAAAGCTATGTTACTATTAAGAAATACAAAAATAAAACTAAAAGAAAATAATTTTGAATTGTTAAGGCTCATATTTTCTATTTATATTCTGCTGTTCAAAATTTTTCTCTTCTATGACTAACGTAAAAATTATTAATAATGATTTTATAGGTTATTTAAGTCAAATCACTTGGAGAGATTAAAGTATTTATGAAAATGTAAATAAGTTATTGTTACAGCCTTGTGCAAAAGTATTATCTTTAATTTAGAAACTTTTAGTAACTGGAGCATCTCAACAAATAGCAGTTATCTTTAAAATGCGCAAGAAAATATTTTTTCACTTTAGTTTTTATTAGCAAAATTCTCCCAGGTATTATTTATTGGATTGGGTTAACATTTCCTCTTTCTTTGAAGATCTATTGTTCAGCTTCTATACGCTTTGAGTTCTCTATGGGCCGGCTTTACATTCATTCAAGAGCTATCAGCTGATATGATTCAAGGATTTTTTTTTGTAATTACAGCTTCCCAGATGACAAATCAACTTCAATGCACATTTCAAATTGCTTTAGAAAAATCCTTTTATTTTACTATGAATTAAATTTTAATTTTCTATTCATTTTCTAGGTTTACACAATGCCATATTTTATTAAGTAATCAATATTTTCTAGATAAAATTCATGAATTTAGGTAATAATGGTACCTGAAGAAATGGCACAAGTGAAAATATAAGGGAAAAAAATAAGTTTATTGAAATATACACTATTGGCAAAAAAAGTTGGTTTTGAATGAAATCTAATTTTAAAAAATATATATAACATATATAAAATTTTATTTATTGATTTAATATTAGCAAAAACATGTAATGTTATTTTACTTCCAATTGTTAATAAAAAATTCATATACTTAATTTTATGAAAGACAATTATAATAAAATCAATTATGTTTAGCCATCAGCACACCATTTTATATCAACCTTTAAAAACAGAATTTAATAACTAGAATCATATTTTACCATACCATTATGACCTGTGCTATTATTACTGTTCACCAAAATTTATATTAACCAACCTATGCAAATAAAATTTTCAGAATATGCATATATTTATGTGAGGGATATATTATGTGAGTTTCAGCTAATATCTGCCCTTATTAAAAATATTAACAATAACTTATTTTGTGGTTTCATTATTCTCAACAAGAACAAGAACAGCAAAGCCCGAACTGTTGCCCTAGACATCTCCAAAGCGTTTGACAGGGTCAGGAATGCTGGCCTTCTATGCAAGCTACTGTGCTATGGTATAAGTGGACAATTGTTTGATCTAATCCAGTCATCCCTCACAGATTGCATAATGAAGGTAGTATTGAATGAACATGCCTCCCAATACTATCAAACGGACGCAGGTGTCCCTCAAGGCTCTATTCTAGGTCCCACCCTTTTCCTTATCTAGATTAACGATCTCCCCAATGAAGTAAGATCTCAAGTAGGCATATATGCAGATGACACTACACTTTACTCTCACCTTGATCAAAAGTCTGCCAAGGCCGACAAAGCAAACCTCTCTGCCAAGCTCAAAAAGGACCTCCAATCTGTGGTGGACTGGGGTAAGAAATGGCTTGTGAATTTTAGTGCTTCTAAAATGAAGCTACTATCTATTAATCACCACAAACAATTGCTCCTACCCCTCATTAGCATGGATCAGTCTAGTCTACCTGAAAGTCAAACACTGCACCTTCTCTGGTTAACTCTCACAACAGACCTCCAGTGGAATGACTCTATAGAGTCCATAGCTAAATCCGCTGCTAAGAAGGTCGGTTCTCTGTGTAGGGCCAGGAAGTTTTTCCCATCTGAAATAATCCTGCACATATACAAATCTACCATCCTCCCGTGCATTGAATACTGCTGCCATATCTGGTTGGGTGCCCCTGGTTCTTGACATAATCCAATGAAGAATCTGTAATGTGATCGATTCCAACTTGGCAGCTCAGATACAGTCACTTTCTTACCAGTGCAATGTGGCTTCCCTGTGTCTCTTCTACAAATACTTTCATGGCTTCTGCTCAGATGAAATTAGCTCACTGGTACCCCCCATACATGAATTTACTCGAGCCACAAGATTAGCAACTAGGTCCCACCCTTTTACTGTGAAATCAATAAATTGTAAATGCAAATTCTACTCCAGCAGCTTCTTCTCTTGCACTTCTCACCTGTGGAGTTCCCTTCTATTTACTTGCTTTCCTGACAGCTACAATCTTCAAGAATTCAAATGTAAAGTCAATAGTCATCTACTATCTTACTAACTTGCTGACGCTCTCTCTCTCTCTCTCACTCATACTTCTTTCTTCATCCACTCCACTCTCAGCAGTATTCTCATCATTCTCCTACCCTCTTCCTGACACCTTCTGTAACCTGTCACTCTTTCTCTTAACTTACCACCTATATAACCCCTTGCTCAACAGTGGCAGTAAATGCCTTGCTTTGGGTGACACAATTATTAAAAAAAAATGCAACATACATTTTCATTTATGAATAAATTCAAAAGATATAGCCCATAGTAACATATATTCTATTAAGAAAATATCCTATTAACTGCATAAATTATTCTTTTCTTATTTTACATGTTAATATAGATTTGTTGACATGCTGTAACCTTCATCTATCTTTTGTCCATTGATTTTGTTAACTTTTCTACAAATTTGACTTTAAATTACTTGTTACAGCTTGTATTAATTCCCAGAGATCTTCTTTGCATGAATATTATTTTCCATTGTCATAGATAGATAGATAACATTTAATGATGAATCATAAGTTTTCTATTTGATTAATATCTGAAGAGGCTGGCAGGGATCCATTCCATTAATTTGGTACTTTTGAAAGCTTTTTTGGCAATATGGATAATAGTCATTCGTTTAGAATATCAATGGGCATTATCTTACATGAATATACTCTGAATATGTCTTGCTTGTGATCTGCACCAGTCAGAAAATGTCTTGTTCAAGAACTTAGAAAACTTCTCTGCATTTATATAAAACTCCTCATTATGAAGTGATCTATAATTTTACTAACTATAATACAAGCTGAAAACATTACTCCACCTCTCCACTGTTGGCTTCTAAGCTGTGCTGACTGACTATTTCTAAGGAGGCCTAAATTTCTATCCTAACCATCCCATCCATTCATTATAGCTCTACATACAATGCTAATGATTCTTCTTCTATATATCATGTTCTTTGAAGACATAGGCAATCATGACTCTCCACAATTTACTCTTCTTTGTAGCTCATAATAAATTTTGTCTTTTTGTTATCTCTTCTAAACCTTGGTCTGCAATTCATTTACTCAAGCTCACTAGGTAGGTCATGCGTTGTTTTTGTCTACCTTGCCTTCAGTCTGCTCCATGACTAGCAAATATATAAAGCTCTCTTTCTTCATTATGTGGTCTAAAAATTTCAACTATCTCCTTCTGATGTTAAGTAAATGTCCCATTTGTTGCTTTCCTCTGTCTCTCTTAGCTTCAATCTGTTCTGTATCATATTTTCAAAGCCCTCCTTCCTTGTTATGTGCCCTAGAAACTTCAACTGTCTCTTCCAGATAAGTTTCCTTTTTGTTTCCATTTTCTCTAAAACATCTTTTCTTATATGTTCAGTTAATGGTATTCTTAGCATCCTTCTGTAGAACCACATTTCTGTTTCTCCAAGTCTCTTTTTCTTCTGTGAGAAGATTGAGAAATGATTTCTTATTTAATACTTCGTCAAATTTATATGATTTTATTTGTGGTGCTTACTTAAAGGGACTAAAGGAGCTCTCTTGAACTAGCAATACCATTGTGTTAATCAAGAAAATGCAACTGTGACTCTACTGAGAGTATGCCGGTATTAAGAGTGTTCTATTGAGAGTGTGCTGATATATAGCATCACTGTTTGTTATCCCAGCTGCTCAGCAGAGGACAAGAGATCCCTCCAAGGAATTATATAGATATTGCCCAGAAAATAATCAGCTGTTTGCTTCCCTCCTTGGAGGACATTTTTTATTTGTTGCAGCAAAGCAGAAAACATAATGAAAGCATGCATGCAGAGTGATGTTTCAGTTTTATTAGTTCTAAAATGAAGTGCTTGAAGGACAAGTTTTATCCTTAGGCCCTGTGTAAAATGAATGCTACCATATGCTCACAATTTTCAATCTCTCTTAAAAATTATTATTTTCTTTATTTAATAGTGAACTTTCTATCAGCTTGTTTGGGGTGGTGTCTCTTATTGTGTAACTCTCTTGAGTCTTGTGCAGGGTGAATTTTATTGAAAATAAAATGTTTGAAATAAGACGTTGGCATATTCCTCTCTTTCTCAGTCTAAAAACAAAAACTCCTGCTATGAGCAAAAAAATCATAAAGTTGAAAGCAAAAATAAAAATCAATTTTTTAAAGACTAAAAATATTAGATAATTACATGATTTTATTAGACGTTTCAGAAATTATTTAGAAATAGAGTTATTTTTCCAAGAATTTTTTTAATTTTTAAAAAATGTTTTTAGATCTGCAATTGAATTAAAATATACATGTGCACACACACACACACACACACACACACACACACACACACACACACACACACAGTTGGAATGAAATTGAAATAGACATCTGTGTCATGAGAGCTAATTTTCATTTCTGTCTGGTAACAACCATGAGTAACAGGAAAAGAGTATAAGCTGAAATGTGTAGTCCTTTGGTATCATTTTTCATTACTCTTGTATTTAAACTGAATATATTTCTAATAGACATAGTTACTTAAATGGATAAATAATTAAGATTTGAAAATTGATTGTCTTGCTGTAAGAGAAGTGATAGGTAGTAAGTTAATATTCTGTATGTAATTTATGCTTTCTTTTTTATCACCTTGTTTTCATCAATTTTTAAAAATATGTTCAATTTTTAAAAAAATGACATTTCCCATTTCAGACATATGAATGCATCATCATCTTACATTTACTCATTTTTTCTTGCACTGCACCATTGCAAAAAAGAAATTTGTAATGGGATTGTTATGATTGGGTAAATATTTGGTCACTATGATATTGCAAAATTCAACACCCTAGAGAGTAAATATTAACAAGCTCTTGGAAAATCTATCCTACAACCAATATTAGCAGTCTCAATGTGAGTTCAAGTAAGAAGTTAGTAACACAAAATGATATAAAACAAATGACAACCAACTTCATGCACTGACAAAAGGAATTACAAATACAATAAAAGAAGAAAAATATCTAAAGAATAATTTTAGAGAAAACATTTAAACTAGAGAATGTATGTTTTTCTGTGTGTACAATTTGTGTAGGCCAACATGATAGACATGTGTGAAAAAGAGTACAAAAATCAAAAGAGAAAAAATAAAACTATGAACATGCCTCAGTCTGAGACACTTTTTTCCCCATGTGCTACTACATCTTATAGCCAGAGTTGTAAAAGAGGAAAGGAAATATGAAGAAAAATTCATGCCTTTATATAGGCTTAAAGAGTGTCCCTTAGGGATGTTTTTAAGGGTCTGATCAGGTGGATGACAGAACAGGGGCTGCGAGATGTTACAGGAGAAAGCGTGCTAAGATTCACCAGAGATAGAAGACGTGGAAGGCCATGATCACCTACGTCCTGAAAGGACAAGGCACATAGAAGAAGAAAGCCACAAACTGTTTCAGAATCAGGAAGAGAAAGAAAATTGCATACATTGTCTAAGACCAGTACTTGAAATAATGATCAATAGTGATTATTGTAAATACTTATCGTTACTGATGGATATAGCAAATTGACATCATAATCAATATATAATAATAGAAATCAAGACCATAGCTACAACTCCTGGGTTCTTTAAATATATATTGATATGACAAATATAGAAGATAAATGAGAAGCCTAAATGAAAATGGTAATGAGTGCAATGTTTTGAATTTATTCACATAAGCAGAAACTTATGGGAATAAGGAAGTCATTTCAGCTACTGAAAGCTGACCTCATAAGAAAAGCCATTATCTGGAAATTACTCCAACATGATAATCATCTATCTTTAACAAGAAGGTCATAATAGGTAATTTTTCATGCTGAAAATATATACACATACACAGACACATTTTGGGTTTTATGGTAGGTTATAAGTTAGCTCTCAGTTTGTGAAATCAGATGCAATATTTATGAAAACAAATCTTATTTTCAGCATAATATAGATAAAAAAAAAGCTGCATTTTTAATTGTACAAATCTGTTTCTCTTTCCAAAGATTTCATTAAATGAATACAATTTCTTAATATTTTTTAACTAATTTATACTTATTTAAACTTATATGCATAGATAATATTTTCATTTTCTTCATCTTTGTCCAATAGTTATGGAAAGATTTTTATTCTTATTTTGGTAATGAATTGATAAGCTAATTTCATTTTCTGGTGTCAATATAATAATTGGTATTTCCTCTAATTGAATCAAGAATCAGGAATCAAGAATCAAGGCTATACATTATTGGATTTGTCTTGCTAAAAATAAATATTTCTTTTAATGTAAATATCTAATAATAGATATTTCTTTTACTGTAAATGTCTAACAATATATGTTTGTATTAATATAGTTATTTCCTAATAGATATTTCTTTTAATGTGAATATCTAACAATATATATTTGTATTGATAACTAATAAATATTTTAATGTAAATATTTAACAATATATGTCTATATTAATATAGTTATTTACTAATGAATATTTAATGATAAGACTTCTTTTACACTATTTACATTGTTCTGACTATTGTCCTCAACTTTATTGTCATGTTTACAATGTTTCAGTAATTGTATGCTCTGGCTTTCTTCAGGTGCTAGGAATTTTGAACCAAACTCTTTATTATGATCATCATTCTCATGTGTGATGCTACTTCTGGTGATTGTGTAGTTATCTCCTTCTAACTTTACTCTCTAAGTTATTTGTTCACTACTGCTGTAGACTGATATTGAACTCACAACTCTTTGGCTCAAGTCATTGGAATTAACCAATGCTATATCCACTGGGCCATGTGTCCTTGAGGGCATCAGCATATGAATTTCTAGAAGTTATAAGCCTAATTTCTTAGTAACTACTTTTTACCAGAGCTCATATTGCAATCTTTGATACTAATGATTTTTTTCTAATATTTTTGACCAGAGCACATATTGCAATCTTTGATGCTAATGATTTTCTCTAGTACTCCATATTACTGGTTCCATATTGTATTCATTTCTATGCTTGGTCGGCCTAGGAGATTTTTGTAGCCTAGCATACATGCTGATTCCTTACGTTTACATAGTTTCTAGTGGTGTTCTCTATCAATTATTTCAATTCAATTTCATTTTATAGGGGGTTGTGATTCCCTTTCTCCCTCCATATGTGGTCAGCTACACCTGATTTTTCTATCTCCCCTCATGTTATGGACTTGTGATGTTCTTGTAATCTTACCTTTCTCCTTTATTTTGCTTTCCACTGCTACATGGAATGGCGTACACACAATCCTTAGTCATGTCCTCTTCTATTGGGGGTCTTACTCAGGAGAGGTACCTGTGAAGTGTAGAACCACTTCTGAAGATTGTCCTGATGTTATATGAACCACGGCTCTTTTGGATTTTTTCCAATAACTCCTTCACATAGAGTAGACAGACCAAGGCTATTTTCTAAGAGTTGTTATCCTCATTAACCCTTCCTTCCACATTCGTTAGAGCTGTTGTCATGCACCCTGGATAACTGTTATATTGTAGGTCACTGCTTATACTGATTATTTTCTGTTTGTATGTCTGTGGGTCGCTGCTTATGAATTTTTCTCGATGTTGCAGGCAGTGAATGATCCCTCTCTTTAGATTGTGGGGGTGGTGGGAATTGAAGTTGAGCTATTGTTCGGTAAATGTTGACTTGCAGTATACAGATGTCTTGAAACCCCTCTTTGTTAGAGATACTAGTATATCCATGAATGCTAGTTTGTTGTGGCTCTCTTTTTCCATAGTGAATATCGATTATCTTATTGAGACCTCATGACTTAATAGCACCTGGACCTCTTCATAATGTGGTCAGAGTATGAAAGTATCATTAACATATCTCAGCTATATTGCTTTAGAGCTGTGCATTTTAATGACATCTCTTTAAAGCATTCCATGTATATATATGATGGTGATAATGGTGAGCCCATTGCTAAGACTTCATCCTGCTGGTATATGCCTGATCCCATTTTGAAGTGTGTTGTTTGTGTGCAGAAAGCGGAATACTGGTACGTTCTCCTAGATTGAGTCTGAGATGGTGATAATGGACCCACCATTATCACCATCATTGGCTAATATATACATGGATATATCTGCAACAGCTGTCATTCTGTTTTCAACATGGGGTCTTTCTTTATGTTACTATAACTATCACTTCTAAGGAAGTCTTCCAGTTTCTTGGTATATTCTGTTTTGTCATCATTTCAGTTGCATTGCTTTTGTCAGCTGGTAGTATGATGATATTCTCCTTCCTCTGTAAGGTCCTGATTGCCAACCCCTCCTCTTTTGCGATGTTTGGTTTGGGAAACTTGGCTTTCTCTAATATCTGTCTCACTTTCCACCTTAGCTCATTTGTCTGAGCTTGAGGAATGTTAAAGGCTATTTCCTCTATACAGGCAATGATGTCTAAGTATGGTATCTGCCTGATGGTCATTGGAAAGTTGAGATCTTTGTTCAGTATTGACTCTTTAGAGACACTCAGCTGATGTTGACTGATCTTTACAACTGCCTTCACGGGGGAGTGATGGATTACATGTGTCACCTTCAGATTTTTTAATCTATTTAATTTCTGTACTTGGCAAACTTTGACTGCATCGAATTCTTGCCTGAAGGATTTTTCCAGCTCATGCTGGATCCTTTTTCGGTCTACAAAGAACCACCAGGGATAGGGAAATGTGGAAGGCCATGATCGCCCATGTCCTGAAAAGACATAGCACATAGAAGAAGATGTATGCCACTTTTCCATGAATTGCTATAAATACTTTCATGGTAATTGTTCCTCTATGGTAGCAAGATTTTATGAATTTAAATGCAGAACTAGATTGGAGGCTAGGTTTCATCATTTTACAGTTGAATTTGTTCGGTGTAACTTCTAAGTTTTTTGCTAACAGTTTTTTTTTTCTTTAACACTTCTTGCCTATGAAACTCTCTACCAGATTCTTGTTTTCCAGCCAAATAAAACTGGAGAAATCTAACAAGCCTATGTGAAATTTAATTTCGCGATATAAATCGCTGAGAAAATTAAATTTGTCAGAAGGGCTTATAAGCTGTTACACGGCTTCCGATCAGCAACACCCCTGCTTTACCTTCTCACTCACCATCATGTCAAGTTCTTACCCCTCTTCCTCACACATCGTCAACAAGAAAGAAAGAAATAACACCCTATCAACATCATGATTACTATTACAGAAGAAAAGAGAGAACATCACAGAACTATCAACTACCCAACTCACTCTCCGAGTGACACATATTTGTTCCCTTTCCTCTTCACTCAACCTTCCGTCCCCTTCTCTCTAAGAACAACTGCTTTGGGAAACCACACATATCCTCATGAACATTCATACAATTACAGACAGCCAGCTTAAAACAAACTCATACCAACATCTGATGCCAACCAGCTAAGAATTAAGAACAACCAAATTTGTAAACCACTTGTCTGTGTTTATCTAATTATTGAGATTAATTTACATCAAAATTTTGTCATAATTTTTCTTACATCAATATGCTTGTTTATAACACGAATTAAAGATATAAAAATCAAACAAGTATACCAATTTACATATCTGGGAAGTGTTTTTTATCGAGGACAAAAAGTGTGACACTGAAATCCGAATGCTCACAGAAAATGTTACATTCCAAAAGCTAAGCAATGTATCATAAAACTTAAAAAATTAAGTTAGAAACAAAGAAAAAAGTACAGAACTTTTATGTAATATCAGTGTCCTATTTGACAGTGAATGTTGGACAATCTCATCACTGATGAAAAAGAGACTTGAAATAACAGAAATATGGTACTACAGAAGGATACTGAGAATATAATGGATGCAAAATGGATATGTATGCTTAACATCAGGAAGAGACATTTGAAATTTCTAGGGCTCATAATGAGGAAAGAGGTCTTGGAAAATTTTATACTCACAAGGCATACTGAAGGCAAGTAGGTCAGAGGAAAAGAATGCATAACCTACTGATTGAGCTTGAGTAAATGGATAGTAAAACAAGATTTAGTAGAGATAACAAAAAGGCAAAATTTATTAAGAGGTACAAAGGACAGAAAATTGTGGAGAGCCATGATTTCCAATGTCCTTAAGGGACACAACACATAGAAGAAGAAGAGTGAGCTTCAATAAATGGATGGCAAAACAAGGTTTAGTAGAGCTAACAAAAAGGCCAAATTTATTAAGAGTTACAAAGTACATGAAATTGTGGAGAGCCATAATTGCCTACATCCTGAAGGGACATGGTTTATAGAAGAAGCAAAATTTATCAAGCGTTATTGACATAACATGACACATTTTTAGAATAACTGCTTCAAATGTCAATAGTACTTCACTAGTAAATATTATATGTCTTATATTATTAATAGGTGATATTTTAATTTATATTTAATAAGATGCCTTTTTTATGACATTAACAACCATACAGAGAAAATGGCTGCCATTGGGTTCATATATGAGCAACAATGTAGTTTGAATCATGTTTTGCTTTTATTTAATCATTTCTCCCCAAGCAAGGCAGTAAAGCCACTAGGATGCAAGGGTTACTGTGCATGAGAGAATGTAAGAAAAAAAAAGAATGTTATTAAAAAGAGAAAATAATAAAAAAACAGGAATTAAGAAGCCAGAAGATAATGATTGAAACTGCATTTAATTTTTTTAACATTAAAGGTGCGTGCAATGCAAGAACCTGGAAAAGTATTCTGCAAATGAAAAGGGTGAAAGAAGAAACGGTTAGCTTCCTTTCTCGCGCTTCCCGCCTGTGGAACTCCCTTCCACAACTCTGCTTTCCCGACAGTTACAATCTCCAGGTTTTTAAATGTAGGGTCAATAGACACCTCCTATCACACTAACTCCCAATTATTCTCAGGACACTCTCATCTACCCAACCCTCATTCTCGGTATCCTTACCCGCCTATCACCCACCCTCTGACATTTCCTATACTTAACCATCCTTTCTCCACTCTACGTAGCCCCCTGCGCAGTAGTGGCAGTGACATGCCTTGCTCGGGGTGAAACGCTTATAATAAAAAAAAAAAAATACTCATCTACTAACCACTGGACCCCAGCTCTCTCCCCACCCCTGTATAATCTTCCCTTTCTCTCCACCTATGTATCTTTTATCGCACCTGCTTTCTATTGTTCCTTTCTAACTAGTTTGTACTCCTCACTCTTCTAATTAATCTTTTTACATTTATGTAACCCCCCTGCACATCAGTGGCATTTCCGCCTTGCTTGGGGTGAAATGATTAAAAAAAAAAAAAATTTTAATAGTAAAATGATAAGACATTGCTGTCAATCTAGTGCTGCAATTAAATTCATAAAATCTGGGTACCAAAGAGAAAAATAATATTTATTTTGATTAATACAAAAATGTGGCACAAGGTCAAAAAGTGAGATTGAGGGAGAATTGTCTTCAATCTGTCTTATCTTAAACTAAGCTAGTCATGATTACTCACCCAAACATAACACAGTCTTTCTTACACCAAAACAACACATTCTTAGTTACCATTCTTACTACAATCACCATAATACTTCAATGTCTTTCTAACTAGTTCCTATGAGTATAATTTGTCTGTACCATAGAGGAAAATTCACCAGAACAGTTATCACAAAAATACTTACAGAAAAGGCACAGGAAAGCTACATTAAAGTGGTGGGAAAGTGACTGATGCCCAGATGCTCAGTCAGAACCAATAACATTGCAAATTCTTCTTTGTATTTGATAAAGAATCTCTAAATATGCAGCAAAAAGAATCAATTACACCTTATAATAAAAATTTGTGATAATAAATTTTAATCATTATCATAATCATTTGTATTTTTAACATTTTATGCTTAAAAACAATTAATTTTTTATGGATTATCAACCCATTGCCAGTTATTTGAAGTCAGAAAATATTTTTCGATCATAAGAATTATTTTTGCTGATAAAACTGATTGAGGGAAGTTGTATTAATTAACCCATAGCTGGGAGAAAGAAGAGGTAGGATTGAAACTGGACTTTCAACAATGTCAAGCCATTATCCATTATCCAATACACTACTGACACATCCATGCTTACAGCTCCTGGTATTCCTACGTGGTCACCCACCTAAGTACTGACCAGGCTTGATGTTGCTTAATGTCACTGATTGTATGGGAAACTGTGTATACAAACCTTAAAGTGATATATATTATTGAATTTTACTTCCTGGTTAACTACTTCATCTATTAATTCTATTCTTTTTTCTTTTCTCTACAGATATCAAGCCTGACATCTTTTGTCTACAGATGTCAAGCCCCATCTGCTGCCAGCATCTCTTTAGAGTTAGGAAATAAATAAGACTTAAAAAAGTCTTTCAGTAGATTTCAACTGTCAAGTTGTTTCTATATCTCTGATTGCTTCACTGAATGCTGCCTAATCTTAGAAGAAGATTTCATCCAAGCAAGTCTTTCCTCTTTCTCTAATATTGGCAGTGCAGCTGAAAAATTTATCAGAAAACTTTGTAGGCAATCATTGCCAAGTGAAGAGAAAGTTCCCTTTTTATTGGCAGCAACTTGCTAACAGAAATATTTATTAGCCTATAATTTTCTTCATGGTAACTGACTGATTATAGGATGACTGTATGAAGTTTAATAATAAATGAATAAATATCTGGCTGCTCATTTCCAAGTAAGCTCATCTACTAGGGTGTCCAGCTAATTCCTTTAGAAAACATCTACTCAGGAACATTCATGCTTTTTCCACAGAGCCCACCTGTAATTTATACTACAATTATGCTGAGCAGACCTTAGTCACTGTTTCTAGGAGAAAATTTATAATCTGGCATGATCAAGTTTTAAACAAGGTCAGTACATTCAAACTCTTGGTCACAATGACTTGTGACTTTGTGTTAGCACAGCTATGAATAAATTCATAACATTTCCTTCTATCCAATTTCACACACAAGGCTTGGTTCATCTTTTGTTATGGCTTTCAGGTACTGGACACTGGAATTGTCTCCCCAAGAAGACATCTCCTTGACAGATCATCCATGGGAAGATTTGAATCCAGGCCTCATGGGAGGAATGCTACCACTCGATTATGCACCTACATTTTCCAGAAAAACATATATTTAATTATAACCAAGACATAACCAACTGATGTTTCTTAGAATGAATTTAATGATTTACAATTTTTCCAATAATACAAGCATCATTAATTCAATATTTAAGTTTAAATGAGGAATTGGCAACTTTAGGATTAGTGAGCTTATATCATTTCCTGGATTATTTCCCTGCAAATAAAGCTGGAAGTACAAATAAAAAAGTAGTGCTATATCTGCTTGCATACTTCTGGAAAAGAAAAGATACAAAAAATATTGAAAACAGAGTGTAAATACAGAACTTTGAATAGTTAAAGAAGTATCATACTTTTAAAATAAGCTAACTTTTGTTTTATTTCCTTTTTTCTTTATAATCTAAAAACAATACAGGACTTGGAATAGTTTAAGAAGTATCATATTGTTAAAAGTATTCAATATTTATAAGCTAATATTTGTTATATTTCCCTTTTGTTTTATTATCTAAAAAGTTCAAATAGAGGACTTGGAATAGTTTGAGTATCATACTCTTAAAAGTATTCAATTTAATAAGCTAATATTTTTTCAGTTCATTTTTTTATAATCTAAAAAAATTAAAATACATGATGGAATTGTTTAAAATGTATCACTCAGTTAAAAAAGATTCAATTTAAAAGGCTAACGTTTGTTTTATTTCCATTTTGCTTTATAATATAACAAATTGACATACAGGTCTTGGTATAAGACAGGTATAAGAAGTATCATACTGTTAAAAAAATTCAATATAATTAGCTAACATTTTTTATTTCCTTTTATCCTTATAATTTATAAAAGTTAAAATACAGGACTTGGAATAGTTGAAGGAGAATCATACTGTTAAAAAGTACTGAATTTAATTAGATATCATTGGTTTTATTTCTCTTTTTTCTCTATAATCTAAAATGGTGAAATACATGACATTGAAGAGTTAAAGGAGTATCATACTTTTAAAATGTATTCAGTTTACTAAACTAACATTTGTTTTATTTCCTATTTTTCTTTACAATATAAAAAATTTAAAATACTGAACTTGGAATTGTTTATGAAGTATGATACTCTCAAAGTGTATTCAATTTAGTAAACTATCTTTTATTGTATGTCCTTTATTCTTTATTAAGTATCTTACTGTTAAACAGTATTCAATTTAATAAGCCACCATTTGTTTTATTTCTATTTTTCTTTATAAGCTAAAAGAAAAACAGTACATGGAATAGTTTAATTAGTACCATACTGTTAAAATGCATTCAATTTAAGAAAAAGCAACATTTGTTTTCTATCCATTTTTCTTTATAATCCTAAACTGCTAAAATACACAACTTAGAATAGTTTAAGGAGTATCATACTGTTAAACAGTATTCAACTTAATAAGCCAACATTCATTCTATTTCCTTTTCTGTAAAATCTGTGTAAAAACTCGAAGCAAAAAAAGTTGAGTAAAGCAAATCTGATTAGACAAATGAATTCCAAAAATCACAGTTCTTTAATCTCAGGTAAGCCACTCTCCTCACCAAAAAATAAATGGTACTGTGCTTTTATGCACCTGCTCAGTCATTGTTTAGTGAATGAGTGTCCAGAAACAACCAATAAAGATGGCTACAATCAATGTCACTACTTTTGCCAACATGAATTGCTGCCTGATTCACTTTCAATCAGAAACTCACCAATTTGCAGTCACCATACTTCATTGCAAAATATACATGCAAGGTCACTAAGGTAAGTCTCCACTATATAATCTAAAAAAGTTCAAATATGTGATTTGGAATAGTATAAGGAGTACCATACTGTTAATTAAAAAGTATTCAATTTAATAAGGAAACCTTATGTTTTTTTACCTTTTCTTTTCTTTATAATCTAAAAACATTAAAATACATGACTTGGAATAATTTACAGAGTATCATATTGATAAAATGTATTTAATTTTATATGCTAACATTTTTTTATTTCCTTGTTACTTTATAATTTTAAAATGGTAATATACTGGATTTGGAATTGTTTTCGAAGGAACACGCTGTTAGAAATATTCAATTCAATAAGCCAACATTTGTTTTATTTCTTCTTTTTCTTTATAATCTAAATAGAATTTAATACTAGACTTAGAATAATCTAAGGAGTATCGTAATGTTAAAAAGTATTCAATGAATGATGAAGCACTGGAGGAAGTGTCCAGCTTCAAATAATTGGGAGCAGCCCTGTTAGAAAATGACACCTGCAATACAGAAATTTGCATACAGCAGTGATGACCAAACTGGAAAAAGATATGGAAGATAAGCATCAGCTTCCATATCAAGTTCAACCTCAACAAATCACTGGTTGTATCCATCCTTTTCTCTGGGTATGAGACTTTGACACTATGATTGAGGCAAGAAAAAAAATCCAGGCATTTCAGAACAAATGTTTGAGAAAGCTTCTTTACATGAATTGTAGCCTGTCATTTTAAAGATGTTATGACAATATGACAGTTTATAAAGAAAGTAAACTTGTAGATGCTAATCTGACACTTTGTCAACTAGATAATGTGTAAAGTTTAAAAAACATTCTACCACTGGCAGCAGGTTGAAGAAATGGGAGACAACAGTATAGTGGGGTGTTAGCTGCTACAAAATATTTCTAGAGAAACAAAGTCTTATCTCAAAAAATAATTTTTGTTCTCTGTGCTGTTTGTCAAAAATGAAAATGAAAAGCAAGATCAAGTTTACTTTAGTAAGGCCTCAAAATACAATTTTGCACTTGTCTACCAGTGTTAACAATCACAACTTTTCTAAAAGAACACTATTTTTCATAACAGGAGATGCTCTTTACTTTGTTGGGGAAGAAGGTAGTCATATGTAGTGAGTCATGAATACAAATGTTTGACCACATTTGATTTACATCTCTAATAGTTTTGACTTTTGACTTGTCAGACTGATTATTCTGGTTAATTTTGGGTCTGAACTCCTAATATTGCTATTCTTCCACAGCACATTGCAAAACAATCATTATTATTTTAAAAAATTATTAATTAGTTGTATAAAATAATTAAAAAAATAATAATTAATTAAAAAGTATAAGTCAATAAATGTTAAATAGACTGAGTTTGTCTCAGTCTCTCAGATGATTTATTAAAAATTGTTTCATTAGTGTGAACAGTTTTTTTGTTTAGAAGTGATTCTGAAAAGAACCACCAAAATAAAACTGCAAAGGTGAACATTTTTGAAATGCTTTTTCTGATCTTCATCAATGATCTTCCCAATGTATTCAGTTCCTAAGTAGGCATCTATGCAGATGGCACCACCATTTATTTCCATCTCAATAGTAAATCTGCCGAAGCTGAGAAATAAACCAGACTGCTGCTCTTCAAAAAGACTTTCAATCTGTAATTGAATGGGATAAAAAATGGATGATGCCTCCAAAACAAATCTGCTCTCCTTAAACTACCATAGAGAAACTTTCTTACATACAATGAGAATAGAAGAGGTTAGTTTTCTAGAAAGCAATGCACTGCACCTCTTTGGCTTCACTCTCTCAACTAATCCCAAATGGAATGACTATATCAAATCTATAGCAGCATCTACTGCTAAAGAGGTTCAGTCACTGTGTCAGGCCAGATCCATTTTGCACATTTATAAATCTACCATTCGTCCATACATTGAATACTGTTGCCATATCTGATTGGGAGCTCCTGTTATTCATCTTAAGGTTCTCAACAAAATCTAAAAAAGGATCTGCCATGTAATCGACCCTGACTTGGCAGCCCACCTTCAGTTACTTTCTCACCAACATGATGTGGTTTGTCTTCTGTTTTGACAAGCTTATTTCCATGATGCCCCAACCAATTATATTTATGCATGCTACTAGATTGACATCAAGGTCCCACCATTTTACCATTGAAATAATTAAATATAATCACATCTTCTAAACTGACAGTTTATTTTCTCACACTTCCCATTTGTGGAACTCTCTTCCATTTGCTTACTTCCCTGATAGCTACAATCTCCAAAAGTTTAAATGCAATATCAATTGTCATCTTCTATCTCCTTGATTCCCACCCTTCTCTTATCTTTCTTCAACATCCCCTGTACCTTGTTTTTTCTCTCACTGTAATCCCCCTGTACACCACTCATGGTCCTGTCTTGCTTAGGGTGAAATGATTATAAAAAAATAAAAATAAATATTTGCTTTGAATATAACAATCAAATGTTTTTTTTTCTGTCCTTGTAAATTTAAAGCTGAAGTTTGTTTGATCCTTGTTTGAGAGTATATAAAAACACAAATCATCAGATAACACTAAAAGTGACAGATGTGAATGAGGCTGGTTAACTGCAGGGAGAAGAGATTTAAACATCATATGTGATTGGAGGTCAGCTGGCAGAAGGAAAGCAGGAGAATTTGGACATCAGATACAAAGCAGGCAACCTGTCTGCAGAAGGGTTTTTAGCATTCATAAAAACTGTGCTGATGAAAAAGAAAAACAACAAAGAGAACCTTTAGGAAAAGGAAACTTTAAAAACAGAGAACAACTTCCCAGGGACTCTCATTAGAGTACCTCAAATAGTTTTTTTCATTTATCTATCAAATGAGTGCATCTTGTTTCTCATAGTAATTTCTTCCTTTTTACAACATTTTCATATCACTTTCTCAAGTTTTTTTTCTTTATAATAAGGCAAATGAAAGGAAATTTTTGTGCAAGCTTTTTTTGTAAAATTTGTATTTGGTTATTGTTTTGATAAATTTGTTTATAAATGTATATTTATAAATTTTTCAAACTTTCAAATTTTACATAGTATTTTTGAGTTTTGTTTGTTATTGCATGCACTTATTTTAATATTCAGTATAAGAGAGGGAATGTTCTCTCTTGTCCCCTCCACCCCACACAATGTTTTTACTATGCAAAGAAATTAAATAAAAATCATAAAATACTGAATATAGAGCAGTAATTATTTTTTATCTTAATCATTTCACTCCAAGCAAGGCAATAATGTCACTAGGATGCAAGGGTATATTAAGAATGAAAGAGAAAAAGAAAACTTTAATGAAGAGAAGTGAGAATAAATGACAAAAAAAAGAACAGATTTCAGGAAGACAGAATGGTGATTGGCATTGCATTTTAAAATTTTCAGGATTGTAAGTAGCAAGGAAGGAAAAAATTGGAAAAAAGTTCCACAAGCAAAAAGTACAAGAAAAAAAGCTATTCGAATAGAATATATGATTGCATATAGCTAGTATTTAGTAGCACACTTAAGTTTATACATTTGTGGCTCTAAGAAGGAATGCTCAGTATAATAATTGCTATTAAAATATTTGTGAAAAAGATAGGAAGAAGACACATCATGTCTGTAAGAAAGTGACTGAAGTTGAGATGCCAAATCAAGATTGATTACATTACAAACTGTTCTTTGAATAAAGATATGTAGTAGGAGTGCCAGACCAGGTACGGCAGTAATATTCAATGCATGGATAAATAGTAGATTTATAAATGTGTAAGATGGATTCTGATGAGAAAAACTGTTAATTATAGTTTTAAAAGATTTCAACAAATTAGTATTTTTGATATTTTTTTTTTTTAATCATATCACCCCAAGCAAGGTGAAAACGTCACTGATGCGCAGGAGGCTACATAAGAGTGAAAAGATTGGAAAAGAGAAAAACCGGAAACCACATCCTAAACAGGAAACAAGTTTGAGCCTCTTCACCTGTTCAATAGACGTGGGTGGAGTGTGAACCGGGCGACAGTTTAGTCTATCTACTCCAATTGAAAAAAAAATTAAACAAAAAAAAGAGTGAAAAGATTGGAAAAGAGAAAAACCGGGAACCACATCCTAAACAGGAAACAAGGGATGAGCCTCTTCACCTGTTCAATAGACGTGGGTGGAGTGTGAACCGGGTGATAGTTTAGTCTATCGCACGGTTCACACTCCACCCACGTCTGTTGTATGAAGAAAAAATAGCAGAAAACATGTTTGGTTCACATTTATGATTATATTAGGTTGTCTCAAAAGTATTTTTTTTACAGATCATTATTCTAAAGTTTATTTTATATACATATCTAAAAGTATGATGTCACTATATTATTATTATTATTATTATTGGCACATGGACAAGTGAATAGGTGGGTGTTCTGACTATATATATAAGACTAGATTTGAATCTCCCCATAGCTGATATGTCAATGAGGTGACTTCTTAATTATATCATCCTGGAGAGATGATTTCAGCATGCAGAAACTGTCAGTGAAATTGGGGACATGAAACTGTTCAGAAACTGTTGAGAATTATGTTAGCATGAAGTCACAATTCATCATGACCGAGAGTTTGGGGCAACTACTTATCACACCAGATTATGCACCCTCTCCAAGAAACTGTAACTAAACTCTGCTTAGTTGTTGTGGTATAAACTTGCTCCATAAGTATTGAAAGAAGACAAATATCTGAAACAGGGATTAGCTTGCTGACCTAGTATAGAGATGAACTCAGAAATGAATATTGAGTTATTGCCTAAGTATTCATAGCATTATCAATTACACATTTTTTAGATATGATATTGGTGGATTCCAATATTAAGATTGTGGAGATTTTGAAGCATTACTTTAAACCAGATATTAAAGTCATTGAAACTACTTGCAAAATTTTGGGAAGGAAAAGAAAAATATCTGCTAATATTGTCCAAAATTGGTTAAACATTTTAAGGCTGGGAATTTATCACTTGAACTAAAGCTCAGAACTTCATGATCATCAATTGTCAATTATGATGCTTTAAAATGTAAAAATTGATTAACAACAAATAACACTTGAAAACTTTCAGAAGAGTTCTAATCATCAAAAAAGCTACATGTAGA
This sequence comes from Ascarosepion bandense, assembly GCA_037127315.1. Lineage (NCBI taxonomy): Eukaryota > Metazoa > Mollusca > Cephalopoda > Sepiida > Sepiidae > Ascarosepion > Ascarosepion bandense. Next base: position 97,402 of record JBBBDQ010029127.1, on the reverse strand, counting down.
GCATCAGATAATATTAGAAAATAGAGCTGAGTAAAAACAAAATACATTTTACAGACATGAATATACTATAGAAATGTGGTTTAAAGGTAATCAATATTTAATTTACATTGAAACAGATATGTTACATTTTTCTAATGTTATATTTGTGTCTATCAACTTAAAAAAAAAGATGAAAGTGAATCATGTCATGCTTTTGTAAAGAAATTATGATGAAAAAACACAAAAGAAAATGTTAGAATCTATATTAATGGATTTTCACTTTCAAGCTACTGTTATTTGAAAGAGATTTTTAAAATTTGTAACAAATATAAAATAATAAAAACCACAATGTACAGGGTGTGAGGAGTAAAGTGGCACCAGTTTATATTTTTAATTTTGTGCATGTGTGTTGTTTGTTTTTGATTTTGTCAACTGCACAGAAAAGTAGGGTCAGTTGGGCACCATCTGTGAGGAAAAGAGCACCATAATGCAATTTGCTCTACCAGAAATTTGGAAACAGGATGCTGTACTGCTTGGAATTTGTGCTGGAAACTCTAATATTAACATTTCAGAGTGTCAAACTGTTGCTTAATGGTTATTATGAAGGTGTCTGAAATGATAACTAGTGATGGTGATGTTATGCCTCCAGTCATCTATCCACAGGCCTCAGATTCAACATGTAAGTCTACATCAAGTGCCTTGATGAGGAAGTGGTGCAAGAGACCAACAAAACTCCTTGTAATACCAATGATGAACCGAAGGTAAGGATTATGGCAGCATTCACCAATTTAAACAAGGAGACTTGCAAGAAGAGTTACAGGAGATACCAAAGTTGTCTGGAGGCTGTGGTTAAAACCAATGGTGATTTTATTGAACAAATTTACTCTTTAGTATTTCAAAATATTTTTGTATAATTGTGGTAAATATATCTGTTAAAATAAGATGTTGGTGTTATTTTCATTTTTGCGTAATTTAGATGATAGTTTATCCATCATACCCTGTATGAGAATCAGGCATTATGTTATGCAGAGTACAAAAATTGTTTTAGGGTAGATTTATGATAAATAGAAAAATGGGATAGTCTTTTACAATGTGAAGCTTTGTCACAAGCAGACTGATTTTTATCTGAATAGCTTCATGCTGTATTAACAGTAATAAAACAAGATGCTGGACATCAGATAAAAGAACAACAAAGTGTCTATTTACATTAGGTATCAAAATGACAATATGTCAAATGAGACTTTTCTGTGGACAGTAAATAAAATAAGCACATCATCTGAAATCTTTTAAAGATTTAAAATCTCAGATATTTTTGCTTTGGAAATGTTTCTTTTCTGTTATAAGGATTGACTAAAATATTATATTCAGTACAGTTTATTCTTTATCTTCATGTGCCATGTCCCTTCAGGACATGAGCAACCATAGAGTTCCACTTGGCTCTGTCTCTTGTTACTCTCAATATTATTCCTCTTGCCATCACTCTCAAAACCCGCTCTGCTATCTACCTGCTCAAACCTATTAGATATATCTCATGCTTCTTTCCTTTGTCTCTCTTTTCCTCTATCCATCTTGTGAGTATTAGTTTTTCCAAGCCCTCCTCATTACATGTCTCAGGAACCTCATCTGTCTCTTTCTGATGTTAAGTATGAGTTTTCTTCTCATTTGCATCCTCCTCAACATCTCATTGTTGCTCGTATGTTCAGTCCATGGTATCCTCAGCATCCTTCTGTAGAACCACATTTCTGCTGCCTCAAGCCTCTCCTTCATCCTTGAGAAGATCATCCAACATTCACTGTCATAAAGAAGGACAGATATCACATAGCAGTCCAGCACTCTTTTCTTTGCTTCAAATGAGATTTTCCTATCTCTCAGTACTTTGGTTAGCTTTTAAATTAAAATGATGATCTTGATATAAAAGCATTTAACAGACAACACTAATTCTATTTGAACTACTAGGAAAACTTGATTTATTTTGGAAAGATATTAGAATAATCCAAAGCATTTGCTGGGAACAAACCACATGCATAAAGATTGTAAAATGAATTGAGCAAGTACACAAAAATAGAAAGGAGCATTAAGACAAAAATGCATTTTTACACCAGATTTATTTAACCTTTACAGTGACGCAATTCTAAGAGAACTACAAGTCCTACCAGAATTTATTATTAGTGAGCACAATCTTAAGAACATGAGATATGCAGATGACACAGTGTTGATAGCAGACACAAAAGGAAAACTGCAAGAAATACTAGAAAAGGGAAATGAGAAGAAAGGCTTGACCATCAATTGTATGAAGATAGAATACATTGTTGTCAGCAAAAAGAAGAGCTCAACATGTGAATTACTAATTGGAGATGCTAAAATCAAGCAAGTGTTTAACAGTAGATGGAAAATGCAACAGTGAAACCTGAAGGCATAAGGAATAGAAAAAGAAGCCTTCCAAAATTTAAGCAATGTTTTAAGAAACAGATGAACTATTGCTCTGTGAAACTGATTCCCAAAGGATGTCTCTGTGATCATTACAATCTTAACCTAGGGTTAACTATTATCTTCCCCACACTCTACCTCGGGTCATTCCAGGGACTTATACAGGATGAAAATCATTTTAAAAAAATAATAATTAACTTTTATTGACCCTGAAACCTTTCTTTATATAATATTGTTTCTTTTTAGTTTGGATTCTTCTATCCAATTTAGCTTTTTATTCTAAATTTTCTTGATAAAATATTGAAGAAACAGTAATTTCCTAAAACTTTTTTCTACAACCATTTCTGTGATTTTCTGTAGAGGCACACATAAAAAGTCCTCCAAAAATTACAAAAAAACTTACATGCATCAATAAATTCATAGCTTAAGCTGAAAATATAATTTATTTTGTATCACAAATATTTATTTTTTCAGCATAGTCTCCTTCTTTACCAACATACTTCATTCAGCAGTTAATATCAACCATATCAATCAAACATTATACAGTAAAAATTGCAGAACAAAATACATCTAATAACTATGAATTTATTGAATCTGCTTTTCATAGATCTAATTCATCCTAAAATCAAATATACCAAGATTAAGTCAAGGCTATTCAGATCAAATTAGAGTCTTGCTGAACCAGATTGATCAACATGAAGAAAGCTCAATCAATGACCTTTTATTTGCTTCTAGTTATGATTGTGTTTGTATTCATAATACAGATACACACTACTTTCCTAATTTGATTGATATATTTCCAAAGCTACAAGAATCTAAACATGATATTAAAGACCAAATTCAGAATTATCTATTTCTGTTAAGTCTTTTTACCACAGCTCATACTGAGAATATATTTAAAAAATTATTTTGATAGCATTTTTGGTCTTTTTTTTCGTTTAAAAAGAAAATATGAAAAAAACTTAAAAGGTTTATTGGGCAAAAAGGTTTGTACTATGCATTTTATATCATAATAGAGAAACTTTCAATGGAATGAAATTGTATTGTGAAACTTTCAAATTTAGAAATGGACTCTTCTAGAGATTATATAAATGGATTTCTGCCTCAGTCATTCTCTAGGAACTTTTGTTAGTTTAGCTGCCAACTTGTGATTTTAAAAAAAATTGTCAAAGGATTAGAAAGAAACTTTTTCATTATAAGACCACAATGAAATAATTATACTCAGACTGACAAAGCTGAGAAGGTTTGTGGCATATATTACCTTACTTTTTTTTGTGTTTAACATTAAATGAAAACAACAAACAAATGGTTAATTCTCATGTTGTTAAGGCTGTCAAGGCTTGTCTAGTATTATGCTGGAATATACTTTGCACTCAATTTCACACCAGATCAAGGGAGCCAGATACAGATGTTAAATATTCATTGGTATAGTATTTTTGGGCAGTATGAAATTTTTGACAATGAAGTGTATTTGTGCTTAATAACACAGGTGTTTGAAATTTGAATATAATGTGTTTTTGTTGCAAGTGCAATATATTTGGATTTGAGATTTGTATTTTGTCTACTGGGGTTAGAAGGTTATGCCTCAGATTCAAGTTTGTATTGGAAGACAGCTGCCAATGGCATGGAAGTGGTGTTAAGCCAACAGTTAAGATTTTTAGTAGTAATTTTAATTTTGATTTTAAATAGCCTGAGTCTAATGTTTGGTGGATGCTAACAGTACAGACCAAAGAACCTCCTCTTACTCCATCACATGTTTAAGAGAATATCATTACTTTGTTTGAGAAGATGTCATTATACAGAAAATAAAAATAAAATATATATTTTATTTACATATTGATCCAGTCCTATTGTTTTTTGAAGAAGTGTTTGTTGCAGATTGTATTTGTTGTTGTTAATGGTGATGATGAAAGAGACAAAGAAGATGAAGAAGAAGATTGTGAAATGTTTATGTGAAACTGATTTTTGTGAAAAAGTCAGGTTGAGAGTTCCTCGACAAAATGAAGTATTTGTGTGAAGAAGTCAGGTTGAGTGGTCCCAGACAAAAATGATTTATGAAATATGGAATATGATATGCAAAGTTTTAATCACCTCATGGATGGGACATTTGAGTGTCGTTGCTGTCATAGTGAAAGAGCCCCAATTTCTAGCAGCAGTGAATTTTCATTGATTTTTGTCATCCTCAGATTTGCGACATATATCAAGTCATCATTGATTGATTCAAACAATGTGGGGCCCAAATAAACAGTGTTTTCCCAGAAGAAATATACACCATAGACATTGGGATATTACACAGATTTTACCTCAGATCCCTAATTCACCTGTCATGAATCCAAAGGTAAGCACATGTGGGCCTGACTGCAACTGATCTGTGTGCAATCGAGACAATAATTGGACAGATGCACATACTAGCAAACACTCCAGGAAGAAATGGAGCCATTTTTCAAACATTAAGATGTAAGGAGGCTGTTTAGTTAAGGGCTTTCTTGGGTTGCACTCCATGCACTGTAATTGATAATGTCAGGTGTAAAATAAAATGTAATGTTAACTAAAGAAAGATTGAACTTTTTGATTCATTGGTCTATACATGCTATCATTAACCAACACAGATATTTCATTTCACTTTATATCAGAGTTACCCCCACAAAAGAAGGTTATTCTAAAAAAAAATAAAAACTGAAATGAAAAAGACATCAAAAGAAAAATTTACCAAAAGACAGGGATCAAAATAGAAATTAATAATTAAAGAAAATGAAGAATAAACCAACAAAATAATTGGAATACCCCATATCTAATCAATGTTACAATTAATAGACATAACTTTCAGAAATGATGGCCTTCCTAATGAAATGTACTTGAGGCTGTTGCACATGTTTGTCCCTTGCTGATCTTCAACAACTGGATGAAACAGAAGAGTATTCCTCAAAACTTCCTTGGAGCTGAACAAACATAGTGGGGAGGAGATTAATAAGTTTGGGCTCTTACTAATGTTAAACAGTTAAAGTTTTTGTTTAATATCTTAGAAAACTGATTACTGGCTGTGGTGGGTTTTTTAATATCAATCTTGAGCAGACTTGTTCTGTGAAGAGTAGGCTGATCAAAGATAAGTTTCATATGGTACGCAGAATCATAGAGAAAGTCAACTGTCAAATCCTGCTAGTTAATTTAGATTTATTTGAGATCTTCAATAGGGTTCACCATAATTTGCTGGAGGTTGTTTTGCCATGACTGGATTCAGACTGTACTTTCCCACCTGAATTTGTCTTTTCCTGAGATTCTTAGAGCAATGTTAGAAACAAATGTGGTTAGAATAAAACTCTAGTTTGGTCAGATTTAGTCATCAAAGCTTTTTTGCTTCCACCTAAACTGCACCTCCTAGTGCTGAAAGCTTTTCTTAGCAATTTGAGGCCAAACTTGGTCTTTGCAGAATCATAATACCTTGTGCTATCACCTTGGCTATGTACATTTTTGCTGATAATATCTTCTTGTTTGTAACAAGCAATACTGAGAAGTTGGCAAAAAAATCTGATTAATTTTGATCTTTGAGTAGTTTTCCTCTCCCTTACCTATTTTCAATTGGATGGATGAGGTGTGCATAAGATTTTATCCCAACTTCCACCTAGAGAAGAATTTGTTGAAGGTATTGGAGAAGGTCTAGGGTACAGATTTTTTTTTATCAATTCACCCTAAGCAAGGGTGCTAGAATATCACTAAAGTGCAAGGAGCTACTTGAAGTGAAAGAGAAAAAAGACATTAGAAGGAACTAGAAACCTAATCCGAAACATAAAACAAGAGGTAAATTTCTACTCCTGTTCACAAAACTTGGGATGGGTGTGAACTGGAGGATAACTGAATCTGTCTTCTTCTATCTGTGGTGTTGAATGAATTTTTCTTTAAAGGATAAAACTGAGGTCTGCATTTCATACATATACCCAACCTTCATTCTTTAATAATTATCAGTACCTCTGTTTTCAAGTAACAAAATAGCTCAGTTAGAGATAAGCCTCATTTCAACTATTTTTGGATTCCCATGGTTTATTGTGAGATCTGTTGCTTGATCCTTTCAACTGTAGTCTTGAGATACTGATTATTGATATTTATTAGCATACCTTAATGTTATATTTCCAGGGTATAATGTGTGTACATAAGATGACAATAACAGCAGAGTGTAGAAGAAAAATGCCAAGAAAGCCTTTTCAGCTTTGTGAAAAATGCATTCTCAAAAGGTAGAGAAGGCTGTTTAACCTCAAAACTGGTATTACTTTTTTATCATTTCTTCTATATGGTAGTGAATGCTATACAATTTCCTCACAGATGAAGAGGAGACATGAGAAAACAGAGAAGTGGTTCTACAAAAGGATGCTGAGAATACTATGTACAAAGCATATTAACAACAAGGATTTTTTTTTTTAAATATAAAAAAAACGGAAATTTATACTTAGAATGAGAAAGAAACAGTTGGCATTTCTGGAACATATAATGAAGAAAGAAATTTGCCACTCACAAGATATATTGAAGGCAGGTGATTCAGAGAGAAACTGCAAGTTACCTACTTCACAAGCTTGGGTAAATGGATGGCAGAATAGAGGACTGAGAGGGATAGTAAGAAGACAAATATTACCTAGAGTTACAAGGGATAGCTGTGGAGAGCCATTTTCAACTACATAAAGAGCTTGTGCAAATGGATGGCAAAATAATGACTGGGAATGATAGTAAGAAGACAACCAATGCTACTAAGGATAGGAAATTGTAGAGAGCCATTATCAGCTACCTAAACAGCCTGTGTAGATGGATGGCAGAATAGAAACTGGGAGGGTTAGTAAAGAGACAAACATTACTTAAATTCACAAAGGATAGGAATATGTGTCATATTTAATTTGGTCTTATTTATATTACTTGGAATATTGTCCTCCTCTTTGTTGCCATTTTGTAACGTTTCGGCTATTGTGTGCTTTGACCTTCTTCAGGTGCGACAAATTTCAACTCAGACCCTTTATTACAATCACTGGGATATTATTCTCATTCCTTGTGCAAAGCCTCTTCTGGTAGTCATGAGTTATCTCCCTTTAACCTAACACTCTAAGTTATTTGTTCACCACTGCTATAGCATGGTATTGAACTCACAACTCTTTGTGTCAAGTCAATGAAATTAACCAATGTCTATATCCACTGGGCCTTGGAGATACATAGCCCGGTTCAAAATTCTTAGCACCTAAAGAAGGCCGGAGTGTAGAACAGCTGACACATTGTAAAAATGATAACAAAGATGAAGACAATAGTCCGATTAATGTAAATAGTGTAAATACTACCTCATTTCAGAATTATAGACAGACGCTTAATTAGGTCCTATATTATTAAATATATATTATGAATGCTTTTAATAAAAAGTGTATTACTTTGTTTGCCTTGAGCATATTATATTGCATGTATTATATACAGGAGGAAAATAAACCATATATTTGTTAACTTATTCGTTTTTTTTAATTATTTCACCCCAAATAAGGTGGGATTGTCACTAGTGCACAGGAGAAAACAGTGAGAGAAAAGACTGGGTGCAGGGGGTATTGAAGAAAAGATGAACAATCAATAGGAATGAAGAAGACAGAAGATAATAACTGATACGCATTTAAATTCTTGAATAAGTCACCATCAGTGAAGCAAGAAAACAGACGGGAATTCCACAGATGGGAAGCATGAAAAAAGAAACTGATGGAGCAGAAGTGACTGTTACATTCACCCACATCAATGGTAAAAGGGTGGGACCCAAATATCAATCTTGCAGCATGCTCAAATTCACATGGATGGGGCACTAGGAAAAAAGTTCAACAGAGCAGCAGCCATGAAAACACTTGCAGAAAAAAACAGAGGGAAGCCACTTCATATCAGTGATAAAGTAACTCTTAAGATCCTGTGGAGAACCTCGAGATGAATGGCTGGAGCACCAGACCAGATATGGCAACAACATACAATGCAAGGACAAATGGTAGATTTATAAATGTACAGCTGGATTATAATAAAATTAAAATTTTAACAAAAGTAAGAAATTTAATAAAATCAAAATTTTAATAAAATTATAATAGAATTAAAATTTCAGTTAAATTATAATATTATAATGAAATTAAAACTGTAATAAAACTATAATGAAAATATGATAAAATTAAAATTTTGATATAATTAAAATTTAAGTAAATTAAAATTTCAATAACGTTATAATAAAACGGAAATTCTAATAAAATTTTGATAGAATTATAATAGAATTAAAATCTTAATAAAATTTTTATAAAGTCACTCTAGAAATCCCCTTAATCTGTAGTGAAGTTACTAAATATCTGACTCCAAATAACTTTTCCTCAACAACAGAAATATAACCTTGTCAAAAACAAGTTAAAGCTAAAGTTTGGAACAAAAAAAAAAAAAAAGAGTGGTTGTTTTGATCTCTGAATATTCGTGAATTGAAATGATAACTTAATGAATGTAGTAATATCACATTATGAGATAAAAATATAACTTCACTGGTGACCATGACGTGATGAACAAAAAACACAAATCTTTATGCAATAGTAAAGAATGAAAGCAAAATGCAAGACAGGCTGAAAATGTATAAAGCATTTATTCTATCAGATGAAAATAACAAGAGTCTGATTGTGGAAAGGTATACCTTTCTTTGATCAGAGAGTTCACCACATGTCTACATTTGAAACATTTAAGCATTCTAAAATCTGAAGATGAAGGAAAGACTCAAAGCAACAGAAATGTAATTCTACAGAAGAGTATTGAAGATACCATTGAGTGAACATGTGAGCAAGGACAAAGTTTTGGAGAGAATAGAAATGAGAGGGAAACTTATACCTAACATCAGGAAGAGGCAGCTGAAGTTTCTGGGACATATAATGAGGAAGTGGGGCTTGGAGAATCTGATACTCATAGGTTAGATAGAGAGAAGGAGAGACAGGAGAAAACAGTGCATGACATACTTACTGGGTTTAAGCAAATGGATGGCAGAGCAGAGTGTGGGAGAAAAACCAAGACAAAAGGTATTAAGAACTACAAGAGATAGTGTTATGAAGATGCATTTATATATGAAAAAATTAATATTAATAATGCCTAAAATGTTATAGTAAGGGATTCTATTGAGTCCTACATGTTATGACAAAGAAGTTTTAATTCAGGAAGTTGTTGTTAAATCGAGAAATTAGGAATAGAACGTTTTGGAAGGTTCTAGAAAATTCCAGTAAAATCAAGAGAATTCAAAATGTTCTAGAAATATGCAAATTAGGTGTTAGCCCCTATAAAAATAGGTTTTGAGAAGAGAGTAGTTAGTTGTTAACAGGATTTGCTGACATTATCAACTTCGGCCTGATTCATAGATCTGTGTATCCAGCCAAAAGAATCTCTAAGAAAAGTTGCTAACCAACAAAAACCTGAAAGAGAAACTCGTGGAACTAAAAGAGTAAATAGATATTTTTAACTCTTTTATTGATCAAACTAATAATTATTCTTTATATATACATGTGTGGATTTCCTAAAAAGTATAGCACTTAAACTTCTTTGCTATCTTAACTTGGTAAAGATATTTGACACCTTCCTTCCCCTTTGTAACACTCACCTGTCACTCTTCCAGTAGTAAACTGTTTTCTGTTTTGAATGCAAAAAATTGTAAATTTTGTGTATATATCATTTTGTGTTTATTGTAAATTAAATATTTGTATGTGATTTTAACTCTGAGTTTTGGTCAATCATTTTATTTCTTTTGTTACATTTAACAGGTAACAATAGGAAGATGTGAAGGGCCATGATCACCTACGTCTTGAGGGATACAACACATAAAAGAAGATGAAGAAGAATATGCATGAACAAAAAGAACAAGAAGAGAATGTTGTAATTTCAAATTAAGTAGCAATAATCTTTTTAACAATACAAATTCTTTGAAGATGGCACAAAATTAATATTTTTGAGTGGAATAAAGTTACAGTCAGTCACTGAAGAAAGGAAGTCATATGCACACTGTGTGTATGTGTAGGTGAGTAGGTTGCAAAGTTAAACAGTTGACTTTCTGTCTGACTGGGTAGTTTGTGTGTTTGGTGCATGTGTATAAAGTGTTGGAGAGATGGATTAATTCAGTATTAAACATCAATTCTTATGAATGTGAGTGTTTTTGACTGAATCGTTTGAAGTCCTAATTAGAAGATTCTAGTTTCAAAGATACTTTTCTTATTGGTTCTGAAATAATTATTTATTCAATTTGAATTCATGTTGAGCCATATTTGATAGATTTACTTCACATGGCTACAGATCTTTAAAGTCTTAACTTGAATTTACTTTGGCATGCTTATAGCTTTCCTGGGGTTCTATTTGCCTTATAAATGTTTAATAATTATTCTAACTTGTTCAGTTTTATTTTAATACTAAAATTATTTGTTTCATACTTCAATACCTCCAAAATTAAACTATTAGCATATCATTATCACCAAACAGATTCTGAATTTTCTCTCGTCATGATGAGTGATTTTACTCTCAATGAGGAACTTTGATTTCAATATCTATTAGAACTTGAACTCACTCTAAAACTCAAATGAAACTCATATATGTGATCAATTGCTAAAGATGATAGGAAAAACAATTGGTTTCTTGTACTGCTCCAGAAAGCACCTCACTCCTGATATGCTTTTATACTTAGAGCCATATAAACTATATTCAGCTGTGTTGTCTCTGATTGGGAGATTGGAAGTTTTGAGAGGTGTGGAATTTTAATTGCTGTTGTTGCCAGATCCACCCTGACCTAGGGTGGTAGTACCTGTTGGAGTCCCAGTTATGGATAAATAGTGGACTTCCAAACAAAAACAAAACATACTTTCTAAAACAATAAGAACAACCATAGTGACTTACATACCAAACCCAATATACAGAAAAACTAATTGAATGTATTAATCTTGACACCAAAAGACACAATTTCTACAAGGCAGACAGCCTAAAGAACTATTTGAAAATATTAAAATAAATAGAATCATGACATTTTAAAAATCAGTTAGGTTATATGTAAAAATATTTAAAAAGTTACTGACAGTAAAAGGGAATGAGAAAACTTTAAGAAAAGGAACTGAAAAAAAACTTAATCTTAAACAGAAAAGAAGGAATAAATGTTTAATTCTGTTCAAAAGATGGGAAAGGCATGCAAACTGAATAATAGGCAACCTATCTATGCTGAAACGGCTTAATCCTCACTTTCCAAAATACTGGTCACAAATGTATATCTTCTTCTAGATGTGTAGCTTAAAATGGAATCACATCAAACACATGACGAGTAGCAAAAATATTTGAAGATTTCCTCACTAATGCTCATCTGTCTTTTCAACCAATAATAGCAGTTTTTGATCGACATCTATGGAAATTACATTCCATGCATATCAAGACTGCATTTCTGAAAGGAAAAACTATGGATAAAGAAGTTTATGTTAAACCACAAATAGGGGAAAATTGTAATGGGAAGGTAACAGTAGAATTAGGAAACATTTGACATTTGTTAACTGAACCAAAAGTGTTACTCTCAGTTATGATCTATGAAATCTTTTTTGTAAAATAGTTTTTCATGAAATAACACTTCTCAAGTTCACTGTCATTGTCCTTTCTAGTAATGATGGGAATTTCTATCCAAAGCTTTTGTTTAAAATAGTATAGAAAGAGAAAATCTAGATGATATTGTTGCAAGTGGTATATTGACATGCAAATAGATATTGAATGATAGAAGAAAACAACAAATAATATGAAAACTTGAGCAAAAGCGTATATTGCCAAGTTTATTTTCATCAAAGAAAATAAATTGACTAAATTTAGCAAAGAAAACAAATGCATACTCAGGTAGAATGTGAGAAAAGCCTTATCCTGAAAAGAACAGTTTTGTAGTGGTTGAAAAGTTTTGTCCTAAAAAGGACAGTTTTGTAGCGGTGGAGCCGCAGTTGCTTCTGCTCATGGCTGGCTGAAACAGTGGCCCACCTATGGCTGCTGCTGGAACAGATACTAGATTTTGGTCTAGGTCCATGGATCATCTCTTTTTTTTTTTTTGTCTGTTTTTGAGTCCTTTTTTTTAATGAACCAATCCTAATAGGTGAAATTTCCTTTTCTGGTTCTTTTTGAAAAATGGGGGGGGGTGTCCATTTTTATTTTTGCTAATGTGTTTTTCGTTATTTGATAAAGTACTTTGTTAGTTTGTGGCTCCAGCCTGTAGGGTCTGATGAGGAACTTTCCTTTCATATGAAAAATCAACAAGCATGTCTATGGATTGAATGGTGAAAATTTATGTTATAAATTATGATCCCTGAGTGCACTACAGGTTTAACAGATAAGAATATAAATTTTGAACCCAGTTGAAGATGTATGGGATGAAATAAGATGTGAAAGAGCAAGAGAACCAAGAAGTCTGCAACAACTTGAAGATTATGCAAATAAAATATAGGAAAGATATTCATTGGTATTTATGGCAATTTAGCAAAAGGTTACTGAAAAAGATTAGAAAGAAAACCTTGGCTCAAAATGAATATACAATTGACTATTAATTTTGGGGGTCCATTAATTTTGTTCATAATATATAAATAAAATGATCATTATTCGATTATCTTTGTAATTATTTAAATTAATTCTTATAACAAAATATGATACTTTGAGGGTGTTTTTTGTAAAAGTAATATGAATATTGGAAAGAGTTGATAATATAATGGAAACAAGAGAATTCTTATAAAATATTGGATGCCAGCTTGATCTTTGAGAAATCTGAAATTCTAGTATAATTGGAATTTTATTTATAACACTGATCCAAAACATAATTTTCAATTAGTCTACAAATATCTTCAGGGTAAGAATATAAATGTCTTAGTTCGGCATTCAAGGCATCCAACCTCAGGACAATTTAAGACTTGTGGGATGAAATGAGAAAGATGTGTAAGAGCAAGAAAACCAAGTAATCTGCAACAATTTGAAGATTATGTGCCTAAAATATGAGAAAAACATCTCTGCTGATGTCTGTGCAAATAATTACTGAAAACGATTAGAAAAAAGCTATAGTTAAAAAAGATATACAACTGACAATAATTTGTTTCAAGTATTGCTTTTAGGTATACAATAATTCTTTTTATAAATTATTCAAAATTAAATATTAAAATTTTTTTGTTTATATATATTATTTTACAGTACTTTACACACTGTACAAGTCCTGGAGGTCACTTGAGGTACAGGTTTATGTTAAGGAGTTGTTTATAGAAATAAAAGGGTAACATAATGATTGATTCTTGACTTGAAAAGGTCAAAATTGTAGTGATCAGGGAAATATAATCTTGGGAGTTTGTTCCATAGGGTCCTGGTTCATGGGAAGAAGCTTTTTAAGTGAAACTTCTCATTGATGGAATACAGAGGGAGGTTGAGTGCTTTGCGACTATATAAGTGGCACGGCAGGTCCTAGAGGTGAAGGTTAAATCTGGTGGAACCAGGTGTCGCATTTTGAGCTCTTTTCATGGTAGTAGTGATAGAGGAGTGAGAAATTTGCTACATGCTGCCTGTAAAAAATAGGTTGGAGTGTGGAAAATATTCCTTTTCCAACAAGGTCTCAGAGATGCTTTTGAATTGTATCAATATTGGAAAGTGAGCTCTGGGCAGCTCCTGTACAGACATGACAACATTACATCATTTTTGGTCTGATCTGGCTCTTATAAATGTAGGAGTCAGGTACTTAGGGTTCTCATGCCTCTGGAAAGCCTGTCCTTGATGTAGGCAGCAAGTTCATGGCTGTGGTGATTTAAGTGGTTATATTTTGGGATTGTGAGCTCCTGCAATGGGATTGAAGCATTGATACCTATTTCGGGCAGAAATAGGAGGTCAGATTTAGACTGAAGAAGATAGAGTTCCACTTCTGGAAAGTTATAATGTAGACCCTTACATTGGTGTAGGAGATAGTATACTTGAAATGCACATTTTTTGAGGTTTAGTTAGATAGTTTTGTTCAATTTCAATTTGATTGCTTTCATGTTATTTTTGTTTGGTTTGGTTTGGTAGATGACTTGTAGGTAGTGACACAGACATTGGAGATGCATGCTTAAATAACCTGGGTTGATTTACCTAGAGATACTGCCATAACATTACCCTTCATCATGGCACCTAGAAGCCCCACCGGAGACTACTGCATGGTCCAAATACCATGGCAGTACAACAGACCCGATATTATACTTTTGCTTCAAGTTACATATTTACCAACCGCATTATCTAACACGTTTTTTTATAAAATTTTTACTACTATATTTTTAGTAATTATTTCCAATGACATTTATAAAAATCAGATTGTATCACTAATTTCAATCAGCAGGGTATATCCTGAAAATTTTATCAACATCAGTTAATAGCAATTTTATAGTGAAGATTTTGACATGTCTTATAAAACCTGACATATTATATATCCTTGTAACTGAGATGATGCAATCCATTAGATATCTAGCTCAAAATGGATTCTCTAATTTCATCACATGATCCACACAACAATTTACTGAAATGTTTATGAAATTTCTACTATTTTTTATTACAAGTCACAGTTAACAGAAAGTATAACCATTTTTATCTTTCACCAAAATATCTCTTAAAGAAAAGACAAAAATTACACACAAAAAAGTATAATAAAAACAAGTTGAAATTCACATGCAAACTTTGTAAAGTTAGGTCTGAAAATGAGACAAAATGGAAAATTTATTTAAGATGTGTTTTAACGTAGCATCTGTTCTTTTTGGCTTTCTCAGATTAGAATAAAAAAAAGACAAAACTGTGTGTAAGAGAAAATACCTTAGGATCACTGAGGATAAGTAGTAATCATAAATTAGATAAAATATCTTATCAAAATTAAATGAAATAAAATATCTTATCAAATTGAATTAAATATCCAATGTCCCAAAACTCAAAGTGTCTAGCTACCTGTTGTTTGTTTGTTTTTTCAATATCAGTAGAGGTGTTTGGTGCTCATGGATTTTAAATCAGTCCACTGAAACTAAAGAGTGTTTTTTATTGTATATATATATATATGTCACTGATCTATCTAGTAGTGTGCTTAAATTTGTAAAGTCAAGGTACCAAAGAGGAAAGCTCATAAGAAAAATTATCATAAAAATATTTATCAAAAATGCACAGGGAAGCTATGTTAAGTATGTATGTATGATATTCATATATGATATCTAAAAAAAATATTTATTATCTAAATTAACAAATACTTTTATGATAAAATATAATAAATATAATATTTTATTATAAAATATAATTATTTATTTTACTAATATAAATTTGAATTTCGTATTTATAAAAGTGGCCTAAATTTAATTCTGATTAATTATTTTTGCACTTCTATAGTTTTCAGCAGAATTTTGCTATATCACACTGAGTCAAAATACAATGTATAAGGATGTTTGGAAAGTAATTACATTTTACCAAAAAGGATATAAAACAAATGTAAGTTAGATTTATTTAGATATAATTTATCACAGATATAATCACCTTCATTTTCAATAACTGCATCTCAAAAAGAAGGCAAATTTTTGATTCTCTATTTAAAGAAATACGGTTACCCCCCCCCCCCCAAAAGAAAAGGTTTGGAAGAGTATTTTCAACTTTGTTTCTGACTGTTCTGCAACTTATGAGATAGTCTGTAGCAGATAAGAAATTAATTAAAATCAACTCTCTTCACTTTTACAAAAATTCACAATGATGTGTGAAATCCTGGTTTTCCCAAATAAAAAAAAGAATTGACCATGTGCTTAAAGAAAAAGTCCAAACCAGATTTTGCAAGTAGGTGTTAAAATGATTTTTGACCAATAGGAGTGACTTGCAAAACTTGAGAACTTGCGAGAAAATCTGAATACTATAAAAGGCCACAGTCAGTATTAATCAGAGTCACAGATGGAAGCTGAGAGACGAAAGAACTGAAAGGTAACGTCAACTGCAAATCAACCCGGAGATAAGGTCACGTCGCATCTTGTTCTCTTTCTCCTTATCTCTTTCAACAATTACTACTACAAACATTTTGCATGAACTCTACCCGTAACTTCTTAATAATGTTTCTAATTGCACACTAACTTCTACAACTCATGTTATTCTTTCCTTTTAATAAATTTCTGTTTTAACATACAAAATGTATAATTTATTCTTACACTATTCCACACTATTGCACACATTCCAACCTGCAATCAACCTTCTGGTAATGATGAAAGCGTTCTGATAATTCTGATGATGATAACTCTGCATAAAACTTGTAAGGGAGCTGGTTAAACATTAACCAGCTCCCTACGCTACAACTCTAGTGATTAAACATATGAAAATCTGTAAATGCAAGACAAGATCTGGTGAGACTTAGAAGATGAAGATATCTGTTTACAGAAAATAATGAAGAAGTTAAACTAAGCAAATGTAGAGTATTGCTTGAAAATGAGAAGAAGCTCCCATACTAACATTTTTGTTTTAATCAGGGGTAGCTGACAACATATAGAGGGGATATCACTGTCCCCTGTAATTTGAAGTTTAACAGACAGAGAACACCATTGGAAAATATGAAATTTTAAGAAATCAGTACATATGCTGCACTACAAAAACGTCCTAAGCTGGTCAAGCATAGAAATGAATACAATATGTGAACCAGTAATACAGAGTGTTAGAGAAAACCAATTACAAACACCAAGATTGTAATAAAAAATTCATACACTGATGTCCTCAAGGAGACATGGTCTAGTGGATAAAAGCATTGGTTGGATTCAGTGACTTGACACAAAGAGTTGTGCAGTGGTGAACAAAAACTTAAAGAGTTGAGTTACTTGATATAAAACATCTGGAAGTAGCATGACTCGTGAAGCAAAAACTATCTACCCCAGTAATCAAAATAAAGGCTTTGGTTCAAAGCTCCAGTCACTTGAAGAACGTCGAAGTGTACAACAGCGAAAACATTGTGAATGTAACAATAAGGATGAGGTTAACAGTCCGAATGTAAATAATATAAATATTTCATCTCAGAAATATAGACAAATATTTTACTTTTATATTGGTTTTGCTTGGCAGTTTGTAGTTTTTATAAGAGTATTGTAATTATTATATTGTAATTTTGAAGAGTATTGTAATTATTGTATTGTAATCTTGTAATTTTTTTAGTCATTTCACCCCAAATAAGACAATAATGTCACAAGGAGTAAAAGAGAATGGGAAACTTAGCAAGGATAAGTGAAGAGAAAGGACACTAAAAGAACAAACCTCAGGCAATCAGAAGAGATTGGCATTGTATTTAAACTTTTAAATTAAGAAATAGAAATGGTTGTTCCACAGGCAATAAGTGCAAGAAAAGAAGCAATTATAATAGAGCTCAAGAGTGCATCTAGCTATTTCAATAGTAAAATGGTGTGACCTAGATGCCAATCTAGAAACACACAATTTATGCATTTGAGGTAAGTTTGAAGAAAGCTCATCATAACAATTGCCATGAAAATATTTATAGAAAATTCAGAAAGAAAGTCAAATTTTCAGTGAGAAACTGACTGAAGCCAAGATTCCATGTTAGTGTGGAGAATAATATCTTTTCTCTTGACTAAAGCAGAACACTTTGCAGTACAATGCTTCATTTACATAATCAAGTTGGTGACAAAAAATGTCAGTAGCAGCGGACTTTCCATATGCTATAGGTTCTAATGGACAACACCTTTCATATTTCATTAGAGACAAATTAAGTACTTTTGTAGATGGTGTCTGTCCTGGTTTTGGCATTGACATTTTGTAGTATCTAGTGTCTTTTTGATTTTCTGTTGATATGCAAAACAAATTTTTCATCACCTGTAATGCAAAAATGAAAGGTTGAAATTTTTGTTTAAAAGACTGCTGCAGATTATGGAACATTGTTTTTGGTCCTCAAATGAAAGCTCATGGGAAACCTAACTGCCATCTGAAAATGTGATATAAATGAGACACTAGATGCAGTTTCATATCATTCAATCTTGGTTCTACCTTGGTTGGTTATCTCATAATTCAGAGTGGTGAAATTTGTAATCACTTTCTGAAAATCCTAATCAAGTCATATAATAATTATCAACGTGTATTTATTTCTATATTTTACATTCCATCTGTCATGGTCAGTGGGGGGTGGTAAATCAACTTAAGTTAGTAAATTTATGGGTGATTACTTCTTTTAGAAATTTTAATTACCTATGCAAATAAGATATGTATCTACATTCAAAAAATCACTTTCCAAGCAAAATGAACCTTATAATTAATTAGTTTCTTTACTCCTTTACATTTCTTATGTTGCAGTCTTATTTGTTCAAGCTTTTCATGTGAGGCCCTCAGATAACTTTGTCTGTTGCTTTAACTTAGTCTTGAAATAGGCTTTATTGTCACTGTCTTTGTTGTTCTGTTGCTTTTTACTCTGAGAGATTTTTCCTTCTGAGAGATTTTTCATTTCACTATTATATTCAATACAAAATTTCTAACATTAAAAGATATTGAGTAAAAAGTGATTTATGTAATACCAATTGTAATCAGTTAATCATAGATACCACTAAATATCTAAAAAGTATAAATGGAATTGATTAAATGGTTTATTGAATTCTATTTTAGCAGTAAATTCTTTATCTTCATTTTATTAAATCTCAAGACATTGTTTCAAGACTATTGTTTCATTGCATCTCACTTTTAAAACATTGTAACAGTTGCTATCATTTTTGATGGCATGGGTACACTAGTATATTATATAAATATTAAACTTTATTGTAAGAAATTTTGCATTTTCAATAGCATAACTGAAAAACACATAATCTACTCTTTATCACTTTTAATTTTTTTAGTTTTCAAAGTAGAAAAACATAAGCATATTCTTTCCTGAATGAGAAGTAAATCATTTTCAGTTTATCTTTATAATCTTATGTTATGTTAATAAAATCTAATAAGAACATGAGACTAAATTTTTCATATCTAAAATAATTGTTGATTTACTTTTGGACTTCATCAAATTAATGTTGGTGGAATCAAAGATATGTGGCTTTGGGTCTCTCTCTCTTCAAATGTTTGATCTTCTTATTAGAATGTCAGAGATTCTACCTTTTCCTTTGTAGATTGGCTGTATATATAACTTCCTATCATCTAGTTGTCTTATGTATTATTTCCAAGTTCAATGAGGTCCAAGTCTTTGTTTATGTTGACGCATTCAGTAACATTCATTTTAGGTCTTTTGCAATTCTGATGAGACACCAAGCACAAAACTTATTTTGGTATCTTGTAAGGTAAACCAAGTATATACTGGAGTCACCACAAATCAACTCTTCTTAGATCAATGGTTTCTGATGGACATTAAATTCAGTTCTGTTCTCCAATATTTCCAAGTATGAATCAAATGCTACAATCAATAGAAAGTTTGTATTCCTAACATGAAGCCTGGGGTTGAATGTCACGACAGTTGATTTGTCAGGAAGATGACTTCTTCATGTTATCTGACTGTTGTAACACTCCCTACATGTGACACTGTTGGACAGTGTTTGAAAACCATACCATGGGTTGACCCAAGCCTTGTGAGTGAAATTACATAGAAAGAAATGTTCAGAAGTCATCAATAGTTGTTCTAGCTTAAAGTTGCAAGCCATCAGAACCAAGGATTTGAGCATAACCTTCCTGTTCAAACTGATGCTTGATTATACACTCTCTCCCATGTTCAATAATCTTAGATGCAGTATAAACCATAGGTTGGCTCTGTTGGTGTTGAACAAACACAAATATACATGAGAAGGTCTTTTCAACAGGAATTAGCTAGCCACTCTAGCAGACATGGAAAATTAGTAGCCAAACATTTATTATAAAGGGCAACAAAAATTAATAAAAATCACCTTGGTCAAATTATCCAAAAGTTAACCACACACATCAAAATCATAATATGTGAACTTAATACTTTTCTTCTCAACAATGAGAGTTAGACAGCCTACATGTACCAAAAACATTGCTTCTATAGCTTCTATCTGCAATGAGGCTTATGGCGATGCTGAAACACCAGTTCTTATCTGATCACTGAAGTTGTTATAAACAAGCATATGGTTGCAAGAAGAATTATGACAGAGGCAGATGTAAATTTATCTCATTTATTGGATTTATTGGATAAATACAGACGAGTGGTTTACGAATTTGGCTGTTCTTAATTCTTAGCGGGTTGGCGTCAGACATTGGTTTAAGCTGGTCGTCTGTAATTGTATGTAATCTTCACAAGGATATATGTGGTTTCCCAAATCAGTTGTCCTTAGAGAGAAGAGGATGTAAGGTTGAGAGAAGAGGAAAGGGAACAAATATGTGTTGCTCAGAAAGTGAGTTGGATAGTGATGTTCTTTTGTTCCATAGTAGTATCATGACATTGATGGGTTGTTCTTTTTTTCTTCCTTGCCAGCAATATGTGAGGAAGAGGGGTAAGAACTTTATGTGACGATGGATGAGAAGGTAAGTCAGGGGTTTGCTGATCAACCAGCCATATAGCAGCCTGTAAGCTCTTCTTGAATTCAATTTTCTTGATGATTTATACAGCGAAACCAAACATCGCGTAGGCTCGTTAGATTTCTCAAGTTTTGTTTCCTAGTATATTTTCTAGGGTTCTCATTCACTGATTAATGTTTTCACATATTTGTGTGAGGAAAGAAGAAATTTGTTGTGTTAGTTAGCAATCCGGCTGTGCAATTATAGACCAATCAAACAGCAGTATTTAGCAAGGAAAACTCAAAGCCTGTTTTAATGGTTTACTGAGACAGAATGTAAAAATTCAATTCAATACCAGAAGTGTATGTGTGCTACGCAGACGTGAGTGTTTTCAGTAAGTGACTGTAAATCAGAGAAGACATGACATTCAGTTTTGTAACAAAGTTAAGCA
Source organism: Ascarosepion bandense (assembly GCA_037127315.1). Lineage (NCBI taxonomy): Eukaryota > Metazoa > Mollusca > Cephalopoda > Sepiida > Sepiidae > Ascarosepion > Ascarosepion bandense. Next base: position 76,107 of record JBBBDQ010029127.1, on the reverse strand, counting down.
ACATCAAGCCTGGTCAGTACCTAGATTGGTGACTGTTTGAAAATACCAGATGTGCTAAACTTGTTTGTAATGGTTAATAGCTTGGAAATGAAAATCGAAGAGTTGAGTTCCAATTCCAGTCAGGTTCATTTCATTATATTCTACGAGCAAATACTCTTCTCCGCTCAGCTATGGGTTAAATAGTAGGACTTGTATCATTACATCTGTGCTGCTCCAGCCTGTAGGATGCACACTGCCATGATAAAATGTCTTTAAATGTGACTTGAAATCTGCTGTGATCAAAATAGGGACTTGGAAATTGATGATTTGCCTTTGCCTTTGGCTAGTTTTACATGCAAGCATCGCCATTGTAGAGAAGAAATGAACCCGACTGTAGTCAGACAGAAAAGAAAGAAAAAACTGTAACTACAGCCACTTACCTTCAAATGCCGGCACTGTCCCAGAGACTGCCACTGACAAATTAGTCTGTTCAACCACAGTAAATACTGATCTATAACAAACAAACTTCTGAATCTATTGTCTAACTAGATGCACAAAGCCAGATATATAAAACTGGCAGCATTTACAAATACAAAATTATACTACTGTGAGTAATAATAACTCAGTAACTTTTATTGTTACTCATAAAAAATCAATAATTTCTTCACTAAGTGAAACACATTTTAAAAGCACAAGCAAGAAGCAGAAAATTTTGAGTGAGAAAATCCAAATTTTAGTTCATAATTTTGAACTTACCAAGTTCACATTAAATAATGCAGCAAAATTTCTGATCATAGTTCATGTGGTACATAAACAAGAAGAATAAATTTTATATAAATTTTTTAAACAATTTTTTATTTAAATTCAAATGTTACTTTTTTCACTATTATATAAATTACTGGAATTGCAAATCTAATAAAATATATTGTCAGATTTAATTTAAACTAGTTCTGTGCCTGTCACTTTACTGATGACAAAATGATTTAAAATCTAAATTATTTATCAATTTTAAATACTACATTTATTAGACAATATATTCAATTTAAATACAGAATAAGTAATAAAAATACCTTCAAAGGGTTGGTTTATACTTATTTCCTGTTATTTAAGGGTTGTTAACAGAGAGAAAGAGAAATTAGCCTTCATGACACATGCTAATTTCATCACATTGTGTAGATGTACATTTACATACACTCCTGATCAAAATTTTAAGACCACTTAAAAATCTTTAAAAAGAAATATTTTTTTTAAGGATAGATTTTAAACTCCTCCCACTTAAGGTTACCAATACTACAATCTAAAGGGTTATGGAAACAAAAAGCTATATTCCAAACATTTTATTTAGAAATTTACATGGTTATAAAATGAGGCAATTTACACATGATCAAAATTATAAGACCAGAGACAAAAATTCTATGAAATTGTACAAAAAGTGTATGAAAACATTCAACAACTAAATTTAATAATGAGTTCTACCGCCAATGTTTTGATGACTTCAAAAATTCTGTCGGGCATGCTAGAAATAAGCGTGAAGTTCATGAAGTTCATTTTTTGTTGAATATTGTTTGCCATTTTGATAAACATCTCTTGTCATCCATCCTCAAACATTTTCAACTGGGTTCAAGTCTGGTGAGCATGCAGGATGTCCCAAGAGATGGACCCCATTTTCTTGTAGAAAGGTCAAGGTCCGTCTTGCTGCATGGATTGCAGCATTATTCTGTTGGAATAACCATCCATCCACACAGAAACGATGGCCCTCCATCATCAATGATGCTTTTTGTAGCATGCTAACATAACCAGCCGCTGTTTGACAACCCTGCACCACCTGGAGCTCCATCGTCCCTCTGTAAGAAAAGGCACCCCGTACCATTAGGGACTCTCTACCACTATGACGTGTGGAAAAAATTTCAGGAGGCATGTTTTTGTTATGCCAATATTGTTGGAAGCCATCAGGACCATCTAGATTGAATTTTTTCTCATCAGAAAACAGGACTTTCATCCACTTCTCAACATCCCATGTTTGGTATTCACAACCAAACTTTAAGTAGTCCACCTTGTGACATGGAAGCAGCTGAGGAATTTGTTTACGCTTTTTATTTACCATGCCTTTTTGCCATAAGTGCCATCTGATGGTTACGGGACTGCAATCAGCATCTGTGACTGCCTTAATTTGACTAGAAGAAAGTCCTGTCTCTTTCATAACAACCCATCTTAATCTCTTACTCAATTTTTGGGGGCCTACCAGAGGATTTTGCTTTTCCATAATTCTCACTGTTCTTTAGAAAGTTGCAAATCACAGTTTTACTGCGATTTCCCTTAGCTGCGATCGCCTGCTGTGACAAACCTTGCTTATGGAATTCTAGAATTCGAGAACGCTCAACTTTGGTAAGTTTGCTTGCTTTAGGCATGGTAACACCTTTATGCAGTGATTGCTAATCTCTAACTGAACTAAAAACATTGGAATTACCATAGATCTAACAATTTATACTCCTGGTTTTATAATCTTGATCATGTGTAAATCGCCTCATTTTATAAAAATGTAAATTTCTAAATAAAATGTTTGGAATGTAGCTTTTTGTTTCCATTTAGATTGTAATATTGGTAACCTTAAGTGGGAGGAGTTTAAAATGTATGTGTAAAAAAAAAATTCTTTTTAAAGATTTTTAAGTGGTCTTAAATTTTTGATCAGGAGTGTATGTGCATGTATATTTCAATTCAATGACAGACCTAAAAATATCCCTATGAAATAAAAAAAGAGCTTTAATGATAATCATATTTATTGCAAAAAGTTCCATAAAAAATTATCTGATTCTTGGGATATAAAAAATTAACTATTTTCTAATTTTATGATTTTATTGTTGTACAGAGAGCGTGTGAGAGGAATGCATTATTCAAATGTCTTATTTCAAAGTCAATCAAATTGTGTATAGATATGTGCTTGTAAGTACATTAAATAGCACAAGCAGTGGCAATTGTGGAACTCTGAAAGTGGGGTGGGGTAATTCGGGGGCTGATATTTTTCTGGGGAGGAGGGGTCAAACTCAAGTAGTGTCTTCATTATCATACTACACTACTATTGGATACACAACTTTGAAATGCATTTGAGTATACAAAATTAAACAGAATATCTTTTCGATCATAGTAGTGGTATTCTAATCTAGTCTTTCCCTCTTTTCTACTCTCAAGAGTAGAATACAAGAGAAGTTAATTTCAAAACAAAATCAAATGTCTGTTTCTATCTATCTGGTTGTTTCATTTTGTTAGTTTGTTTTTTCAAACTGGTATCTTTATGTGTCCTTAAAAAGCTAAATGAAAAAGAAAACAGAGAGAAAAGATAAAATCTTATAAAAACCAGAGACTGATCAGTTTCATAAATTTTTTGAGCTTATAAAAGTGGGGTCCAGCCAAAGGGATAGCCAGTGGGGGAGGGGGGATTGGCCCTCTTCTCCTTCCCATGTACAATTGTCACTGAGCACAAACACATGTAATTTATTCATGTCCAACAGATTTACAAACCCAGACCAACAGAATATCCTACTGCTATCAAAGAGCAGACTGGGATTCATTCCGTGACTGCCTCTGCTATGTCCCTTGGAACAATGTTTTTAGTCTTTCCATCGAAGAATGTGCATCAAAGGTCTCCTCCTGGGTTAAGGCTGGTATTGATGCATTCATCCCTGCCAGGAAATTTCAGCTTAAATCCCATTCACCTCCCTGGTTCACACCTGCTTGCCCGGCCGCCATTGCCCACCGGAATCACTTCTTCCGGCTTTATCGTAGCCATATGTCGGACCAAAACAGGCGCTTTTTTGCCTCAGCTCGTAATAAGTGTAAAAAGACACTTAACGAAGCTAAGATGCTGTTTGCTGCCAGGATGAAACAGCGCATAGCATCCGTTCGGTACCAAAGACTACTGGCGCCTCTGCAAATGCGTGCTTAGCAAGAGTAAGTCCTCAATACCCCCACTAATAAACGATTTTGAGGTTCTCACCTCCTCAGCGGACAAGGCTGAATGCTTTGCCCACAGATTCTCAACCAATTCGACTCTGGATTCATCTGGAATCCATACACCCGATTTCCCATCTAGAACTGAGGCCCAATTGAATGGTGTCCACATCATACCCACGCTGATTTCTAGCATAATCTCAAAACTGGACCCTCACAAAGCGAGTGGTGGGGATGGAATCCCATTCATAGTTTTGAAGAATTGTGCCCCTGAACTCTCCTCTAACCTTTCTAAGCTCTACAACCTCTGCCTATCTTCCTCCTGCTTACCTGCCTGTTGGAAGTCTTCTTCTGTGGTTCCAATATTCAAGAACACTGGTGAACCATCGGACCCCGCAAATTACCGCCCCATCAGCCTTCTTCCGATCTTCAGCAAAGTGTTCGAAGCCATTATCAATGCCAAGGTCGTTCAACATCTCACAGCCCATGGGCTCCTCTCGGACAAACAGTATGGCTTCCGCTTCACCAGGTCCACTGCTGACATGCTAACGACCATCACCGAGTATATATACCAGGCTCTCGACAAGAATGGTGAAGCCTGAACTGTCGCCTTGATATCTCTAAAGCATGGCGTGCCGGTCTTCTACGGAAACTGCGAAGCTATGGCATAACTGAACTTTTGTTGGACTTAATCCGGTCATTCCTCTCTAACTGCACACTGAAGGTGGTATTAAACGGACATGCCTCCCAGAACTACCCTACAAATGCGGGTGTACCCCAAGGCTCTATCCTAGGTCCTACGTTCTTTCTAATCTATATCGATGATCTCCCCGATACCATAAGATCACAAGTAGGCATGTATGCCGATGATACCACAGTTTACTCTCACCTCAATCAAAAATCTGGTGTAGGTGACAAGGCGACCCTCGTTGCTGAGCTTGAGAAGGACCTCCAATCCGTGGTGGATTGGGGTAAGAAATGGCTCGTTAAATTCAATTCTTCCAAAACGAAGCTGCTGTCAATTAACCACCACAGACAACCTCACCTCCCTCCCATTAGCATGGAACAGGCTTGCCTCCCAGAGAGTAAATCACTACGTCTGCTTGGCCTGACACTCTCAGCGGACCTCAAGTGAAATGACTACGTTGAATCCATTGCTAAATCCGCAGCTATGAAAGTTGGCTCTCTGTGCAGGGCCCGGAAATTCTTTCCGCCTGAATCTATCCTGCAATTATATAAATCCACCATCCGCCCATGCATTGAGTACTGCTGCCACATCTGGTCAGGTGCCCTTTCTATTCTCCTCGGGGTTCTTGACAAAATACAGCAAAGAATCTGTAATGTGATTGATACTGACTTGGCTGACCGCCTGCAGTATCTCTCTCACCGGCATGACGTGGCTTCCCTGTGCCTCTTCTATAAATACTTTCATGGCTTCTGCTCTGATGAACTTAAATCACTGGTACCTCCAGATGTGAATTTGCACGAGATACTAGATTGGCAACTAGGTCCCACCCTTTTACAGTGAAACCAATGAAATGTAACCGCAATTTCTACTCCAACAGATTCTTTCCTTGCACTTCCCCCCTGTGGAATTCCCTACCGCATGCTTGCTTCCCCGACGGCTACAACCTCCAGGAGTTTAAATGTAAGGTCAATAGACACCTCCTAACACACTAACTCACACCCACTCTCTCCAACTCTCTCCCTATGTACATCCTAAGTCGTCTATCACCCTCCTTCTGGCATTTCCTATACCCAATCCCTCTATGTAACCCTCTGCGCTATAGTGGCAGTGGAATGCCTTGCTTGGGGTGACACGATTAAAAAAAAAAAAAAAAAAAAAAAAAATACAAGTGTTCAAAGTCACATGCAGATAATGTGTGATGAACAGAAAATCAGTTCTACTTTCTTAAAAACTGGATAAAAATGTCTTCCAAAGCTATCAATTTGTCATGAACTGACTGATAATAAAAATTTCAAAAATATTCTAATGAATTAATATATTTTTTTATTTGGTCATTGTTTATAAGTAGAAACTGTCATTTACATAATGGTCACAAATTTGCTGACAAATTTTGTTTCTCAAAGTTAAAACACTTGATTTTGTCTTTTGAAAAATCTTTTCTCTGGAATTTTACTTCTTGCCTTAAATTCTGTGTTTATTCCTATTCACTATTTTTATTGCATTGGTAAAGGTGGTCACTGGTGACAAGCTTAAATTTGCCTTCTCTTTTTTTAACTTTAGTTATAATTTAAATTAATGCATAAATGCCTGCACTAAGATATAGAGTCTTTCAAAAAGCACATATGTAATCTCTAAAAAATCTAGTTGATTATATTTTTTCTCTTAGCCAAAAACAAATATTTTTTATTCAGTGCATTTTCATGATTTCCTTCTTACTTTGTTCTGATATCAATATATTATAATCCATAAATAATCCACACACACACATACACACACATGCATACACACAAAGACGCACACATATATATACACACATATATATATGTAATAAGAACCATGAGATAATCCATCAATGATAATGATAATAATAATAAAAATAATTCATAAATAATACACCTATCCCCAACACACACATATAATAAAGCAACATTTTATTTTGCACACACGCACACACACACACATAGTGACGTTAATAAATAAATATGCATATGAAGAGGGTGTGGTTACAATGTATAGTATTATTATTCAGGTGTTAATAAAACAGTGCTCAATATGAACAGAGCTGTATTATAATAAATGTATATATTATCCTATGTCTATGGAATGACTCGGAGTTTCATGCATTACACAATCATCAGATGCATATTTCAAAGTGACAGTTTAATAGATTTGAATTTAATTTCACTTGATGTTCATGGGAATTAAATCTTATAAATTTAACTTACTGCTTTTTTAAAAACAAGATTAAAATTTAAATATTCTACGGTTACATGAAGATAAAAATTTAAAATAGATTGAATAACAGAACAGATTAGGTTCTATAGCCTTGGTTTTCCTGCAGTAGTTTACTACTGCAGGAAAATCTTCTGGCTAGTCAATCATGTCTTGAAAGAGACATGATCGTTTGCAATTAACTGATTCATAATCCATAAATAACACACACACACACACACACACACACACACACACACACACACACATCTATATGATTAGATAAAGAGCAAATAGGGAACATTTATCAATCTAATATGTTTCCCTTATATTAAAACTTCATCAAAGAATGAGATATGGAGAACAAGAAGAAACAAGTACTGGTATTTTTACTTTTGTATTGTTTGCTTATTGATCAATCATGTTTTAAAGGTATACAACTTTTTAAAACAATATATAATTTGTGGTATTCTAAATTCATGGGGAGATGATGTCTACCTAAAAATCCATAAATATTGCTATAAGTTTATAAAATTCCTGGTTTTTCTGTATGGGCATAAGATGATAATGTATATTCATAATTGTGTATCTATATATATATATTTTCTAAACATATGCTGTTAAATATAAGAAACAATGAATGTCTATTATGTTTAATCATGAGCAGTTCTAAACGTCATATTTTTGCTTTAATTTCAGTTGAAACTTCAGTTGTTATTATAATAACCCAACAAGCACTAAACTAAATTCTCTACAAAAAATCAATGTAGTGTACCAATTTACATGCCCATTCAGAGATTGCATCTCTGATACTAATAAAAAACCCGGTACATATATTGGTTTTACTACAACCACGCTCTCCTGTAGACTTACATGTCATCTTTCTGATCAGAGTACTATTTAACAACATTTCTCTGAAAAACATAAACATGTAGGTAATATCAGACAGATTTTGGTCAACAATACGGTGATCCTTACTCATACACACAGTAAGAGGAACCTGCAGATATTGGAGGCCATGTACATCAAATCTAAACAACCAACACTCAATAAAATCAACTTTAAATCTGGAAATAACATATTACATTGCATTTGACTATATGGTTTTGTTGTCATTTTGCGCTATCATGTGTTGCGACGTCATAAAACCGCATCGCAAATTTAAGAACTGCGTTTATTATTTTTGGTAACTATTGCTGTTGCCAAGCAGAGTTTTATGCCAACACAAAATAAAATCGTTGGTGATGGTGGATGTTATAATTTTTCAGTCTAAACAACCTCTCTGAAGATGGCTCATGTGAACCGAAAGCTTAGAAGAAAATCAATAAATAATTATTCAAATGTTGGAGAATTTTTGTCTTTATTTTCAACTGAAATTAAAGCAAAAATATGACGTTTAGAACGGCTCATGATTAAACATAATAGACATTCATTGTCTCTTATATTTAACAGCATATGTTTAGAAAATTACTTGCTGCCTCAATACACTAAATATATATATGTATATACATGTGCCATGCATGTGTGTGTGTGTGTGTGTGTGTGTGTGTGTGTGCGTGCGTGCGTGCGTGTTTAGTAAACATTATGTTTGTTGGTTTTATGCATATTGATTTGGGAACATTTTTATGTACATACCATTTGTTTTAGATAAACATACTTAGATTCTTTAAGAATAGATTCAGTAAAGGTTGGTGTTTTTGACATATGTTTGTAGTTGGTAATATTGTCATTAGCAGGCTCTCAAAGTGCTTTCTTTGTAAAGAATTATGTTCATTTTTAATTAGGGTGACATTAGTAAAACCTATATTTAGATAAAGTAAAGTATTAAAAAAAGTTAAGATCTTAATAATTTTTAAGTTAAAATAAAGCACAACTAATTTATAAACTGAAGGAATATTTTGTACAGTTATTCATTTATGTTTCTTTTTCTAGAAAAATGGGTCAAGTTTTGAAAATTCTTAACGGCTAAAAGTATTAAAGCAAACATATTTTTTAAGAAATTCATGTTACTGTTTTATTAATGATCGCTTTATACTCTGCTACATTTTCAAATAATAATGTTATTTTGTCAACAGAATCTAGTCTATATCAATATTCTGTTCACTTAATTTCTGATATTTTTATATAAAACCATATTATTGAAGATTTTCCATTACTGTTCTCTAATGTATGATATTTCAAATCCAATAAAAAATTCCCATTTAAAGCATTAAGCATTTGGATACATTTGTTCCTTAACTGAAGGCCTGATATTAACACTTCAATAAAAGACTGCTGACTAAGCACATTGCTTGTAACAATGAAAAATGCTCTTTGAACTTTGAATGACTTCAAGTTTTCTTCAAATAATGGAGACTAATTTTACAAAATGACTCATTCATGAACTAATATATCCACAAGTTTATTAATATGTAATCTATATAGGCATATTTCTAAGAACTGGCATATGAGGACACATCGTTCATATGTTCAGACGAGTAACATTCTTTAGTTCTATCACTTCAGTCACCCAAAGCTAGGATCTACCATACTTTGTACATGGCATCAACTCATCCTCATTCCATTCATATTCATTTGGTAAGGAGGAAGTTCTACTCAGACAGTTTCTTCCCCAGAACTTTCACTTAATGTAATAAACTCCTAAGTGGATGCTTCCTTGACTATAAAAATCTTAACCTCTTCAAGTCTTTTGATAAATTATCTTTTATTTTTTTAACTTATCAGTTTATAAGTATTTGCAGACATTGATTGGTTAATGCAAAATACTTCTATGTGCTGAGTTCTTGTAAAATGATGGCATTTATAGCTCTTCATAATTTCTTATCTTTTGTTGTTCTTATTAAAATTTTGTCTTTTTGTTATCTCTCCTAAACACCTTTCTGCCATCCATTGTTTTCCTTTGACCCTCTTGCCTTCAATCTGTCCTGTGAGTATCAAATTTTCCAAGCTCTCTTTACTCATTATGTGCTCTGGAAATTTCAACTAACTCTTTCTGATGTTAAGTATAAGGGTTCCTTTTACTTCTGTTTTCTCTATAACTTCATCATTGCTTGCATGTTTCGTACCTGGTATTCTCAGCATCCATCTGTAAAACCATATTTCTGTTGATTCAAGTTTCTTCTTCATCTGTGATGAGATTGTCCAACATCCACTACCATATAAGTGGACTGATATAATGTAACAGTTAAGTACTCTTTTCCTTGTCTGTAATGAAATTTTACTGTTTGTTAATAGTTTGCTTAGTTTTTGGAAGGAATCTTTCACTGCCCCAATGCACCATTGGATTTCAGTGTCATTTTTTTCATCTGCTGTTAAAGCACTTACCAGATATTTCCTTGGCAGACCGGCTGCAGTCACTCTCTCACCGGCGTGACGTAGCTTCCCTGTGCCTCTTCTATAAATACTTTCACGACTTCTGCTCCGATGAACTTAAATCACTGGTGCCCTCTAGGTATGAATTTGCACGAGATACTAGATTAGCAACTAGGTCCCACCCTTTTACAGTGAAACAGATAAAATGTAACCCAAATTTCTACTCCAACAGCTTCTTTTCTCGCCTGTGGAATTCCCTTCCGTATACTTGCTTCCCTGATGGCTGCAATCCACAGGAGTTTTAATGTAGGGTCAATAGACACCTCCTAACACACTAACTCGCACCCATTCTCTCAAACACTTCTCCCATCCATGCAACCCCCCTCCTCGGTATCCTTACCCGTCTATCACCCTCCTTCTGACATTTCCTATTACTTTCCCCCTATGTAACCCCCTAACCACTCTTTCTCAGCACTTTCCCCTATGTAACCCCCTAACCACTCTTTCTCAGCACTTTCCCCTATGTAACCCCCTGTGCAACAGTGGCAGTGAAATGCCTTGCTTGGGGTGAAATGATTAAAAAAAAAAAATCTCCAATTTGTAATTTGTAAAATACTAGGGAATATAAAATATATAGTAAAATTTTATTGGACTTTGAGATAACAATATGATGTAAATAAACAAAAAGACTTTCTCTTGACGTATACAGATATACACTCTGTCGTTAAGAAATGCATAAAATTCCAAAACTAAACTCAAAAGAAACCTGGATCTTTGAACAGTGATAAATTGAATTTTGAAAATGTACAGCAGCAGTAAAGTATTTTATGATAACATTTGAACAGTTTCCAATTTTTGGTACTAACCTATTGGCTGTCAAGATTTTGGAAAATAAATTTCTTTGATCTGGGGCGACTGAGGAGGTATTTCTTCAATATGATGTCACATATTAGCAGGTCTGGTAAATGCTGAACTGAAAATAGTGCAATTTTATTTTCTCATGTTATTAATAATTTCTAGTTGTAGATATTTATTATCATTTTAAGTAATGATATTTATGGCATGATTCTTTCATGTGCTATGTTCCTATAGGGCATAAATAATCATGGCTCTCCACAATTTCCTTTGCATAGTAGCTCTTAATAAACGTAGTCTTTTTGTTATTTATCCTACACTTTGTTACACTATGCATTTACTCTAGCTTACTAAGTAGGTAATGCATTGATTTCCTCTGACTCTCTTGCCTTCAAACTGTCCTGTCAGTATCAAATTTTCCAAACCCTTTTTCCTCATTATGTGTCTATAATTTCAACTATCTTGTCATGATGTTAAGTATAAGCTTCTTTTTGTTTCTTTTTTTTTTTAAACTTTGTCATTGTTCACATGTTTAGTCCATGGTATTCTTAGTATCCTTCTCTAAAAACACATTTCTATTGCTTCAAGTCTATTCTTCATTTCTCATGAGATTGTCCAGCATTCTCTGCCATATAGAAGGACTGATACCATGTAGCATTTCAGTACTCTTTTCTTCATTTATAATGAACTTTTTCTGTTTCTTAATACTCTGCTTAGCTTTTGGAATGCATCTTTGGCTTTCCTAATGCACCTTTGGATTTCAGTGTCACCCCTTCTATCCTCTGTTAAAACACTTCATGATACTGCTGGTAAATGTAATCAACAATGTCTTGTGGTAATTTTTAACATCAACTTGAGAGTTTTCATGTTAAAAAGTGGAAAAATTTTAACAAATTCAACATTATGGATAAAAAATAGTAAATTTTATTGTGTTTTTTTAGACTTAGCAAAACAAATTCATGGATTTGGATAAAAAAATGTAGAACCCAGAATGATGTAAAAATCTAAACATTTTAGTCAGTTGTACTTAGTTTAATTTGTAATGCATGTAAATGTAAATAGAAAAAGAAAATGTTGATAAGATTTGTGAGTTGTGAAAGTCACAAAGCACTGCTTGGTGCCTCCAATCAGGCTTCCACTTCCTCCCTTGAAAGGTTGTACACACTCACCCAGACCATACCAGGTTACCCGTTTGTACACTACTTACATTATTTGGACTATTGTCCTCATCTTTGTTGCCATTTGTACAACCTTTTGGCCATTGTATGCTCCGGCCTTCTTCAGGTGCTAGGAATTTTGAAATTCAAATGGTAACAATGATGGGGACAATAGTCTGAATAATGTAAATAGTGCAAATACTACCTCATTTCAGAATTATAGACAAATTACCTGTTTGTAGCAGTGTTCAGCAGTTTGTTGAAAAGAGATATTTTCTTTTCTTGGAATGAGATATATATTTAAGTGATAAGTTGTAGTGGCACATGGCTTAGTGGTTAGAATGTTTGCTAACTGGGTTCAGATCTCACCATAGTTGATTTGTCAGAAAGGTTACTTCTTGATGCTATCAGTCTGGACGAGGCGATCCCAGCATGTAACACCTTTGGAAAGTGCCTGAAAACCACATCACAGGTTGATCCAAGCTTTATAAGTGAAATTGTGTAGAAGGAAACCTTTGGAAGCTGTCAATAGTTGTGCTAGCATGAAGTCACAAGTCATTGCAACCGAGGCCTAGTTCAGACTGTTGTTCACACTAGATAGCATGCTCTCTCCCAGAAACTGTAACTATGGTCCTCTCATCATAGTTGCAGTATAAACCAAAGGTGGGCTTTGTGGATGTTGAACAAGCACAAATGTGTCTTAGCAGACATCTGCAACAGGGATTAGCTAGCCGCCTTAGTAGACAGACATTTTTGGATACGAGTAGCCAGTCATACAAGTTGTAGCAAAGATATTGTTGTCATAACAGATAGTCTTGTGATTGTATTATGTTTGTATGCAATACAACAAGATTCATTGAGCAGTAAGAAGTCCTCTGGACTAAAAAAGAGTTACTTCTTGTCCCTATTACCCACTGTAGTTGAGGAGCAGAAGAAAAGAGAAAAGAGTCATATTTTTTTTCTTTTATACTGTTTTATGCAACAGCCCCTGTTGAACAATAGAAGAATTCTCCTGTTAGACAAGGTGGGGTAATCTCACATCATTAAAAATAAAAAATTATCTTGGTTTTAATTGTTTAATTGATGTTATATTTCACCTGTTGACCTATACAGTTAAGACCCATCATGTCTTTGGTTCAAACTCCACCCACGTCTATAGAACAGGTGAAGAGGCTCATCCCTTGTTTCCTGTTTAGAATGTGGTTTCTGGTTTTCTCTTTTCCAATCTTTTCACTTTTTTTTTTTTTTCAATTGGAGTAGATAGACTAAACTATTGCCCAGTTCACAATCCACCCACGCCAATTGAACAGATGAAGAGGCTCATCCCTTGTTTCCTGTTTAGGATGTGGTTTCCAGCTTTCTCTTCTCCAATCTTTTCACTCTTTTTTTTATTTTATATTTTTTTCAATTGGAGTAGATAGACTAAACTATTGCCCGGTTCACAATCCACCCACATCTCTTGAACAGATGAAGAGGCTCATCCCTTGTTTCCTGTTTAGGATGTGGTTTCCGGCTTTCTCTTTTCCAATCTTTTCACTCTTTTCACTTTTTTTTTTCAATTGGAGTAGATAGACTAAACTATTGCCCGGTTCACAATCCACCCACGTCTCTTGAACAGATGAAGAGGCTCATCCCTCTTGTTTCCTGTTTAGGATGTGGTTTCTGGCTTTATCTTTTCCAATCTTTTCACTCTTACATAGCCACCTGCGCATCAGTGGCATTACCTCCTTGCTTGGGGTGATATGATTAAAAAAAAACAAAAAAACATAAGATCACCCCTTTTCTATTTTACTGGTAACATGGATATTTCACTCAGCTTCTTCTCAAGATTTGCTACTTTGTAGAACAGACTCTCAAGGGGATGCTTTCTCAGTCACTTTAATCTTAACCTTTTCAAGCCTATATTTAGTCATTACCTATTCTGCATATCCTGATAATCTGCACTTACCTCTTCCTTTTACATCTATACAACAACCACATCAGTAACATTCTACCTGGAGTGGTTCTTGGGCTTGTATTTGGTGAACATTTAGCAAAAATAATTTTTTTCATGTTGTTAATATATTTTTTACTTCAATACTTGCTTATGTGTGGATATAATTTCATTAAAATTTGCATATTTCTTTTAACAAGAAAAAAGATAAGATGACCATAGTTCAATTAAAAAACAGAGTTGATTTTAAATTCATGGAGAAAGAGATAACCTTAATTTAATATAAAAACAGTAATGAAATTAGTTTAATAAAGAGACAGAGATGACCTTAGTTTAATAGGGAAACAAAGATGATTTTAATTTAATAGAGAAATTCAGATAACCTTAGTTTAATAGAGAAAGAAATGACCTTAATTTAAACGAGAAACAGAGACGATCTTAGTTTAATAGAAAAACGGGGATGACTTTAATTTAATAGAGAAAAAGACAACCTTAATGACCTTAGTTTAAGAGAGAAAGAAATGATCTTAGTTGAACAGAGAAATAGATATGACCTTAATTTAACAGAGAAACAGTGATGACCTTAGTTTAAGAGAGAAACCAAGATGATCTTGGGTCCTGGTTACAACAGTAAACTGCATCTAGAATATAGAAAAACATACATTTTTGAAGGAAAAATATTACCAACAATATATTTTTTGAAGAAAAATTATTACCATAACACATCTTTGAAGGAAAATAATTATTCTCAGCAAAACATTTTTGAATACAAAACTAGAAGACATTTTCAGTTTTCTAAAATAAAAAAGAATTAAACAAAAAAACTTTCATTAAAACCTGACTTCACTCTTCACTCTTCTCACTATAACTGAACATTAAAAAAAACTACCTTAAAACCTCACCTTTTTGGCATTAAATAACCCACAGAAGTTGATATGCCGTTAAAGAAAACTCAGGCTCAAACTAAAGCTCAGGATGATCTTAATTTAATAAAGAAACAAAAATTACTTGAAAGAGAAAGAGATGATCTTAGTTTAACAGAGAAACAGAAATTACCTTAGTATACAAGAGAGACAAAGATGACTTTAGTTTAACAGTGAAATGGTGATGACCTTAATTTTATAGAGAAGAAATCTACAAAATGAGATGTTTTCCTGTTTATTTTTTAACATTCTATGTACAATGTTAATTTTCAATACTTAAAATAAATCTTAAATTATCTAAGTTAATGACTATGAAATACATTGTAATAAATCAGTGATGTGTATTTTGACTGTTGTCATATTTGGCCAGGTGCCAATGCTGTTTATCTCAGGCTTCTTGACAGGCTCCAAAAGAAAATCTGTAATGTAATTGGTCCGAACCTGACTCCAGCCACTTTCTCACCAGTGACATATGGCTTCCCTCTGTCTTTTCTACAAATATTTTCATGGCTTCTGCTCCAACAAGCTTAGTTCACTGGTGTCCCCTCCACAAGAATTTACTCAAGCAACCAGACTGGCAACAAGGTCCCACCCTTTTAGAGTTAAATCTACCAAATGCAGCCGACACTTCTGCTCCAACAGCTTCTTTTCTCACACTTCTCATCTGTGGAACCCCCTTCTGTATACTTGCTTTCCTGATGGCTACAACCTCCAGGAATTTAAATGCAATGTCAATTCCCATCTCTTATACTCTTGACTCTAGTCCTTCCCTCGTCCATTCTACATTAACTTGTGTATCTTGTTCTTTTCCTTTCCCACTCTACCTTTGCAACTGTCATCACACCTGTATTCCCATCCTTCTCTTACCCTTTCTTGGACACCCACTGTAACTGTTTCATCTTTCTCTTTACTCTCCACTTGCTTAAACTTTTACTTTATTATGTAGCCCCCTGTGCATCAGTGGTGGTACCACCTTGCTTGGGGTGAAATGATTAAAAAAATAAAAGATAATGATGAGAAAGGGAAATAAGGATGGTCAGAAAAGCAAGAAAGAAAACAATCATATAGACATCTTTCCAAGAAAGAGAACTGTCATATTGACATTTCTCATGTTCTGTCATTAAACCAACCACAAAACAGAGATTAAATACTTACACAATATTAACAACATTCATAAAATGTGACTCTTATAACTCTTAGAGTTTGAAAATATCTTTCCACTGTAAACAAATTTAGAACATACTTGAGGGTGTATTAAGAAGGGATAATAATAATTTTGTGATTATTAATCTAAACCAAAAAGACCTGTTAGCCAAATTTTTTTAATCAATTTAATCCAAGCAAGGTGAGAATGCCACTAAGACACAAGAGGTTACTGGTAGTGAAAGAGAATGAGAAAGCTTTAGGATAAGGAACACAAAACTCAGTTCTAAACAGGAAGCAAAGTGTCCATTCCTGTTCAAAAGATGGGGAAAAGAGTATGAAGCAGGAAAGAGGTAAACTTATCTACTCCTATCTTCAATGGATTTAGCAAAATATAAATGCTCCAGAAAATGAATGAAGAAAGAGATTTCATTTTTGATTTCATGTAACAGTTTCAGATTAAAAATAAAAAAGATACCTTATACCTACTTGTATATGTTGAAATCCCTACTTGATCACTGAAGTTAGGCAGCACTGAAACTGATTAGTACTTAAGTGGGTGACCACCTAAGAATACTTGGTAATGTAAGGAAATTGTTGTTTGAAGTAAATTAAAAAAAAGCTCAAGATATAAATCTATTTCTTTATGATGAATTAATTTGGACTGTAAGATTTATAGATTGAATGTTTATCCTATACAAGGCCCAAGAGCCACTCGATGTACAAGTTACAAAGTGAGAGGTAAAGAGCACAGTTTATATGGATATGTATGGAATATAACAGTTAACCCTAAACTTAAACAGGTTAAAATTGTAGTGATCAAGGAAGCGTCCACTTAGAAGTTGGTTCCAGGTTTGCCTATCATCTAGTTTACACCCTTCCTAGTCTCTTTAACAGGAATAGAAGTTTATCCCTTGTTTCTTGTTTAGGATTGGGTAGAAACCCAATTTTTAAAGTCTTTTCATTCTCTTTCACTCACAGTAGTGCTTTGTGTCTTAGTTGCATTATCACCTTGCTTGGGGTGAATTGATTAGAAAAGAGCTTTCAGTGTGCTAAATACAATAATTATTATGTCAACCTTCCAGATTTTATATTTTATATTGTCTTTCTTAACATTGTTCTATTAATCATGGAGTCAGTTTTTATTTTATAATGGCTTCTGAACCCTTTCTGCTGAATATGTTCCCTTTCTTGGATTAACTTTTCTTCCTCTTCCCTAATTCATATGCATTAAATTTGACCAGTCATGTAGCTGTTAACATCCAATCAGCACAGAAAACAGTCTTTTGAGAGACACTTCTTAGAAAAGATATGTTCCTGACATGTGGGTAGACACAACCTTTCACAACATCACCAGGTCTACTGCTGATATGCTAACGACCATTACCGAGTACATATACCAGGCACTCGACAAGAATGGTGAAGCCCGAACCGTTGCCTTGGATATCTCCAAAGCATTCGACAGGGTCTGGCATGCTGGCCTCTTGTGCAAACTGCGGAGCTATGGGATAACTGGACATCTGTTTGACCTCATCCAGTCCTTCCTCTCTAACCGCACATTAAAGGTGGTATTAAATGGGCATGCCTCCCAAAACTACCAGACGAACGCGGGCGTCCCTCAAGGTTCTATCCTAGGTCCCATGCTATTTCTGATCTACATTAATGATCTCCCCGACACCATTAGATCCCAAGTTGGCATGTATGCCGACGACACAACAATCTACTCCCGCATCGATCAGAAACCAGGTCTGGACGACAAAGTGAACCTCGCTGCCGCACTTGAAAGGGACCTCCAATCCGTAGTGACCTGGGGTAGGAAATGGTTGGTAAATTTCAATGCCTCCAAAACAAAGCTGTTATCAACTAACCACCATAGACAATCGCATCTACCTCCCATTAGCATGGGACAGGCTAGCCTCCCAGAGAGTAAAATACTACGCCTCCTTGGCCTTACACTCTCGGCAGACCTCAAATGGAATGACTATATTGAATCCATTGCCAAATCTGCTGCTATGAAAGTCGGCTCCCTGTGCAGGGCCCGGAAATTTTTCCCACCTGAAACTATTCTGCACATATACAAATCTACCATCCGCCCGTGTATTGAATATTGCTGCCATATCTGGTCGGGTGCCCCTGCTGCTCTCCTTAATACAAAATACAAAGGAGGATCTGTAACGTGGTTGATACTGACTTGGCAGACCGGCTGCAGCCGCTCTCACACCGGCGTGATGTAGCTTGTACATTGATGTAGCTTGTACATTGATGTAGCTTCCCTGTGCCTCTTCTACAAGTACTTTCATGGCTTCTGCTCCGATGAGCTTAGATCACTGGTGCCGCCTAAGCACGAATTTACACGAGATACTAGATTAGCAACTAGGTCCCACCCTTTTACAGTTAAACAAATAAGATGTAACCGTAAATTCTACTCCAACAGCTTCTTTTCTCACGCTTCCCACCTGTGGAACTCCCTTCCACAAGTCTGCTTTCCCGACAGTTACAATCTCCAGGTGTTTAAATGTAGGGTCAATAGACACCTCCTATCACACTAACTCCCAACTATTCTCAGAACACTCTCATCTACCCAACCCTCATTCTCGGTATCCTCACCCGCCTATCACCCACCCTCTGTTATTTCCTATATTTAATCAGCCTTTCTCCACTCTACGTAGCCCCCTGCACAGTAGTGGCAGTGACATGCCTTGCTCGGGGTGAAACACTTATAAAAAAAAAAAAAAATTACATCCCAGACTTATGAGTAAAGACAGCTTTTTGTAAAATCAACTAGTTTTTCTTTATGGGATTTCTATACTCTACTAGCATGTTCATTTTCTAGAAAATAAGACACTTCCTTTATATTCTTCTGGTTTCTGTCTCGCTGTCAGTTATAAACAGTAATACATGAATGATACAGAAGCACACCCAGTTATTACAGAGTTGTTTACCTTTGTCTGCTTGTTATCTACCCTTGCTTTTTTAAGTCACTCAATTAATAAGGTTGCTGACTGTGATAGATATGCTTTTGTTATGTTGACTATCCAGCATGAAATACTGTCTGTATATTTTGTTATGTTTGTGCAATTATTTGCTTTCTATGGCCAAATACTACAAGGTCACTCAATATTTGGCAACCCAACACCTTTATATATGCAGATTAATTTAAAGTGCATTTGCAATATCACAGATAATTGTTTTCTTTTTTCTTGTTCAAGATGGGATGAAAAAAAACATGAGTGGAAGACATTAAAAATAATATGTAGTTTGTGGCTTCCTTGTTTTGTAAAATAGACAGAAAAAAATAATACAAAATGTGAAATTGATACATATCCAGTTCAATGCCTTTCATTTAGCTTTGCCTTTGGCTGGAAGCACTTTATTAATTACTTGGCAACTGCAGTCATTTCTTGCACAGATCAATAACATTCAGATAAACTTTCATTATAAAAAGAAATAGTTTTGCTTTTGCCAGAGCATATCAAGATAGGAAAACAAAAAAGAAAAAAAAATTCTTTAAACAGACATCATTTCAAATTGACTACAATTATAAATTTCTACGTTTTTTGTTTTATTTTGTGTGTGTGTGTGTGTGTGTGTGTGTGTGTGTGTGTGTGTGTGTGTATTTAAATTGTTGCAATGTTTTGTGTATTTTTAACTTAAAATTCAATCAGGCAATTTATCACTAAAAATACCTGGATTAAAGTTATACACTGATGAGATAAAACATTGTTAATACCTGTCAAAAGAGGGTGTAAGGATACAGAAAGTAATTATCTCTCCTTGAAAGAGATAAGTCAGGTGGGTCACATGACAACTGTTTAGTGATATCACTCCATAAAGTGATGAAAGTGACAGTCAAATTCGGTTTGTTTATAGCTGCCACCACTTTCTTTTAGCCTGGGCCAAGGGGCCCAATCTGAGGCTAAATCTGCCTCTCCAGCAGTTTACAAGTTCACGCTGACATTTCGCTTTAGAATTATATCTTTCCCAGATATCGAAAAACTCCAGCTCATTTAAATCTGGAGTCATAAACATGGCTTCTCCAGACACACAAATATTTCCCTATTATATAATAGTCTTATTCTTTTTGTTTTTCTTTACACTCTGCTTTGCTGTGTAGATATATGTGATTATGACACCTCCAACCCATATTAGTCTCCTACCACTTTTTGGCAAAGTGTTTGAGGATATAATTAATACTGAAGTGGTTAAGCATCTAACCTCTCATGACCTACTCTCTAATAAACAATATGACTTCCATTTTGCCAGGTATACCACTGATATGCTAAGCTCTTTATAATAATAGTGAAGCTTAAGCTGTAGCTCTAGATATCTCAAAGGTGTTTGACAAGGTCTATCCTGGGACCTATGCTGTTTCTGATCTTTAACAATGATCTCCTTGATATCATCAGACATCAGACATTTATGAAGATGACACCATCATTTACTCCTGTCTCAATATAAAATCTATGAGAGCTGACAAAGTTGACCTGGCTGCTGATCTTGAAAAAGACCTTCAATCAGTGGTTACCTGGGGTAGGAAATGGTTTATAAATTTTAATGCCTTCAAAACAAAACTGCTCTTATTTAACTGCTATACTCGCCTGCCTGCTACCACCATAGTTGGTGCTAGACTCCTGGAGAGCAACACACTGTACCCTCTTAGTCTCACTTTTTCAACTGATTTGAAGTGGAATGCACAGTTTTGTGATTATTTTTTGTTGGCACAACTTAACCTCTGAAAATGATCATGGAAAGAGATTGAAAGTACTTGGGAACATTGAGAAATGAAAAATAAAATCAACTGTAAAAGTTACAGTGCATTTCTTACATGTTTCAATTATAATACACAAAAGATTATCCATGAGTACAAATGGATTTTATTAAAAATAAGCAGACATAATGTTTGCACTTTATTTAATCTGACATAAAAACCAAAATAGAACAATTTTTTTTTAATCTGATTGATAAACACTTTTTGAAAAGCTCAGAACTAAACAAAATTTTCAGTAGAAATACAATCAAACTGAGTTATAGCTCTACTAGTAACTTAGAAAATTTCATAAAGAAACAAAATGTCAGAAATTTAAATAGCATTGTACAAAACAAGATCATTGATAAGGAATGTAACTGCAGAGACAAAAATAAATGCCCACTTCAAGGACTTTGTAATACAAAAGAAGTCATTTGCAAAGCCTTAAATGGTAAAATCTTTCTGAGAACAAAGCACATTTGTTATTCCTTTTTCTTCAGCCATGTGAACCCTGGTGTTATTATATCATGGATATAATAATGCCTATAATGGGGAAAATGTAAATGAGAGGATAAATCTTTCTACCATGGTTCTTTCTTAGCAGAAGTTAGCTCTCTATTTGTTGACAAAACACTGTTTATCTAACTAGGCAAGAATTGTAAAAGACTTTTAAAGGTTTCCTCTAAGATATAGTGCAAGGGTATTAACAACAAATTCTGCTGCAATAACAACAATTTCATGAAGAAGTATTGATAACATCCTTCTAAGGAATTACATAATTTTATAAGTTTTCTTACTTTGGTAGTAAATAATATAATGATTCAAATCAATTATTGATGCATGCAGATGGAAGCAATGGAATATGATTGATTGATTGATTGATTTGGTATTTATTGATTATCAACCTCATGCAGGTTATTTAAAGCCAGAAAATATTTTTAGATTGTAAGAATTTTTGAAGGATAATAATATTTTACTGATAAGAGTCCTGCTAATTAACCCATAGCTGATAGAATAAGAGGTGGATTCATAGATTTTACAAGGGGACTTGCAATTAAAACTTGACTCCCTGATGTCCAATTCTGAGCTGTTGTTCATTGCACCACCTGCACATTCAAGTTTACAGTGCCTGGTATTCTCAAAATCTTGCTCTTCTAGATACTGATTAGGTTTGACATTGTTTAACTTCAGTGATCATATGAGAATGGGTGTTTTAACATGATATGCCTGTAAGCCTTGGGTTCAATAAAAACAATGTCACAGAGTAACAGAGTAACATTTTTGATAAGCTATTTTGCTAGAATAATATCATTTATTTTTATTGACACAATACAGGAACCTTAAAGGGAAAAAGAAATTTTTCATTAAAATTATATAATATGCCTATTGATTGAAACCAAACTAGGTTACCAGTTTGTAGCAGTATTTCCCGGTTTGTTGAAGAGGGATGTATCAGAGTGTTAGAGGGAGATATATATTTATGTAATAGGTTGTCATAGAGATAATATTGTGGTCACATGTGGTTTTTATTGAGCAGGAGACAGTGTAATGATTGTTTTCAATTCATACATACAGATGAAGGCAACAGAAAAAAATCTAACAGAGTATGTGGATGTTAACAAGGTCATTGGTTTTGTGTGAAGGTGCATGTTCAATATATTAACAAAGAAGATAAAAAAAAGCATACAAAAACTTATGTTTCTGCTACGGATGTTTATTGCTTTTATGTTGATTGTATTGAAATAGAGTTAAAAGGTCTCTTGAGTATGTCTGTTTATTTTAATTTTTTTGTTCTAAAATTATTTATGAGATGTAAGAATATAAACATGTAGACATGGTGAAGCTGAAGTCAGCCTTGTACTGGGTTTGGAAGACCGAGCCTCTCCTTCATTAGTAGGGCTGGTAAAACACATCCTATGAAGTTGATGGTAACTGGAAAAAGTTCAGTCATTAGTGAACTGCTAAACTAACATTTCCCAGTGAGAACTCTATTACTACATGAATCACATTTTGTAACCAAGAGGAGGAAAAGAAAGATTTTGTCTTTTCTAAAAGTGGGGTCATAAAATTACACCTTTGACAAGAAACTTCTAGTTTCTTTATAACCTTGATCATGAGAAAATTTATTTATTTATTTTTGTATTTGTTGTTATTATTTTATGTATTGATTTCATTTCATTTTCCTCTCAAGTACAGGATGCAATGAGTAAATTGTTGCCATTTTATGTTTTTAATTTTGTGCATGTGTGCTGTTTCTTTTTAGTTTTGTTTTCTACGCAGTATAGTAAGGTTAGTTGGACACCATCTGAGAGAAAATGTGCACCATGATGCAATTTGCTTTACCAGAAGTTTGGAAATGACATAATGTACTGCTTGAAATTCATGCCGAAAGCTCTAATATGAACCTTTCAGAGTGTTTGTGTTCAATGTGAGCACAGTGCAGAGGATTCAGAAAGAGTCTAATTGTGATTCCAAAAGTGTTTGGCGGATCACTAGTGATAGTAACTATATGCTTCCATTCATCTTCCCACAGGTCCACAGACTCAATACTGAGATCTACATCAAGTGCCTTGAGGAGGCAGTGCTATCCTGGGTCAAGAGAGTAGCTGCTGAAAGACCCTATGTCTAGCAACAGAACTCTGCACCATCCCACACAAGCAGAAAAACAGTCATGCCTGTCAAACAATTTCTGTGATCACAGCACCCCTTACATCTGACCACCCAACTCCCCAGACTGCAACCCCCTTGGTTACTATATGTGGGACAAAGCTGAGTGAGAGACCAAAAAAACTGCTTCTATCACTAAAGATCAACTGAAGGTAAGGATTATGGCAACAGTTAGCAACATAAAGAAAACAGTACAAAAAAGTTGCAGGAGATTCTGAAGTCGTCTGGAGGCTGCGGTTAAAATTTTATGAAATAAATTTACTCTTTAGTATTTCAAGATATCTTTGTATAATTTTGATTAATATATCTATTAAAATGAGATGTCAGTGTTATTTTCATTTTTGTGTAATTTAAATGACAGTTTATTCATCACACCCTGTACCTGATAAGTTATTTTGCCAGTATGATACTGCATATTTTCATTGATAATATAGAGAAACATTAAGGAAAAAAAGGACATTTTTCCCAAAAACTTTAAAAATTGGTGGACATTCTGCAATGCAAATTGTTTGGATCAATAGCTACCAGAAGTTCAATTCTTTGATTTAAACAGAAGTACTCACATCAACATCCACAGCTCATATGACAAAAGCAAACCTAAATTTTGTCTGGCTCCATGCAGCCACTTCTGGTATACTGTTCAAAATTACCAGAACCATAAACAATCTTTTATAACCAACCAATGAGAAAAGTCCATATGGTTTTGCAAAGCAGACATTTCTGAGCTGCTAATGAAATTAAAGTCTATTTTTGTCATATGAGCTATAGATAAATAAAAGGTTTGGTTTTAAATTTCAGTAGATATTCCCTGAAGAAGGCCAGAGTATGCAATTGCTGAACCATCATGAACAGAGCAATAAAGATGAGGACAATAATCTAAACAATATAAATAGTATAAATAGTTACAATACCTCATCTTAGAAAAATATAGATATGAGCTGTAGATGTCAAAGTGAGCTCTTCTTTTTTAGTTAAAGTTTGGAGTTACAACATCATATATGCACAGTATTTGGTGAGTATGGCAGCACAGTAAAGTCTACTTCACATTTTTAAATCATTCTTATAAGACTTGAGCAGATACCATTGCTACCACAGAAGAAAGTTACCATGAGGTAATGTTGAAGGAGGTGTTACTCAAAAGGTACTTTCTACATTAATGATAGTACCCAATGTTTATCAACAGAATATTATACAGATCATCACACTGCTTGTATCAACTTCTTGTTTTCACACTGTCCACCCTCAAAATACCACAATATATCTCAAATTGCAGTTCTGACTGGAAATATATGTGTGTGGGGGGGTCTCTTTATCAGCATAAGCTAGGGATAACTTTTATCTACCCAACCAATTTAACAGTTTTATGTACCTAACATATCCCAACAGCAATTCTAAATCATTCAATTACAGGACTTGAACCAACTCCACAGTCTTCTTTATGATATCATAGAATCTTCAGAGAAAAAAAAAGACAGCTCAAAAGTAAAAATCAGTAAAATACTCTGAACAAGAGTTTCTAAATTTTCCTTTGGTTGGATTATGGGACCTGCCCACTTCACTGCTAAAAATGGACTTTTCCAGTTTAGCTAAGTTCTATAAAAGAACTTAATTTTGATGCCTCAGGAGCATTTTCTGGTATTGTGAGAAAAAAATTATACTGGCTGCAATTTCAACACTAGTAGCTGTTATTTATTTATTAATTTATTTACTTTCAGTTTTACACCTAACCTAGATAAATCTTAGCAGAAATAAGGTTAATTCATTTTTAGTACTGGTTCATCATAATACTTATCAGTATTTTAAAAATAAAAATGTCACATCTTATTTCTTTCAAAATAAAAGCCTGATTACAAATTATAGCTGCAGCATCTTATCAAGTAAATCTGTATTGCAAGATTAAAAACAAAATGATAGCCTTATGGAAATAGAACTTGGATGTAGCAATATAACTTAAAAATCAGGTATCGGCATAAATGATGCCAGACACTCTGAGATGGATTAATGCCAAGTAAAAAAAGATTCTGTTTCTTACATTTTGGAATTGAATATTTACATATCATTTGTGTCAAGATAGAATTTTAGATGTTTTCTGCCAATTTTAAATCTCTTTTCCTTTGGAAAGTATACAATGATTTTTGGTCAGATAATTATAATAATTTTTATTTTATATGCAACAAGAGAATGAAAATATATATTTCCTCACTTTCCAGAATGCACTTTCTACTATCAGTGCTATTCAGGACATTAGGAGAAAGTGAAACTCACTGGACCAAGTAACAATTTTACACTAATACAAGGTCATGTCCTAATATTCACATGTTCATTGAATCCATTTTTAGCTACAGACATTGATTAGGATGTGTTCTCTGACCTGCTTGAGGCTACACAGCATCCATATACAGCAATGATACATTCCTTCCTTCATGCTGATTAAAGCTAACTGCAATTTGTGATGCAATAGAAATTTTATTGCCTTCTGCTCAGTAGTGAACTTTTGTTCACGTTTCATATTGATATGTCTTGGCTGCTTCATGTCTTGTTATTGGTGAATAAATTCTTGCTCCCCAGATTATTGCTGATAAGTACTCACAACAATTAAAAATGAGCAACCCACAAATCATGTCATTTGGAAAATTTTGTGTCTTTCATATATAACCAATAAATCTTTTTACATAACTGCTACATTCAATACATCAAAATGAAGTACTCTAGGCTAGTTTAACTGCTGATGTACCCCTGACCCAGACATTCATAGATGTTATAAGTCAGTAGCATTTGTGTGTAATTCTGAGATGAGGTAGTATTTACACTATTTACACACACACACACACACACACACACACACACACACACACACACACACATATATATATATATATTGTAAATCACCTGAAGACACCAAAAGGTAGAAATTGAGGTCACAAAAATAACTCATTTCCAAATGAAAATATTCAAATATTCTGCAATATGATTGTATTGAACACCTTTTAATATAACTGTGTACTAGTCTAACTTAATTATGACCAAAAATTAATTAATTAAATAACTATATATATATATATATATATATATATATATATATATATATATATAAATAATGATCTGACACCACAGAAAAGGAATACGGATTTAAACAAACATAATTTCATGTTCATTTTTTTCTTTTTTGGGGGGGGGATATCCGGGCTATGGCTGCCTTTTGGCCAACACTTCGTCAAGGACCAGTTGTTGGCAACTTTGATTATAACAGATTGATTATGAAAAAAATAAATATGGAGACAGTACTGGAACACGCTTAAAATTATATAAGTACGTAAAATTAAGAAAGAGAAACAAAATTTACAATTAAAATGTGTAAGTAAAGAAAAATAATACAGTTGTGTGTAAAAAGGAAAAAATAAAGCTCACATGTTTCCGAATAAATGTAAGAACCTCATGAAATTCTCTTTCTGCTTACACAGCACAGTATATATATATATATATATATATATATATATATATATATATATATATGCTGCCAAAATACACACAATTTATATATATATATATATACATATATATATATATAAATTGTGTGTATTTTGGCAGCATTTTTTCATTAATGCAGGTTTCATTGAATAATATAGACAAGTTTTGTCTTAATTTTGTGTAGGATCTGTTTATATCGTCTGATATACTTGATGGTGATATCATTGAAAGACAACAAAAAATCACAGTAATTGTTGATTTTTTTATCGGGTCTAAGCTTTCGGCTCACAGAAGCCATTATCAAAGAATAAATATTAACACACAGTAAACATAGAACATTTAAGTTATTAACAATAAAGAGAATTAAATTGTAAATACAAGTCCATCCCTACCGTGTCGGATGGCCAAAGACAGTGACAAAATAGTGGCGTTGTGGTCCCTGATCTGATTACAGGCATTTGAGTACATTATTGGAAATATCAAAATTGATCGTATTCAAACCAGGTTTAAATTGTTTAATGTAGATTGCTTCCAGGATTTTTAGTTTCTGTTTATTATTTTCTTGTTTAAGTATGTACGTATTATCAACAAGCGTTTTTCTCAGAAGTGTACGTTGATAACCGTATTGTTTTAAATGACAGAATATATTTGAATTTTCATTTAAGTGCAATGTCAGACACCGTGAGAGTGAATTTGTAGTGTGGTCAATGTAGATATTATTGAGGTTGTTAGAGATACATTCTCTAAATGGACATATGAATTTATAAACTACATTGGTTTTTTGCAAATCACTAACGGTATGGGAAGAGTCGTTGTGGACGAATGAATTGGATGTAATGGATTTAGTGTAATATATAATAAACTTAATTCTTTTGTTAGAGTCTGTCGGAGAAATATTAGTATTTATGAGTTTTTAGGATATTTTCATCTAGTTGATAGTTGGAGTGCATCTGGCTATGGTATAAGAGAGTGATATGTTTGGGATTGGTTGGGCTAGTATCATGTGTTGGTTTTTCCATGTTAAGCTTTTTAAGAAAATAACGTATTTGTTCATCAACTATGTAGTTGGGAAAATTATTATTGATGAGTGTCTGTTTTATGTTTTTTAGTTCACTGTGGAAGATCTGATTTGTAGATGAATTGACTTTTGCATGTTATAATAGATTTTTTATAATGGCTATTTTATAATAGTGGGGGCATTCACTAATATAATTGAGTGTGAAGGGATTTTTGTTAGTGGGTTTTTTATATGGTGAGATAGTAAATTTATTGTCATCAGTGTTAATTAATATATCAAGAAAAGGAATTTTGTTATCATTGCTAAGTTCATAAATGAATTTTAAAACTGAGTTATTTTGAAACTGTTTTTGAAGTTGTAAGATTTCGTTGGTATTTTTAATTAATAGTAGGATATCAACATATCGTAGATATATTGATGGTTTTTTAAATTTTGCAAAGGTAGTATTTTCAAGGTTAGACATGTAGAAATTACTATAAGTCAAACCAAGCACTGAACCCATGGAGACGCCGTCACGTATATATATAGTGTTGTTTGGATCAACAAAAGGTACTTCAGTAGTAGAAGCTAGTAGAATTTTTCTTAAGATGTTGGATTAATTTTGAGTGCAAAAGTCAATTCATCTACAAATCATATCGTAGATATATTGATGATTTTTTAAATTTTGCAAAGGTAGTATTTTCAAGGTTAGACATGTAGAAATTACTATAAGTCGAACCAAGCACTGAACCCATGGAGACTCCGTCACGTATATATATAGTGTTGTTTGGATCAACAAAAGGTACTTCAGTAGTAGAAGCTAGTAGAATTTTTCTTAAGATGTTGGATTAATTTTGAGTGCAAAAGTCAATTCATCTACAAATCATATCGTAGATATATTGATGATTTTTTAAATTTTGCAAAGGTAGTATTTTCAAGGTTAGACATGTAGAAATTACTAAAAGTTGGACCAAGCACTTACATATATATATGTAAGTAATTAAATAATTAATAATTAATTTCTCACCAGTAGCACAAATTTAGAGTTACATGCATGACACAATTTTCAGGTGCTGGGTAGAGATTGACCATTAAATAATTTAAATTTTAATAAAATATCTGGTTAACATAATGCTGGCACAGTTCATATATTATACAGGTATTACAGTTTATTATTTTAAAAATATATGTTGAAATAAAATAGACAGGATTTAATGTACATGTATGTAGAACCCTATTTAATATAATTAAAGTTAAGATTTTGCATTTTATAGAAAAACACTACAGACATATATGATTAAACTTAAAGTTATGCTTAAAGATACGATTATTTTTGTTTTTCAAATACGATTATTTTTGTTTTGATTGATGAATTAACCGTTAGTCAAGATGTTATACTAAAATCAAAGGAAATTTTTAATGTCTACCTGAAATTATTTTTGTATAAAATTCATATTTTAGGATTCAGACAGGGAAAATTAATGGACTAAAAAACAAAGATATAAAATGTTGGAAAGAGGGAAAACAAGAAGAAAGGAAAAAAAGCAAGGTAAAGATAAAGATGAAGAAAAACAAACATATTGTAAGGAAAAATAAAGGTTTGTGAAAGCATTAAAAACAAACAGTAAGAGAAAAATAGAAAAAAGAATTAGATTATTAAAAGAACAAAGAACTTGATCTTTGTATATATTTCTCTGATGAGGTACTGTAATTATTTATACTATTTACTTTGTTCAGACTGTTGTTTTCATATTTGTTGTCTATGTTCACAATGTTTTGGCCATTGTACACTGCAACTTCTTCAGATGACTGGAATTTCAAACTGAATGCTTTTATTTCTTTCACTAGTGTAGATTGTTCTAGTTCCTCAAGAACACATTGCTCAGTGAATAAAAACATTGATTAGATCCAGTGACTTGACATAAAGAGTTGTGAGTTCAATATCTGGCTACAGCACAGGTGAACAAAAACTTCGCGTTGAGTTAAAGGGAGATAACTGATACTGAGACATCTGGAAGAGCCATGACACATGGAACTAAAACAATCTAAACATTTAATAAACTGATACAAAAACAATATAAAAGTTGTAAGTATAAGGAAGACGCTTATTTTTCTTTGGTGAAGATAAGTCACATGGGTCCCTGCGCTTTTTGCATGTGAAATCCAGGGAGGAATAATAACCTTTTGCAATTTCTTTGTTTTTGAAGTCTCCATTTCATGGACAGCCTAAAGGTGCTCTATGTTTTTCTTCTTTTTCATTGGCATAGTTTTTAAAAATGCCAAAAGTTTTCTGCCCTTTGCTCTTCTAGTGAATACAAAAAAGCCTAAATCCTTTCTGCAACCAACTTTGCCTACTTCATATCTTACAACCAAGTTTAGCATGTGATGTCCAATCCCTTCTGACATCCAGTCACCTTCTCTGCTTTCTGTATCACTGCCTTCTAATGCTATCCACCTTTTTGCCTTCCTCCTTCAGACTTCTGATGCTATGTGCTGACCTGTGTTCTTAAATACTCTCCAGAGTTGCCCAGAAGACCTCAATTTTAAATTTACGATGACAAAAGTCACCTGTTTCATTGGACAATAAATATGAGGGCTATATATTTTTTCTGATTTTGAGAAATTAATCCATAACAGTTCACCATGACAGTTATTTCTGCTGGTCCTTTTTAGAGCCAAATAACTTTTACATACAAAATATAAATTTTTACTATACCTTCTGGATTTCTTTTGATATATTTCTCCCAAAAGTAAATTTATATGACAAACTCAAACTATTTAACATTTATTTGTGTGCCAATACATTAATGGTGAAGCTAAGTGACAACTCAAACTGTGCAAGTGTAACTAGCGTAACTAGTCTACAGTGTTAAAAAATGAGATTTATGTTATTTACAGTGTTATTGACAGTGTGCAAGTCAAAAATATTCTTTATATATAGTCAAATAGTACTTTTTATTAATGGTCTATACTGTTAACAGCATAAGATATATATTATTGATAGTGTGCAAGTCAAAAAATACTCTTTATAAACAGACAAAGAGTACTCTTTATAAACAAAGAGGGCTCTTTATAAACAGTCTATATTGGTAACAACATGAAATTTATGTTATTAACAGTGTTATTGACAGTGTGCAAGTCAAAAAATACTCTTTACGAACAATTTGAAGACAAAAATACCAAAAAGAATAATAATAACATCAATAATATGCCCAGTGTTATAAAAATATTGATTTTTGCACCATTTAACAGTCTGAGTGGGAGATATACTTTATTTATATGGAATCACAAATATTGACAGGCTAGTTTTCTTTAGCAAAATTCTTGAATTATTAATAAATGTTTGCAAAATATTAAATATTCTTATCAAAAATATTCTCTCTCTCTTTCCCTCTCTCTTTCTCTTTTTTTTCTTCTTGCCATTTCCCTTCAGGATCTCAGAGGTTATAGTTCTTCACAGATTCATGTTTTTTGTAGCTTTCTGCAATACTTGCTCCTTTATGACCCCTCTTTGTATTTGTGCTATTCCTTTCTCTATCCATTTGCTCAGACTTGTCAAATAGATTTCTCTTGCCTTTTGTATATGTTGTGAATGTTAAATCCTTCAAGCCTTCTTTCTTCATTATATTCTAAAAATTCCAGCTTTCTATTTTTGAATGTTAGCAGCAAATTCTTTTAGTTCATATTCTTCTTAAAAGTTCCTCACATGCATAATGAAGTAATCAGTTTCAATCCATTTACAATACAGTTAGAGACTGAGTAAAGCAATGAGGGATCCTGGACAAGAGAATATTTAGGGGTCACAGTATTACAAGGAAATGAAAATTCAAACTAGTTGAATGTAAGCCAATATATAGAGCTATGCTTACGTTCCAGAATAGATCCATGCCAGCTTCTAAAACATTACAATATCCACTGAAGTGACTGAATTCAAATCTCTCAAAAGTTCATTAATCAAGAATGTCAAGTACTTCAAATATCTTGGATCAGATATAGTAGATTTTGGAAAAGACTTTTGCATACAAAAAACTCTTGCTTAGGAGGCATACAACAAACCTGATAAGATCTGGCACTCTAGCCTTTCCCATTCATTTAAAATTTGAATTTTCCAAGTATTGATTAAGCCAGGCCTTCTCTATGGTTCAGAGACTTGGACTTTGTTTGCTCATTTGGAGATGTGACTTGATGAAACTCATACCAAGATGCTGAGAAAGATCCAAAACATTAGCTGAAGATCCCGCCTAAAATTGACCTACATCTATATGCCTATCTCTTAAGCTTAAGTGGAAACAGCTTCAATTTGCTGGCCACTGTTATCAAGCGTAAAATCAGGGGATCTCATCCTTGCTCCTTTGGTATCTTTCTGGAAGCATTGTATCAAGGAAACTGATGTATCTCCACACAATTATCTGAGACCCAGGGCTGGATAGAAGAGATCTGACTACAGCCTACAGCCATGCTTGACCATGTTGTGTGGGGTGAGATTGTCAATGGATTTTCAACCAACCATAAATTTATCAAAGGATAATGATGATTTAATAACAATTATAGTGTTTTTAAATTTTAACAAAAATGTGTTTTTTAAGCTATATTTTAATATTACACTCACCAAAATGCAGATTTAAAAATTTTTCCTTTATGCTTTTTTGCTGTAATATCTTTGTTCACATGTTTTAATGTTAGTACATGAGTGGCAAGTACCTCACTCTTCTTGCTATCCTCTGCCTTTACAAGAGTTAGATTAGGCTGAAAATGGAGTACTATTGCATGATGTGGGCAAGAGCTGCCCAGTCATCACTTTCCACTCTCGAGAGAGTCCAAAAGAATCTCCATGCCCTTACAGATGACAAATTATTTCCCACTCTGCAGACTCTTTTTCACAGACAAGATGTCACAAGCCTCTCATTACTCTATTGCTATTTCCATAGAAAGTACTTGGGCAAACTACATTCCTTAGTTCCACCAGTCCTAAACTTCATAGCTAAGACCGGCCATGCCATGCAGATTGTAGAAAATCACCCTCATTCAATTCATATCTCCCTGGTGAGATGGAAATTCCACTCAAGCAGCTTCTTCCCACAAACTGCTGCCTTGTGGAACTGACTCCCTAAAAGCAGCTTCCCTGGTCTCTATAATCTTAACCTGTTCAAGTCTGGAGTTAACCATTATTTTCTGTACATATCTGTATAAGTTGTAATTCTTACCATGTAACCCTGTACCTTGAGTAGTTCTAGGGCTTTGTATAGGGTGAACATCACTGTAAAAAGATTTAAAATTAAAAAAAGTTCTGCAGATATATTCAACATCATACTGACATTTAGAATCATAGAACTTATATAAAGGTGAGGGTGGGAGAAAATAAAATAAAAGTATATTTCAGAGATTCTCTTTGTCTTTAGTGTTCATACCAGAAGTGAATATTGGGAAAAGGATGTTGCATTATTCTCTTTCAACTTATACTTCTGCATCTCGCTTTTCTTTTATTATTTGATGATGACTGGTTGAAACTTATTACTTAAGAGAAAACAACATTATATTTTCTTATGGGGATCGATTATTTTTTTGTACTTCTAAATAAACGGTGGAATTCTTAAATTAAACCATAATATGAAAAAACCTTAGCACTTCTTTAATCAAATTCACCCCAAGTAAAGCATTAATGACCTTAACAGATAAGGGGTTACTGGGTATGGAGGTATTAAAAAATAGAAACATTATTAAGAAGTGAGTACAGAAGAAGTGCATTGCGCATTGTGGTGCAGTGGATATTAGCTCAGAAAGAGAAATTGGAGAGTTGAGTTAGAATTCCAGTTGAATTCGTTGCATTCACTTACACACAAATACTCTTGGGAAAGGTATTAATCTATCTCTTCTCTCTCCAGCTATGGATTAAATAGCAGGACAAATTGGGTTCTTTCACCTTGGTTGACAACCAGTCTACTGCAGAAAGTAATGGCAACCTACTGCAGGAAAATCTTCTGCCCAGTCAGTAAGGTCTCTTCCAAGACATGATCGCCTAAGCGTGTATCACGTACAGCACTTAACTGACTGACAGAAGAAGAGTAATCAGGAGAACAGTAGGTAGCAATTAATAATGGATTTAAATTTTTGAAGATTAAAGTTGACTGAAAAGCATGGAGCCAGGAGGGAGTTCCACAAGCTAGAAGCACAACTAAAGAAGCTGTTAGCATAAAACTACAGCTACATCCAGCCAACTCAGTTGTAAATTGATACAACTTTATTGCCAATCTAGTATTGCGCTTATATTCATAAAGTCTAGGTAGAATAGTGAAGACCTCATCCAAGCAATTACTATGAAATTATTTATAGAAAAAGCACAGGGAGGCAACTTTATGCCAGATTAGGACTAACCATATTGCTGATCTTTCTGGGGATTTTATAATTTCTTAGTATACCGCAGCAACACCGGACCATATGTGACAGCAATATTCTAAGCATGGACTAATGGTAGATTTATAGATATGTAAGATAGATTCTGAAGAGAAAAATGTTTAGCACAACACAATGAAGCAACTTTCTTATCAGCCGATCAAGCAATGGATTTAATATCAGTCAGTTATAGACATACGTGATACATGCTTGGGCGATCATGTCTCAAAAGAGACATGACTGACTGGGAAGAAGATTATCCCGGATTATATCATTATATTAATAAGTATTAATTAATGGAGGATCAGTTTATTACTTCATAACAATAGAAAACCGATCCCCCACTTTATGCCCAGTATAAGCTTTAATTGTTTCCAACTATTATGTTCAGTCAGTTAGTTAAGTGACATATGTGATACACACCTGGGCGATCATGTCTCGAAAGAGACATGACTGACTGGGCAGAAGATTATCCTGCAGAAGGTTGCCATTGCTTTCTGCAGTAGACTGGTTGCCGACCAAGGCTATAGAACCCAATCTGTCCTGTTATTTAACCCATAACTGGAAGGAATAGATGGATTAATACCTTTCCCAAGGGTATTTGTGCATAAGTGAATGCAATGAATTCAACTGGAATTTGAACCCGGCTCCCCAATTTCTTGTTCTGAGCCAATATCCAATGCACCACAATGCACATCCTTTAATATAGTCTTCCTATTTCATGTCAATCAAGAATGTTAGCCTGAGAAGGTGCAACAAGTCACTCTCCTGGAAGTTACCATCAGCCATACTGATGAGAGGCAGAAAAGGGTCACTTGGATGATTGATACACAGAAGCTTAGTTTTGGAGGCATTACAATTAATAAGCCATGCTTTGCCTCAGTTAACAACAGACTGAAGATTGTTTTTGACATCAGCTACCAATTTGACCATATTGAGACAGTTGGACTTCCTATTGAGGCAGTAATAAATGGTTGCTTATAAATGTTACAGGCTGTTACCACTGATTTTATTTTTTTATGAATCAGCCTTTTATCAAATTTGCTTGCTCTGTAATATCTTTCCAGTGTGACGTTTTTTAAAAGTCAGTAAGTACAAGACCTTATAGTCTTCACAAGCAAACAACTTGTCCACTTTCAGGCATTTACTTTGCTGCACAACCATATAAAAACTTTAGCCTTACTATTTTAAAATAGCCTTTATAAATGTTTAAACATCTAGGTTATTTTTTAATACATGTTTTTTTTTTAAGAATTATACTTTTATGTAGGTCAAATGGTTTGTGCAAAAATTGTTACATTTTTATAACCTGTTGAAACCTGCCAAATATGTGAAAGATTTCCAGTTTATGGAAAATTATATTTTCATATATACTGACCAATGAGAGATATGGTCTAAAGCTGTAAAGCTCTAGTATCATACCAAATAGTGGGTCTGGTGTGAGCCTAATTTCTTGAATAAAGAGAGATCAGGTCAATAATGTAGGGAGGAGACTTTTTGACAGCAAGTGGACAAGGCAGGTCAACAGAAAGAATGGATTTGACATTAAGAAATGAACATCAAGGAAGGCACCAGTTACCAGCTAACTGCAAAGAAACTGAAGAATTTCAAAGTTCAAATGAAAATGTTCAAATTTGATTGAACCACCAAGAATGAAAAGTATTCTCATAATTTTTCCCAAGCATGAATTGTATGAAGTTAAAAAGAAACTTTTTCTGAAATTACTGTGCCCCAGAGATGCTAACAGGGCAAGTGAAATTAGGTCTTTTCTTTTTTTCTACTGGATCATCAGAATACTTCATCAGTATTATAATATTTAAAAATATTATAATACATATAATATTATAATAAATAAAAGCTTGATTAAAAATTATAGCTACAGAATCTTATCAAGTAAATCTGTATTGCATGATTAAAAATAAAATAATGGCCTTATGGAAATAGAACTTGGATGTAGCAATATAACTTAAAAATCAGGTATCAGTATAAAAGATGCCAGACACTCTGAGATGGATTAATGCCAAGTAAAAAAGATTCTGTTTCTTGTATTTTAGAATTGAATATTTACATATCATTTGTGTTTAGATAACATCTTAGACATCTGCCGATTTTAAAACTCTTTTCCTTTGGAAAGTATACAATGATTTTTGTTCAAATATTAGGTGCAGCAAATGTTCCATTCATTCTATTTTTCAAAAAATAAAGAATGATGTTACAATAATATATATATGTATATATATATATATATATATATATATATATATATATATATAAAGAAAGAGATAGAGATAGAGAGAGAGAGGTTTCATTACAAAGGACAGACAAGGTGTGATGTCTAAGTTTTTTTATGTAATTTTTCGTGTGATCTTATGATTTTTTCTTTTGAGGGTGTAAATTATATAAGAATTGTCAAAAATGTCTTGTCTATCCAAGTGTTTTTGGCTATACATTTAGCCATTTTCAAGGATGAATGTTATTTTACGTGTAACAGAATATAAGTGCTGTTATGTATAATGTGGAGTAGTGGTATGTGTTATGCAACACAAAAACAGTAAAACAGTAAGCATGTTGTTAACATGTTTGCAGTTGATGTTATTGAGTTTTGAGTTTTTGGTTTTTATTAATAAATCCTCCAGTATTTTTAGTCTTTTTTTGCATGTAGATGATGCTATGATATTTGTGTTGTTGACAAGTCATAAGATCGCATGAAAAATTGTACAACAAGCATAAATCATACCTTGCATGTCATATATAATCAAACCTGCATAAAAGAGAGATTGCTACTCAAAATATACAATATATATATATATATATATATATATATATATATATATATATATATATATATATAATTATTTAAATATTTAGCTTTCTGTCATATAAAACAATATTTAATGAAAAGATTATGAAGATGCCCTAAGAAAATCTGGCCATAAAAACATCTCCAACCAAACTGACAAATAAAAAACAATAAAAATATTATCTAGTTCAATCCACCATTTAACTTAGAAGTAAAAACCAAAACAGGACAAATATATTTTAAACTGATTGATAAGCAATTTCCAAAAAGCTCAGAATTAAAATTGTCAATAGGAATACAATCAAACTGAGTTATAGCTGTACTAGTAATTTTCTTTTTTTTTTTTTAATCGTTTCACCCCAAGCAAGGCATTCCATTGCCACTATTGCACTTGGAGCTACATAGGGGAAGGTAGATAGAAAGCGTGGTTAGATAGAGTAAATGTCAGAAGTGAGGTGATAGGTAGTTGGGAGGATGGGACGAGTGTTTGAAAGAATGGGAGCAAGTTAGTGTGTTAGGAGGTGTCTATTGACCTTACATTTAAACTCCTGGAGATTGTAGCCGTCGGGGAAGCAGTCATATAGAAGGGAATTCCAGAGTCGGGAAGTACAAGAAAAGAAACTGTTGGAGTAGAAGTTGCTGTTGCATTTTATCGGTTTCACTGTAAAAGGGTGGGATCTAGTTGCTAATCTAGTATCTCATGCAAATTCGAACCTAGGGGGCACCAGTGATCTAAGTTCATTGAAGCAGAAGCCATGGAAGTATTTATAGAAGAGACACAGGGAAGCCACGTCACCTGACCAGATATGGCAACAATATTCAATGCACAGGCGGATGGTAGATTTATAAATGTGCAGGATAGATTCAGACGGAAAAAATCTTCAGGCCCTGCACAGAGAACCAACTTTCATAGCAGCGGATTTAGCAATGGATTCGATATAGTCATTCCACTTGAGGTCCGCTGAAAGTGTGAGACCATGGAGGTGCAGTGTTTTACTCTCTGGGAGGCAAGCCTGGTCCATGCTAATGGGAGGTAGGTGCGGTTGTCTATGATGGTTAATTGATAGTAGCTTTGTTTTAGAAGCATTAAAATTTACAAGCCATTTCTTACCCCAGTCCACTACAGATTGGAGATCCTTTCCAAGCTCGGCTGCAAGATCACCTTTGTCGCCCACACCAGATTTTTGATCAAGGCGAGAGTAAACTGTGGTATCATCGGCGTACATACCTACTTGGGATATTATGGTATCGGGGAGATCATTAATGTAGATCAGAAAGAGCATAGGACCTAGGATAGAGCCTTGAGAGACACCTGCGTTTGTATGGTAGCTCTGGGAGGCATGTCCGTTTAATACCACTTTCAATGTGCGGTTAGATAGAAATGACTGGATTAGTTCAAACAACTGTCCAGCTATACCATAGCTCTGCAGTTTGCATAGAAGGCCAGCATGCCAAACTCTGTCGAACGCTTTAGAGATATCCAAGGCGACAGTTCGGGCTTCGCCATTCCTGTCGAGTGCCTGGTATATATACTCGGTGATGGTCGTTAGCATATCGGCAGTAGACCTGGTGAAGTGGAAACCATACTGCTTGTCCGAGAGGAGCCTGTGTTCTGTGAGGTGCTGAATGAGCTCGGGGTTGATAATGGCCTTGAACACTTTGCCAAAGATCGGAAGAAGGCTGATAGGGCGGTAATTTGCAGGGAACGAGGGTTCTCCAGAGTTTTTGAATATAGAAACTGCAGAGGAAGATTTCCAACAGGTGGGAAAGCAGGAAGCAGAGAGGCAGTAGTTGTAGAGCTTAGAAAGGACAGAGGAGAGTTCAGGGGCACATTTTTTTAAGACTTTGGTTGGGATTCCGTCCCCTCCGCTCGCTTTGTGGGGGTCAAGTTTTGAGATTATCTTAGAGACAAGCGAGGGTGTAATTTGGACGTCATTCAGTTTGAGCCTCAGTTCTAGGTGAGAAGTCGGGTGTAAAAATCCCAGACGAGTCCAGACTCGAATTGTTCGAGAATCTCCGTGCAAAGCATTCAGCCTTGTCCACTGAGGAGATGAGGGCCTCAAAATTATTGATTAGTGGGGGTATTGTGGACTTGCTCTTGTTAAGTACTCTTTTACAGAGTCGCCAGAAACAAAACGCCAGAAATCTAAAGAGCAAAATGCAAAAAAAAAAATCATTCATAAGGAATGTAATTGTAGAAACAAAGTGCCCAATTCAAGGATTTTGTAATACAAACAAAGTTATTTAAAAAGCAAAAGTATATAACTTAAATGGTCAAGACAAAACATATTTGGAATCACTTTTAAGACTAGATGGAATGATCGTAGGTTTACATTTTAACTAGAAAACTTTAAAAATTGTACAAAATTACCTGGCCACATGTGGAAATTGAAATGTAAATATGGAAAAGACCCAGACATAATGTGGAGTATAATATAAACAGCCAAGCCTTACAACAAATATGGCAAAATATGTAAACAATGCCAAGAAGAAAAGTTGGCTATTATGTTATTTCCAAACAAAAACGAATTACTAAATAAAAGAACAGAAATTATGACCAAGTGTAACCATACCAACATATATCTATTAGGGTCATACAATCATGAATGAAAATGTTCCAACTTCTAATTTTGAAAATTGTGCATTCTTAAAAATTCTTGTGATATGAGCATTTTCAAAAAGACAGTAAAATCAATTATTATAAATTGCCTGATGACACAGAAATGGTAGAAACCTGGATTGTGTATAACTCATTTACAAATGAAAGATATATATATATATATATATATAAGTGGACATTGAAATCAACACCCAAAAGTGACAGCCTGTTTCATGTTAAACACAATCATCAAGCCTTTTACATTCACTCTATCTCTGATATTGAACACTTCCACCAAAAGAATATAGCATACCTTAAAGCTATGTTTTATATATAAAGAGATAGATATTTTGTTTTGGTATTATCTATTACTAATATATGTTTTGTTGATCTAACAAAATCATTTGTAACACACTTAATAATGACTGAGATAGTCCAAAGTTCTTGAACAAAACAGAACAAAAAATGAACATCAGACAGTTTATATACATTTTCAATACCAAAGTACATCACCATATTTGAATATTGGAAAATTTCAATAAAACTAAACAGACAGACCTTGTCAGTTGAATTAAAAAAAATTGTTTCGAGAAATTCTTGCTGCCAATATACACAAACATACACATGCACAATTATTAGAAGACAAAATAACTTAGATGGACAGTACTAGTGAGTGCAGCTATCAGTTCTTCTCATAATGCTAACTTACAATTATTTGTGCAGTAATAATTATTATTATAATATATTAAGAATAGAAATGTTATTATGTTCAGACTATACCAAAATCATGAATGAGTTTTAAAATACAATATTTTATTTGCTTATTATTTATTTATTTCTGTAAAGGGATGAGCCTCAGAGACGTCTATTGAACAGGTGAGGAGGCTCATCCCTTGTTTCCTGTTTGGGATGTGGTTTCTGGTTTTTCTCTTTTCCAATCTTTTCACTCTTTTTTTTATTTTATTTTTTTTTCAATTGGAGTAGATAGACTAAACTATCGCCCGGTTCACACTCCACCTACGTCTATTGAACAGGTGAAGAGGCTCATCCCTTGTTTCCTGTTTAGGATGTGGTTTCCGGTTTTTCTCTTTTCCAATCTTTTCACTCTTACGTAGCCACCTGCGCATCAGTGGCATTTTCGCCTTGCTTGGGGTGATATGATTAAAAAAAAAAAAAAGAAACACCCTGCATCTTATCAAATATCTCCTTTCTTGAAAGAAATACTTTTTGCAAGCCAACATACATGATCATAAAAATTTAAAGAAATTAAAAGAAAACAGTCATGTCAAAACAGTCTATTATTTAAAATAAATAAACAGATAAATAATTTATCAAATTAAATTAAAATAATAAACAATAATTAAATAAAAAATAAATATATACAGGATGTCCATTGAAAAACAGAAG
This sequence comes from Ascarosepion bandense, assembly GCA_037127315.1. Lineage (NCBI taxonomy): Eukaryota > Metazoa > Mollusca > Cephalopoda > Sepiida > Sepiidae > Ascarosepion > Ascarosepion bandense. The sequence continues at coordinate 34,886 of JBBBDQ010029127.1, read as the reverse complement.
AGTTTGAAGAAGTCAACTTATACATTATCAATCTTTTTTATTTTCATTTTTTTTTTTTTCAGGTTATGGAGCATCTCTTGGAAATTAAATTGGTTTTTTATGATGTCCAACAATGAGTAAAACTCACTGAGTTTTTCTATTCCAGTGAAAGATCAATTATTCAAACTCAGAGAAAATACAGTCAACATTTTAATGTCAGTGTATCACTTTAGTGATAACATGATTCAGAACCTAATCACCTAGTTTGAAAGAACTGGATCAGTCTGTGAATTTCTGGGGAGAGGTCCTAAGCGCACTATGCATACTGACACAGTGGTGGAAGCTCTACAGCAGAGTGTCCTTGAAAATCCATCAGCTTCTACCTGTTGTCGATCTGCTCATCTCGGCATCACCAAAACATTGGTGTGTGTGTCTTTTAAAGATTCTGAAAATATACTTAAAATTGTAAAAAGTGTGGTTTTAATTTAATTTGTTAATTTAAAAGCGTGAGTTTTCATGTCAGTTTTGTAGTGGTATGACCAATATAATTATTTATGAAATTAGAATCAAGAAAACTGTTTTTCAAAGGATATGCAACATCTCACACTACATCTCTCTCAATAGAGCTCAATTCAATCTCATATAAGCACACATGGAGACCTACTAAACCCTATCTGGAAGATGCTGGTCAATAACACAAATATCAAAACATCGTCCACATGCAAAAATGACTGAAAATAATAGAGGCTTTATTGATAAAAAAAACAACACTCAATAACAGCAACTATGAAGATGCTAACTACATGTGTTCAGTACATAACACATACCACTACTCCACATTATACATAACACCACTTACATTCTGTTACACATGAAATAACATTTACCACAAAAGATGGCTAAAAGTGCAGCTGAAAGTGCTCAGATAAACAAAACAGTTGGACAATTTTTATATAATTTATGTCCTCAAAAGAAAAAAAACATATGATCACATGAAAGATTACATAAAAACTTTGTCTGTCATTTTTAATAAAACCTACATAAAAACGAGATTGCTGGCCAAATATAGAATATATATATGTATATATATGTATGTGTGTGTGTGTGTGTGTGTGTGTGTGTTTGTGTGTGTGTGTGTGTGTGCATTTATATACATACATATATATAATATATTTATATATTATATATAAATACACACACACACACACACACACACACACCACATGCACATATATATATATATATATAAATATATATGCATGAATATATGAAAGAATGCTGTAAATTTCATGGGCCTGACCCACTTCCCAAAAACAGTATTCTAGTTATTGAAGTACTGATTTAGATAAGTAAATCAGAGCAAGAACTTTTTAATACCTTGTGTGTGTATATGTGTCTCAGTTTGCGTATTTATGCCTAATAAACTCATTACACAGTCACTACTGATAATGATATCTCCTTTCTTATAGGATTTGTTTGACACTTTTTTAATATTGTATTTTCTTTAATTAAATGAATGTCTTCTTTGTACACTTCTGTATACAATATGGATGTCATAATTTTAAGTCTTTTTTCTTTTTTTATCAAAAATAAATCAAAACTATAAAATGGAAGAATCTGTATGATTACATTTAATTTTTAATCCAAAGTATCTTTTGAATTATTAAAAACAATCTTCAACCATATTTGCTTTTCTATCTACATGATGATAATTACTAGATAAATGAAACTGAACTGTTGTCAATTTGCAATTATAAATTGCTTTAATAGTCTTTTTGTATAATTTTTTTCTACTGACCTTTTGCAAATATAATCATTGATTTTATTCAACAGTTACTATAGCAAAGCCAGTGCATTGGTCAGTGTAGCATTGAGTGGGCTGACCACTCCATGAACCAACCAGCTAGCCAGCCAACTGGCTGACCAATTAACAAGTCCAAACTTGTTTTTTTCTTTACCCATGTCAAGTGGCTCATTTAAAATATGTTGACTCAGATGTAATGGAATCAGAATAAAATAAAAATAATTCCATTATAATGATTAAACAAAAGAATTTCTAGCAATCTGTTTTCAAAAGATAATTATTTCGCTGGTAAAATTAATATATTGTCTCTCTGCCTGACAGAAAGACAGAATGACCTCTTGCTTCTCTCTGTAAATTCTATGCATATGTACTTTGTGGATGGGTACAAGCTTTGAGGTTTTTGTATAGAAAGTGGGATCAGAAAGCCAAATTCAAATTTCAGTTAAGGTTATTGCATTCATTTTCACACAAAGGTAAAGTATGAACCCATCTCAATCCCTCAGCTATGGATAAATAGCAGGGAAAATTGGGATCTCCAGCTTTTGTTCTCAACTGACCTAGTAAAAGGACAAATCTGAATTCAAAACTGGTTGAGTATAGGCTAGCAACTTCACACTGTTAAAACCTACTTGCCATGGAAACCTCAATTGAAACATCTAGCATAGTGAGGATGTGGCCTATACGCTGCATGAGTAGTCTACAAGGTTAATGAAGAGGAAGAAAAGTTTATTACTGTACAAATATATATATACCTTGATAAGGTCTGTTAAAATAATTTGAAATTATTTCATTAAGTTCATAAAATACTGCCCATATATAACATAGCAGTTGATCATACAGTTAGAAAGAACCATTTGTTTGTTTTTGCTTTAATCTTAAATACTAATTGCAAAATTAGCCATTTCCATAAAAGAAACATTCGTTGATTGAACAGTTAGTGATGCTATCAGTTTATATTTATAAAAGAAAGAGGTTTTCAGAAAAAATAAACTTCTCAAGTTCAGTAATTGTTATTGGTCTTTGTAATATTGATGAGTGTTGCCTTCCTGACCTTTTGTTTATGGTAGTGTGGAAAGTCATCATATTCATTATATGATTATTTTTCATTTTAGTTACATTTTAGCTGCTGCTGTTGGAAGTTTTCAAGTGATGTGTCTTTTTTTAATTATTTCACTTCCCGCCTGTGGAACTCACTCCCGTATTCTTGCTTTCCTGACGGCTACGACCTCCAGAAATTTAAAAGCAAAGTTAATACTCACCTACTAACCACTGGACTCTAGCTCTCTCCCCTCCCCTGTATAATCTTCACGTTCTCTCCGCCCATGTATCTGTCATTGCACCTGCTTTCTCAGCTTTCTATTGTTCCTTTCTAACTAGCTTGTACTCCTCACTCTTTTCTAATTAATCTTTCTACATTTATGTAACCCCCTGCACATCAGTGGCGTTTCTGCCTTGCTCGGGGTGAAATGATTAAAAAAAAAAAAAAAAAAAAATTTGCTAAAGTTCTTTGTCGTTTTAGTTTATAGAGTTTGATGAATAATTGTCTTCTTTAAAACTTAAAGGATTCATTTGCTTGAAGATACTTATCTGAGAAAATGTTTGTATACGCATTTCTGAATGGGTTGAATGCCATGCATGACACCCATAAGAAAGTTCAGATGTGATGAGATTATTTAAAAACATGGCTCAAGTTTTCAGGTTAATATTTTTGTTTTTGTAGTATCTTATGGTGTTGGACAAAATTCTCTGAGTGCAACCTATCCTGTATTCAATTTTCTTATCTCCTACACTAAATTTTTAAGTGATCCATACACCAAAATATTTTAAATGTTTAATCATTTCTACCCCAAGAAAAACAAGGCTGCTACTAGTGTGCAGGGGGTTACAGTGAGAGAAAAGACTGGATGCAGGGGGTATTGAAGAATGGATAAAAGATGAACAGGGTTCAAGAAGAGAGATGACAATTGATATTGCATTTAAATTTGTAGAGATTGTAGTTATCAGGGAAGCAAGTAAATAATTTCTAAAGGTGGAAAGCACAAAAAAATTAACTATTTCACTGATAAAGGGGTAAAAATCTCATCAGTCAGTCAGTTAAGTGCTATACATGAAATACGCTTGGGCAATCATGTCTCTTTTGAGACATGACTGACTGGGCAGAAGATTATTCCGCTGTAGGATGCCATTGCTTTCTGCGGTAGATTGGTTGCCAGCCAAGGCTATAGAACCCAATCTGTCTTGCTATTTAACCCCTAACTGGAGGGAAGAGATGGATTAATACCTTTTCCAAGGATATTTGTGCGTAAGTGAATGCAATGGATTCAACTGGAATTCAAACTCGGCTCCCCGATTTCTCATTCTGAGCCGATATCCACTGCACCACAACGCACATAGCACACTAAAATTCATATGGTCAAGGCACCAGGGCAAAAACCTTGTCAGAGCAATTGTCATGGAAATATTTGTAGTGAGAAAGTGACTGAAGTTGAGATGCCAAGTCAGGACCAATTACATTGCAGATCCTTCTTTGAATTTTTTTGAGAACCTCAAGATGAGTAGGAAGAGCACCTAACCAGATATGGCAACAGTATTCAATGTACAGACAAATGGTACATTTATAAATGTGCAAGATGGATTCTGACAAGAAAAAACTGTCTGGCCTGGCACAAAGACTCAACCTTTCTCATTGTAAATGCTTCTTTCTTAATTAATACAGGCTAAGCATGCTGCTAGCATTTTTTTTAAAACCTTCTCACCCCAAGCAAGGCATTCTACTGCCACTGTTGCGCAGAGGCTTATATAGGGAAAGTGATGAGAAAGGGGGGTTAGTTATGAGAAATGTCGAGAGGGGGTAATAGACGGATGAGAATACCGAAAATAGGGGTGGAGTAGAGGGAAAAAAGAGACTGAGAGAATGGATATGAGTTAGTGAGATAGGAGATGTCTATTGACCTTACATTTAAATTCCTGGAGATTGTAGCTGTTGAGGAAGAAAGTATATAGAAGGGAATTCCAAGGGCAGGAGGTGCAATAAAAGAAGCTGTTAGAGTACATTTTATCGGTTTCACTGTAAAAGGGTGGGACCTAGTTGCTAATCTAGTAGCTCATGTAAATTCATACCTAGAGGGCACCAGTGATCTAAGTTCATTGGAGCAGAAGCCATGAAAGTATTTATAGAAGAGGCGCAGGGAAGCCATGTCACGCTGGTGAGATAGCGACTGCAGTCGAGCTGCCAAGTCGATATCTATCACATTACAGATTCTGTCAAGAACCCCAAGGTGAACATGCAAGGGCATCTGACCAGATGTGGCAGCAGTATTCAATACACGGGCGGATGGTAGATTTATATATGTGCAGGATGAACTCAGACAAGAAACACTTCCTGGCCCTGCACAGTGAACCAATCTTCTTAGCAGCAGATTTAGCAATGGATTCAATGTAGTCATTCCACTTGAGGTCTGCTGAGAGTGTGAGATCAAGGAGGCGTAGTGTTTTACTTGCAGGGAGGCAAGCCTGTTCCATGCTAATAGGGGTTAGGAGCGATTGTCTATGATGGTTAATAGAGAGCAGCATATGTATTTCAAGAAATAATATTGAACTTATCTTTAATCATAATACTGAAATACTGTATTCAGAGATCACGGAATGAGATACTAAGGAACATAATGCTAATAAAGTGACCAAATTTTTCAACAGAGTTTTTCTTGTCTTGAACAGAAAACATAAAGCCTAAATTATATTTTATTATTGTGTTTTATTTCATGTACAAAATAAATGATTAAAGTATACATAAAATAATTGCTTTCATAATCAGTTAAAAAAAAAAAAAGATGCTACTAAGCAAAAAATTTGATCTTGTTGGATTACTGTCCCCTGGTGATAATCACAGGTGGAGAGATTTTGAATTACTACCCTATGATGATAATTACATGTGGCGAGATTTTGAATTACTACACCTAATGATACTCACAGGTGGTAAGACTTTGAATTAGTATCCCAATGATAATTACAGGTGACTAGATTTTGAATTACTACACCTAATGATACTCACAGGTGGTAAGACTTTGAATTAGTATCCCAATGATAATTACAGGTGACAAGATTTTGAATTACTACACCTAATGATACTCACAGGTGGTAAGACTTTGAATTACTATCCCAATGATAATTACAGGTGGCGAGATTTTGAATTACTACACCTAATGATACTCACAGGTGGTAAGACTTTGAATTACTATCCCAATGATAATTACAGTTGGCGAAATTTTGAATTACTACACCTAATGATACTCACAGGTGGTAAGACTTTGAATTACTATCCCAATGATAATTACAGTTGGCGAGATTTTGAATTACTACACCTAATGATACTCACAGGTGGTAAGACTTTGAATTACTATCCCAATGATAATTACAGTTGGCGAGATTTTGAATTACTACACCTAATGATACTCACAAGTGGTAAGACTTTGAATTACTATCCCAATGATAATTACAGGTGGCGAGATTTTGAATTACTACACCTAATGATACTCACAAGTGGTAAGACTTTTAATTACTATCCCAATGATAATTACAGGTGGCAAGATTTTGAATTACTACACCTAATGATACCCACAGGTGGTAAGACTTTGAATTACTATCCCAATGATAATTACAGATGGCGAGATTTTGAATTACTACACCTAATGATACTCACAGGTGGTAAGACTTTGAATTACTATCCCAATGATAATTACAGGTGGCGAGATTTTGAATTACTACACCTAATGATACTCACAAGTGGTAAGACTTTGAATTACTATCCCAATGATAATTAGAGGTGGCGAGATTTTGAATTACTACACCTAATGATACTCACAAGTGGTAAGACTTTGAATTACTATCCCAATGATAATTACAGGTGGCAAGATTTTGAATTACTACACCTAATGATACTCACAGGTGGTAAGACTTTGAATTACTATCCCAATGATAATTACAGTTGGCGAGATTTTGAATTACTACACCTAATGATACTCACAAGTGGTAAGACTTTGAATTACTATCCCAATGATAATTACAGGTGGCGAGATTTTGAATTACTACACCTAATGATACTCACAAGTGGTAAGACTTTTAATTACTATCCCAATGATAATTACAGGTGGCAAGATTTTGAATTACTACACCTAATGATACTCACAGGTGGTAAGACTTTGAATTACTATCCCAATGATAATTACAGATGGCGAGATTTTGAATTACTACACCTAATGATACTCACAGGTGGTAAGACTTTGAATTACTATCCCAATGATAATTACAGGTGGCAAGATTTTGAATTACTACACCTAATGATACTCACAAGTGGTAAGACTTTGAATTACTATCCCAATGATAATTACAGGTGGCGAGATTTTGAATTACTACACCTAATGATACTCACAAGTGGTAAGACTTTGAATTACTATCCCAATGATAATTACAGTTGGCGAGATTTTGAATTACTACACCTAATGATACTCACAGGTGGTAAGACTTTGAATTACTATCCCAATGATAATTACAGTTGGCTAGATTTTGAATTACTACACCTAATGATACTCACAAGTGGTAAGACTTTGAATTACTATCCCAATAATAATTACAGGTGGCGAGATTTTGAATTACTACACCTAATGATACTCACAGATGGTAAGACTTTGAATTACTATCCCAATGATAATTACAGTTGGCGAGATTTTGAATTACTACACCTAATGATACTCACAAGTGGTAAGACTTTGAATTACTATCCCAATGATAATTACAGGTGGCGAGATTTTGAATTACTACACCTGATGATACTCACAAGTGGTAAGACTTTGAATTACTATCCCAATGATAATTACAGTTGGCGAGATTTTGAATTACTACACCTAATGATACTCACAGGTGGTAAGACTTTGAATTACTATCCCAATGATAATTACAGGTGGCGAGATTTTGAATTACTACACCTAATGATACTCACAGGTGGTAAGACTTTGAATTACTATCCCAATGATAATTACAGTTGGCGAGATTTTGAATTACTGCACCTAATGATACTCACAGGTGGTAAGACTTTGAATTAGTATCCCAATGATAATTACAGTTGGCGAGATTTTGAAATACTACACCTAATGATACTCACAGGTGGTAAGACTTTGAATTACAATCCCAATGATAATTACAGTTGGCGAGATTTTGAATTACTACACCTAATGATACTCACAAGTGGTAAGACTTTGAATTACTATCCCAATGATAATTACAGGTGGCGAGATTTTGAATTACTACACCTAATGATACTCACAAGTGGTAAGACTTTGAATTACTATCCCAATGATAATTACAGGTGGCGAGATTTTGAATTACTACACCTAATGATACTCACAGGTGGTAAGACTTTGAATTACTATCCCAATGATAATTACAGTTGGCGAGATTTTGAATTACTACACCTAATGATACTCACAGGTGGTAAGACTTTGAATTACTATCCCAATGATAATTACAGTTGGCGAGATTTTGAATTACTACACCTAATGATACTCACAAGTGGTAAGACTTTGAATTACTATCCCAATGATAATTACAGGTGGCGAGATTTTGAATTACTACACCTAATGATACTCACAGGTGGTAAGACTTTGAATTAGTATCCCAATGATAATTACAGGTGACAAGATTTTGAATTACTACACCTAATGATACTCACAGGTGGTAAGACTTTGAATTACTATCCCAATGATAATTACAGTTGGCGAGATTTTGGATTACTACACCTAATGATACTCACAGGTGGTAAGACTTTGAATTACTATCCCAATGATAATTACAGTTGTGAGATTGAATTACTACACCTAATGATACTCACAGGTGGTAAGACTTTGAATTACTATCCCAATGATAATTACAGGTGGCGAAATTTTGAATTACTACACCTAATGATACTCACAGGTGGTAAGACTTTGAATTACTATCCCAATGATAATTACAGTTGTGAGATTTTGAATTACTACACCTAATGATACTCACAGGTGGTAAGACTTTGAATTACTATCCCAATGATAATTACAGTTGGCGAGATTTTGAATTACTACACCTAATGATACTCACAGGTGGTAAGACTTTGAATTAGTATCCCAATGATAATTACAGTTGGCGAGATTTTGAATTACTACACCTAATGATACTCACAGGTGGTAAGACTTTGAATTACTATCCCAATGATAATTACAGGTGGCGAGATTTTGAATTACTACACCTAATGATACCTAGTGGTAAGACTTTGAATTACTATCCCAATGATAATTACAGGTGGCGAGATTTTGAATTACTACACCTAATGATACTCACAGGTGGTAGACTTTGGATACTATCCCAATGATAATTACAGTTGGCGAGATTTTGAATTACTACCTAATGACACTCACAGGTGGTAAGACTTTGAATTACTATCCCAATGATAATTACAGTTGGCGAGATTTTGAATTACTACCACTAATGATACTCACAGGTGGTAAGACTTTGAATTACTATCCCAATGATAATTACAGTTGGTAAATTTTGAATTACTACACCTAATGATACTCACAGGTGGTAAGACTTTGAATTACTATCCCAATGATAATTACAGTTGGCGAGATTTTGAATTACTACACCTAATGATACTCACAGGTGGTAAGACTTTGAATTACTATCCCAATGATAATTACAGTTGTGAGATTTTGAATTACTACACCTAATGATACACTCACAGGTGGTAAGACTTTGAATTACTATCCCAATGATAATTACAGTTGGCGAGATTTTGAATTACTACACCTAATGATACTCACAGGTGGTAAGACTTTGAATTACTATCCCAATGATAATTACAGTTGGCGAGATTTTGAATTACTACACCTAATGATACTCACAGGTGGTAAGACTTTGAATTACTATCCCAATGATAATTACAGTTGGCGAGATTTTGAATTACTACACCTAATGATACTCACAGGTGGTAAGACTTTGAATTACTATCCCAATGATAATTACAGTTGGCGAGATTTTGAATTACTACACCTAATGATACTCACAGGTGGTAAGACTTTGAATTACTATCCCAATGATAATTACAGTTGGCGAGATTTTGAATTACTACACCTAATGATACTCACAGGTGGTAAGACTTTGAATTACTATCCCAATGATAATTACAGTTGGCGAGATTTTGAATTACTACACCTAATGATACTCACAAGTGGTAAGACTTTGAATTACTATCCCAATGATAATTACAGTTGGCGAGATTTTGAATTACTACACCTAATGATACTCACAAGTGTAAGACTTTGAATTACTATCCCAATGATAATTACAGTTGGCGAGATTTTGAATTACTACACCTAATGATACTCACAAGTGGTAAGACTTTGAATTACTATCCCAAATGATAATTACAGGTGGCGGGTACAGTTACTACACCTAATGATACTCACAGGTGGTAAGACTTTGAATTAGTATCCCAATGATAATTACAGGGTGAGAAGATTTTGAATTACTACCTAATGATACTCACAGGTGGTAAGACTTTGGATACTATCCCAATGATAATTACAGTTGGCGAGATTTTGAATTACTACACCTAATGATACTCACAGGTGGTAAGACTTTGAATTACTATCCCAATGATAATTACAGTTGGCGAGATTTTGAATTACTACACTAATGATACTCACAGGTGGTAAGACTTTGAATTACTATCCCAATGATAATTACAGGTGGCGAGATTTTGAATTACTACACTAATGATACTCACAGGTGGTAAGACTTTGAATTACTATCCCAATGATAATTACAGTTGGCGAGATTTTAGAATTACTACCTAATGATACTCACAGGTGGTAAGACTTTGAATTACTATCCCAATGATAATTACAGTTGGCGAGATTTTGAATTACTACACTAATGATACTCACAGGTGGTAAGACTTTGAATTAGTATCCCAATGATAATTACAGTTGGCGAGATTTTGAATTACTACACCTAATGATACTCACAGGTGGTAAGACTTTGAATTACTATCCCAATGATGATTACAGTGTGAGATTTTGAATTACTACACCTAATGATACTCACAGGTGGTAAGACTTTGAATTACTATCCCAATGATAATTACAGGTGGCGAGATTTTGAATTACTACCTAATGATACTCACAAGTGGTAAGACTTTGAATTACTATCCCAATGATAATTACAGGTGGCGAGATTTTGGATTACTACACCTAATGATACTCACAGGTGGTAAGACTTTGGATTACTATCCCAATGATAATTACAGTTGGCGAGATTTTGAATTACTACACCTAATGATACTCACAGGTGGTAAGACTTTGAATTACTATCCCTATGATAATTACAGTTGGCGAGATTTTAGAATTACTACACCTAATGATACTCACAGGTGGTAAGACTTTGGATTACTATCCCAATGATATTTACAGTTGGCGAGATTTTGAATTACTACACCTAATGATACTCACAGGTGGTAAGACTTTGAATTACTATCCCAATGATAATTACAGTTGGCGAGATTTTGAATTACTACACCTAATGATACTCACAGGTGGTAAGACTTTGAATTACTATCCCAATGATAATTACAGTTGGTAAATTTTGAATTACTACACCTAATGATACTCACAGGTGGTAAGACTTTGAATTACTATCCCAATGATAATTACAGTTGGCGAGATTTTGAATTACTACACCCTAATGATACTCACAGGTGGTAAGACTTTTGAATTACTATCCCAATGATAATTACAGTTGGCGAGATTTTGAATTACTACACCTAATGATACTCACAGGTGGTAAGACTTTGAATTACTATCCCAATGATATTTACAGTTGGCTAGATTTTGAATTACTACACCTAATGATACTCACAGGTGGTAAGACTTTGAATTACTATCCCAATCATAATTACAGTTGGCGAAATTTTGAATTACTACACCTAATGATACTCACAGGTGGTAAGACTTTGAATTACTATCCCAATGATAATTACAGTTGGCGAGATTTTGAATTACTACACCTAATGATACTCACAGGTGGTAAGACTTTGAATTAGTATCCCAATGATAATTACAGTTGGCGAGATTTTGAATTACTACACCTAATGATACTCACAAGTGGTAAGACTTTGAATTACTATCCCAATGATAATTACAGTTGGCGAGATTTTGAATTACTACACCTAATGATACTCACAAGTGGTAAGACTTTGAATTACTATCCCAATGATAATTACAGTTGGCGAGATTTTGAATTACTACACCTAATGATATTCACAGGTGGTAAGACTTTGAATTACTATCCCAATGATAATTACAGTTGGCGAGATTTTGAATTACTACACCTAATGATACTCACAGGTGGTAAGACTTTGAATTACTATCCCAATGATAATTACAGTTGGCGAGATTTTGAATTACTACACCTAATGATACTCACAAGTGGTAAGACTTTGAATTACTATCCCAATGATAATTACAGTTGGCGAGATTTTGAATTACTACACCTAATGATACTCACAAGTGGTAAGACTTTGAATTACTATCCCAATGATAATTACAGTTGGCGAGATTTTGAATTACTACAGCTAATGATACTCACAGGTGGTAAGACTTTGAATTAGTATCCCAATGATAATTACAGTTGGCGAGATTTTGAATTACTACACCTAATGATACTCACAGGTGGTAAGACTTTGAATTACTATCCCAATGATAATTACAGTTGGCGAGATTTTGAATTACTACACCTAATGATACTCACAGGTGGTAAGACTTTGAATTACTATCCCAATGATAATTACAGTTGGCGAGATTTTGAATTACTACACCTAATGATACTCACAAGTTGTAAGACTTTGAATTACTATCCCAATGATAATTACAGGTGGCGAGATTTTGAATTACTACACCTAATGATACTCATAGGTGGTAAGACTTTGAATTACTATCCCAATGATAATTACAGTTGGCGAGATTTTGAATTACTACACCTAATGATACTCACAGGTGGTAAGACTTTGAATTACTATCCCAATGATAATTACAGTTGGCGAGATTTTGAATTACTACACCTAATGATACTCACAGGTGGTAAGACTTTGAATTACTATCCCAATGATAATTACAGTTGGCGAGATTTTGAATTACTACACCTAATGATACTCACAGGTGGTAAGACTTTGAATTAGTATCCCAATGATAATTACAGTTGGCGAGATTTTGAATTACTACACCTAATGATACTCACAAGTGGTAAGACTTTGAATTACTATCCCAATGATAATTACAGTTGGCGAGATTTTGAATTACTACACCTAATGATACTCACAAGTGGTAAGACTTTGAATTACTATCCCAATGATAATTACAGTTGGCGAGATTTTGAATTACTACACCTAATGATATTCACAGGTGGTAAGACTTTGAATTACTATCCCAATGATAATTACAGTTGGCGAGATTTTGAATTACTACACCTAATGATACTCACAAGTGGTAAGACTTTGAATTACTATCCCAATGATAATTACAGTTGGCGAGATTTTGAATTACTACACCTAATGATACTCACAGGTGGTAAGACTTTGAATTACTATCCCAATGATAATTACAGTTGGCGAGATTTTGAATTACTACACCTAATGATACTCACAAGTGGTAAGACTTTGAATTACTATCCCAATGATAATTACAGTTGGCGAGATTTTGAATTACCACACCTAATGATACTCACAAGTGGTAAGACTTTGAATTACTATCCCAATGATAATTACAGGTGGCGAGATTTTGAATTACCACACCTAATGATACTCACAGGTGGTAAGACTTTGAATTACTATCCGAATGATAATTACAGTTGGCGAGATTTTGAATTACTACACCTAATGATACTCACAGGTGGTAAGACTTTGAATTACTATCCCAATGATAATTACAGGTGGCGAGATTTTGAATTACTACACCTAATGATACTCACAAGTGGTAAGACTTTGAATTACTATCCCAATGATAATTACAGTTGGCGAGATTTTGAATTACTACACCTAATGATACTCACAAGTGGTAAGACTTTGAATTACTATCCCAATGATAATTACAGTTGGCGAGATTTTGAATTACTACACCTAATGATACTCACAGGTGGTAAGACTTTGAATTACTATCCCAATGATAATTACAGTTGGCGAGATTTTGAATTACTACACCTAATGATACTCACAGGTGGTAAGACTTTGAATTACTATCCCAATGATAATTACAGTTGGCGAGATTTTGAATTACTACACCTAATGATACTCACAGGTGGTAAGACTTTGAATTACTATCCCAATGATAATTACAGTTGGCGAGATTTTGAATTACTACACCTAATGATACTCACAGGTGGTAAGACTTTGAATTACTATCCCAATGATAATTACAGTTGGCGAGATTTTGAATTACTACACCTAATGATACTCACAGGTGGTAAGACTTTGAATTACTATCCCAATGATAATTACAGTTGGCGAGATTTTGAATTACTACACCTAATGATACTCACAAGTGGTAAGACTTTGAATTACTATCCCAATGATAATTACAGTTGGCGAGATTTTGAATTACTACACCTAATGATACTCACAAGTGGTAAGACTTTGAATTACTATCCCAATGATAATTACAGTTGGCGAGATTTTGAATTACTACACCTAATGATACTCACAAGTGGTAAGACTTTGAATTACTATCCCAATGATAATTACAGTTGGTGAGATTTTGAATTACTACACCTAATGATACTCACAGGTGGTAAGACATTGAATTACTATCCCAATGATAATTACAGTTGGCGAGATTTTGGATTACTACACCTAATGATACTCACAGGTGGTAAGACTTTGAATTACTATCCCAATGATAATTACAGTTGGCGAGATTTTGAATTACTACACCTAATGATACTCACAAGTGGTAAGACTTTGAATTACTATCCCAATGATAATTACAGGTGGCGAGATTTTGAATTACTACACCTAATGATACTCACAGGTGGTAAGACTTTGAATTACTATCCCAATGAAAATTACAGTTGGCGAGATTTTGAATTACTACACCTAATGATACTCACAGGTGGTAAGACTTTGAATTAGTATCCCAATGATAATTACAGTTGGCGAGATTTTGAATTACTACACCTAATGATACTCACAGGTGGTAAGACTTTGAATTACTATCCCAATGATAATTACAATTGGCGAGATTTTGAATTACTACACGTAATGATACTCACAGGTGGTAAGACTTTGAATTACTATCCCAATGATAATTACAGTTGGCGAGATTTTGAATTACTACACCTAATGATACTCACAGGTGGTAAGACTTTGAATTAGTATCCCAATCATAATTACAGTTGGCGAGATTTTGAATTACTACACCTAATGATACTCACAGGTGGTAAGACTTTGAATTACTATGTTAATGATAATTACAGTTAAAGGCGAGATTTTGAATTACTACACCTAATGATACTCTCACAGGTGGTAAGACTTTGAATTAGTATCCCAATGATAATTACAGTTGGCGAGATTTTGAATTACTACACCTAATGATACTCACAGGTGGTAAGACTTTGAATTACTATCCCAATGATAATTACAGTTGGCGAGATTTTGAATTACTACACTTAATGATACTCACAGGTGGTAAGACTTTGAATTACTAACCCAATGATAATTACAGTTGGCGAGATTTTGAATTACTACACCTAATGATACTCACAGGTGGTAAGACTTTGAATTACTATCCCAATGATAATTACAGTTGGCGAGATTTTGAATTACTACACACCTAATGTTACTCACAGGTGGTAAGACTTTGAATTAGTATCCCAATGATAATTACAGGTGACAAGATTTTGAATTACTACACCTAATGATACTCACAGGTGGTAAGACTTTGAATTACTATCCCAATGATAATTACAGGTGGCAAGATTTTGAATTACTACACCTAATGATACTCACAGGTGGTAAGACTTTGAATTACTATCCCAATGATAATTACAGGTGGCGAGATTTTGAATTACTACACCTAATGATACTCATAGGTGGTAAGACTTTGAATTAGTATCCCAATGATAATTACAGTTGGCGAGATTTTGAATTACTACACCTAATGATACTCACAGGTGGTAAGACTTTTGGAGTACTATCCCAATGATAATTACAGTTGGCGAGATTTTGAATTACTACACCTAATGATACTCACAGGTGGTAAGACTTTGAATTACTATCCCAATGATAATTACAGTTGGCGAATTTTTGAATTACTACACTAATGATACTCACAGGTGGTAAGACTTTTAATTAGTATCCCAATGATAATTACAGTTGGTGAGATTTTGAATTACTACACCTAATGATACTCACAAGTGGTAAGACTTTGAATTACTATCCCAATGATAATTACAGTTGGCGAGATTTTGAATTACTACACCTAATGATACTCACAAGTGGTAAGACTTTGAATTACTATCCCAATGATAATTACAGTTGGCGAGATTTTGAATTACTACACCTAATGATATTCACAGGTGGTAAGACTTTGAATTACTATCCCAATGATAATTACAGTTGGCGAGATTTTGAATTACTACACTAATGATACTCACAAGTGGTAAGACTTTGAATTACTATCCCAATGATAATTACAGTTGGCGAGATTTTGAATTACTACACCTAATGATACTCACAAGTGGTAAGACTTTGAATTACTATCCCAATGATAATTACAGTTGGCGAGATTTTGAATTACTACACACCTAATGATACTCACAGAGTGGTAAGACTGTGAATTACTATCCCAATGATAATTACAGTTGGCGAGATTTTGAATTACTACACCTAATGATACTCACAGGTGGTAAGACTTTGAATTACTATCCCAATGAAAATTACAGTTGGCGAGATTTTGAATTACTACACCTAATGATACTCACAGGTGGTAAGACTTTGAATTACTATCCCAATGATAATTACAGTTGGCGAGATTTTGAATTACTACACCTAATGATACTCACAGGTGGTAAGACTTTGAATTACTATCCCAATGATAATTACAGTTGGCGAGATTTTGAATTACTACACCTAATGATACTCACAAGTGGTAAGACTTTGAATTACTATCCCAATGATAATTACAGTTGGCGAGATTTTGAATTACTACACCCTAATGATACTCACAAGTGGTAAGACTTTGAATTACTATCCCAATGATAATTACAGTTGGCGAGATTTTGAATTACTACACCTAATGATACTCACAAGTGGTAAGACTTTGAATTACTATCCCAATGATAATTACAGTTGGCGAGATTTTGAATTACTACCTAATGATACTCACAGGTGGTAAGACTTGAATTACTATCCCAATGATAATTACAGTTGGCGAGATTTTGAATTACTACCTAATGATACTCACAAGTGGTAAGACTTTGAATTACTATCCCAATGATATTTACAGTTTAGCGAGATTTTGAATTACTACACCTAATGATACTCACAAGTGGTAAGACTTTGAATTACTATCCCAATGATAATTACAGGTGGCGAGATTTTGAATTACTACCTAATGATACTCACAGGTGGTAAGACTTTGAATTACTATCCGAATGATAATTACAGTTGGCGAGATTTTGAATTACTACACCTAATGATACTCACAGGTGGTAAGACTTTGAATTACTATCCCAATGATAATTACAGTTGGCGAGATTTTGGACCACTACACCTAATGATACTCACAAGTGGTAAGACTTTGAATTACTATCCCAATGATAATTACAGTTGGTAAAGTTTTGAATTACTACACCTAATGATACTCACAAGTGGTAAGACTTTGAATTACTATCCCAATGATAATTACAGTTGGCGAGATTTTGAATTACTACACCTAATGATACTCACAGGTGGTAAGACTTTGAATTACTATCCCAATGATAATTACAGTTGGCGAGATTACTGATTACTACACCTAATGATACTCACAGGTGGTAAGACTTTGAATTACTATCCCAATGATAATTACAGTTGGCGAGATTTTGAATTACTACACCTAATGATACTCACAGGTGGTAAGACTTTGAATTACTATCCCAATGATAATTACAGTTGGCGAGATTTTGAATTACTACACCTAATGATACTCACAGGTGGTAAGACTTTGAATTACTATCCCAATGATAATTACAGTTGGCGAGATTTTGAATTACTACCACTAATGATACTCACAGTGGTAAGACTTTGAATTACTATCCCAATGATAATTACAGTTGGCGAGATTTTGAATTACTACACCTAATGATACTCACAAGTGGTAAGACTTTGAATTACTATCCCAATGATAATTACAGTTGGCGAGATTTTGAATTACTACACCTAATGATACTCACAAGTGGTAAGACTTTGAATTACTATCCCAATGATGATACAGTTGGCGAGATTTTGAATTACTACACCTAATGATACTCACAGGTGGTAAGACTTTGAATTACTATCCCAATGATAATTACAGTTGGCGAGATTTTTGAATTACTACACTTAATGATACTCACAGGTGGTAAGACTTTGAATTACTATCCCAATGATAATTACAGTTGGCGAGATTTTGAATTACTACCACTAATGATACTCTGAAATTGGTAAGACTTTGAATTACTATCCCAATGATAATTACAGGTGGCGAGATTTGAATTACTACACCTAATGATACTCACAGGTGGTAAGACTTTGGGGTACTATCCCAATGATAATTACAGTTGGCGAGATTTTGAATTACTACACCTAATGATACTCACAGGTGGTAAGACTTTGAATTAGTATCCCAATGATAATTACAGTTGGCGAGATTTTGAATTACTACACCTAATGATACTCACAGGTGGTAAGACTTTGAATTACTATCCCAATGATAATTACAATTGGCGAGATTTACTGAATTACTACACGTAATGATACTCACAGGTGGTAAGACTTTGAATTACTATCCCAATGATAATTACAGTTGGCGAGATTTTGAATTACTACACCTAATGATACTCACAGGTGGTAAGACTTTGAATTAGTATCCCAATGATATTACAGTTGGCGAGATTTTGAATTACTACACCTAATGATACTCACAGGTGGTAAGACTTTGAATTACTATCCCAATGATAATTACAGTTGAGATTTTGAATTACTACACCTAATGATACTCACAGGTGGTAAGACTTTGAATTAGTATCCCAATGATAATTACAGTTGGCGAGATTTTGAATTACTACACCTAATGATACTCACAGGTGGTAAGACTTTGAATTAGTATCCCAATGATAATTACAGTTGGCGGGAATTTTGAATTACTACACCTAATGATACTCACAGGTGGTAAGACTTTGAATTACTAACCCAATGATAATTACAGTTGGCGAGATTTTGAAATACTACACCCTAATGATACTCACAGGTGGTAAGACTTTGAATTACTATCCCAATGATAATTACAGTTGGCGAGATTTTGAATTACTACACCTAATGATACTCACAGGTGGTAAGACTTTGAATTACTATCCCAATGATAATTACAGTTGGCGAGATTTTGAATTACTACACCTAATGATACTCACAAGTGGTAAGACTTTGAATTACTATCCCAATGATAATTACAGGTGGCGAGATTTTGAATTACTACACCTAATGATACTCACAGGTGGTAAGACTTTTGAATTACTATCCCAATGATAATTACAGTTGGCGAGATTTTGAATTACTACACCTAATGATACACTCACAGGTGGTAAGACTTTGAATTAGTATCCCAATGATAATTACAGTTGGCGAGATTTTGAATTACTACACCTAATGATACTCACAGGTGGTAAGACTTTGAATTACTATCCCAATGATAATTACAATTGGCGAGATTTTGAATTACTACACGTAATGATACTCACAGGTGGTAAGACTTTGGAGTACTATCCCAATGATAATTACAGTTGGCGAGATTTTGAATTACTACACCCATAATGATACTCACAGGTGGTAAGACTTTGAATTAGTATCCCAATGATAATTACAGTTGGCGAGATTTTGAATTACTACACCTAATGATACTCACAGGTGGTAAGACTTTGAATTACTATCCCAATGATAATTACAGTTGGCGAGATTTTGAATTACTACACCTAATGATACTCACAGGTGGTAAGACTTTGAATTGGTATCCCAATGATAATTACAGTTGGCGGGAATTTTGAATTACTACACCTAATGATACTCACAGGTGGTAAGAATTTGAATTAGTATCCCAATATTGATTGTGAATTTTGAATTACTACACCTAATGATACTCACAGGTGGTAAGACTTTGAATTACTAACCCAATGATAATTACAGTTGGCGAGATTTTGAAATACTACACCTAATGATACTCACAGGTGGTAAGACTTTGAATTACTATCCCAATGATAATTACAGTTGGCGAGATTTTGAATTACTACACCTAATGTTACTCACAGGTGGTAAGACTTTGAATTAGTATCCCAATGATAATTACAGGTGACAAGATTTTGAATTACTACACCTGTCAGTACTCACAGGTGGTAAGACTTTGAATTACTATCCCAATGATAATTACAGGTGGCAAGATTTTGAATTACTACACCTAATGATACTCACAGGTGGTAAGACTTTGAATTACTATCCCAATGATAATTACAGGTGGCGAGATTTTGAATTACTACCTAATGATACTCACAGGTGGTAAGACTTTGAATTACTATCCCAATGATAATTACAGTTGGCGAGATTTTGAATTACTACACTAATGATACTCACAGGTGGTAAGACTTTGATTACTATCCCAATGATAATTACAGTTGGCGAGATTTTTAATTACTACACCTAATGATACTCACAGGTGGTAAGACTTTGAATTCTCCAATGATAATTACAGGTGACAAGATTTTGAATTACTACACCTAATGATACTCACAGGTAGTAGGAACTTTGAATTACTATCCCAATGATAATTACAGGTGGCAAGATTTTGAATTACTACACCTAATGATACTCACAGGTGGTAAGACTTTGAATTACTATCCCAATGATAATTACAGGTGGCGAGATTTTGAATTACTACACCTAATGATACTCATAGGTGGTAAGACTTTGAATTAGTATCCCAATGATAATTACAGTTGACGGCGAGATTTTGAATTACTACACCTAATGATACTCACAGGTGGTAAGACTTTGAATTACTATCCCAATGATAATTACAGTTGGCGAGATTTTGAATTACTACACCTAATGATACTCACAGGTGGTAAGACTTTGAATTACTATCCCAATGATAATTACAGTTGGCGAGATTTTGAATTACTACCCTAATGATACTCACAGGTGGTAAGACTTTGAATTAGTATCCCAATGATAATTACAGTTGGCGAGATTTTGAATTACTACACCTAATGAAATGCTGCAAGTGGTAAGACTTTGAATTACTATCCCAATGATAATTACAGTTGGCGAGATTTTTGAATTACTACACCTAATGATACTCACAAGTGGTAAGACTTTGAATTACTATCCCAATGATAGTGAAAATTACAGTTGGCGAGATTTTGAATTACTACACCTAATGATACTCAGTGGTAAGACTTTGAATTACTATCCCAATGATAATTACAGTTGGCGAGATTTTGAATTACTACACCTAATGATACTACAGGTGGTAAGACTTTGAATTACTATCCCAATGATAATTACAGTTGGCGAGATTTTGAATTACTACACCTAATGATACTCACAAGTGGTAAGACTTTGAATTACTATCCCAATGATAATTACAGTTGGCGAGATTTTGAATTACTACACCTAATGATACTCACAAGTGGTAAGACTTGAATTACTATCCCAATGATAATTACAGTTGGCGAGATTTTGGAATTACTACACCTAATGATACTCACAAGTGGTAAGACTTTGAATTACTATCCCAATGATAATTACAGGTGGCGAGATTTTGAATTACTACACCTAATGATACTCACAGGTGGTAAGACTTTGAATTACTATCCCAATGATAATTACAGTTGGCGAGATTTTGAATTACTACACCTAATGATACTCACAGGTGGTAAGACTTGAATTACTATCCCAATGATAATTACAGTTGGCGAGATTTTGAATTACTACACCTAATGATACTCACAAGTGGTAAGACTTTGAATTACTATCCCAATGATAATTACAGTTGGCGAGATTTTGAATTACTACACCTAATGATACTCACAGGTGGTAAGACTTTGAATTACTATCCCAATGATAATTACAGTTGGCGAGATTTTGAATTACTACACCTAATGATACTCACAAGTGGTAAGACTTTGAATTACTATCCCAATGATAATTACAGTTGGCGAGATTTTGAATTACTACACCTAATGATACTCACAAGTGGTAAGACTTTGAATTACTATCCCAATGATAATTACAGGTGGCGAGATTTTGAATTACTACACCTAATGATACTCACAGGTGGTAAGACTTTGAATTACTATCCGAATGATAATTACAGTTGGCGAGATTTTGAATTACTACACCTAATGATACTCACAGGTGGTAAGACTTTGAATTACTATCCCAATGATAATTACAGTTGGCGAGATTTTGAATTACTACACCTAATGATACTCACAAGTGGTAAGACTTTGAATTACTATCCCAATGATAATTACAGTTGAAGTAGATTTTGAATTACTACACCTAATGATACTCAAGTGGTAAGACTTTGAATTACTATCCCAATGATAATTACAGTTGGCGAGATTTTGAATTACTACACCTAATGATACTCACAGGTGGTAAGACTTTGAATTACTATCCCAATGATAATTACAGCTGGCGAGATTTTGAATTACTACACCTAATGATACTCACAGGTGGTAAGACTTTGAATTACTATCCCAATGATAATTACAGTTGGCGAGATTTTGAATTACTACACCTAATGATACTCACAGGTGGTAAGACTTTGAATTACTATCCCAATGATAATTACAGTTGGCGAGGATTTTGAATTACTACACCTAATGATACTCACAGGTGGTAAGACTTTGAATTACTATCCCAATGATAATTACAGTTGGCGAGATTTGAATTACTACACCTAATGATACTCACAAGTGGTAAGACTTTGAATTACTATCCCAATGATAATTACAGTTGGCGAGATTTTACACCTAATGATACTCACAAGTGGTAAGACTTTGAATTACTATCCCAATGATAATTACAGTTGGCGAGATTTTGAATTACTACACCTAATGATACTCACAAGTGGTAAGACTTTGAATTACTATCCCAATGATAATTACAGTTGGCGAGATTTTGAATTACTACACCTAATGATACTCACAGGTGGTAAGACTTTGAATTACTATCCCAATGATAATTACAGTTGGCGAGATTTTGAATTACTACACCTAATGATACTCACAGGTGGTAAGACTTTGAATCTACTATCCCAATGATAATTACAGTTGGCGAGATTTTGAATTACTACACCTAATGATACTCACAAGTGGTAAGACTTTGAATTACTATCCCAATGATAATTACAGGTGGCGAGATTTTGAATTACTACACCTAATGATACTCACAGGTGGTAAGACTTTGAATTACTATCCCAATGATAATTACAGTTGGCGAGATTTTGAATTACTACACCTAATGATACTCACAGGTGGTAAGACTTTGAATTAGTATCCCAATGATAATTACAGTTGGCGAGATTTTGAATTACTACACCTCTAATGATACTCACAGGTGGTAAGACTTTGAATTACTATCCCAATGATAATTACAATTGGCGAGATTTTGAATTACTACACCTAATGATACTCACAGGTGGTAAGACTTTGAATTACTATCCCAATGATAATTACAGTTGGCGAGATTTGAATTACTACACCTAATGATACTCACAGGTGGAAAGACTTTGAATTACTATCCCAATGATAATTACAGTTGGCGAGATTTTGAATTACTACACCTAATGATACTCACAGGTGGTAAGACTTTGAATTAGTATCCCAATGATAATTACAGTTGGCGAGATTTTGAATTACTACACCTAATTATACTCACAGGTGGTAAGACTTTGAATTACTATCCCAATGATAATTACAGTTGGCGAGATTTTGAATTACTACACCTAATGATACTCACAGGTGGTAAGACTTTGAATTACTAACCCAATGATAATTACAGTTGGCGAGATTTTGAATTACTACACCTAATGATACTCACAGGTGGTAAGACTTTGAATTACTATCCCAATGATAATTACAGTTGGCGAGATTTTGAATTACTACACCTAATGTTACTCACAGGTGGTAAGACTTTGAATTAGTATCCCAATGATAATTACAGGTGACAAGATTTTGAATTACTACACCTAATGATACTCACAGGTGGTAAGACTTTGAATTACTATCCCAATGATAATTACAGGTGGCAAGATTTTGAATTACTACACCTAATGATACTCACAGGTGGTAAGACTTTGAATTACTATCCCAATGATAATTACAGGTGGCGAGATTTTGAATTACTACACCTAATGATACTCACAGGTGGTAAGACTTTGAATTACTATCCCAATGATAATTACAGTTGGCGAGATTTTGAATTACTACACCTAATGATACTCACAGGTGGTAAGACTTTGAATTACTATCCCAATGATAATTACAGTTGGCGAGATTTTGAATTACTACACCTAATGATACTCACAGGTGGTAAGACTTTGAATTAGTATCCCAATGATAATTACAGGTGACAAGATTTTGAATTACTACACCTAATGATACTCACAGGTGGTAAGACTTTGAATTACTATCCCAATGATAAT
Organism: Ascarosepion bandense; assembly: GCA_037127315.1. Classification (NCBI taxonomy): domain Eukaryota; kingdom Metazoa; phylum Mollusca; class Cephalopoda; order Sepiida; family Sepiidae; genus Ascarosepion; species Ascarosepion bandense. Next base: position 10,091 of record JBBBDQ010029127.1, on the reverse strand, counting down.
TACAGGTGGCAAGATTTTGAATTACTACACCTAATGATACTCACAGGTGGTAAGACTTTGAATTACTATCCCAATGATAATTACAGGTGGCAAGATTTTGAATTACTACACCTAATGATACTCACAGGTGGTAAGACTTTGAATTACTTTCCCAATGATAATTACAGGTGACAAGATTTTGAATTACTACACCTAATGATACTCACAGGTGGTAAAACTTTGGATTACCACTCCCCAATGATAATCACAGATGGCAAGATTTTGAATTACCACTCCCCAATGATTATTACAAGGAGCATGAGATCTGAAAGAACAATCACTTTTTCGGTGACTTTTCATAGAGAAAAATTGTATTCTTTTCTCTCCTGTAAAATGTGAGTACTTCAACTCCTGATACTGAACGTTTTTTTGAACTCTTCTCATTTAATTTTATTTCTCATCTTTTCTTTTGTAAAATGTCCTGTCAATGTATTTGTTAATATTTCCTTGTTCAAATTCTATGTTTTATTTATCTTTTGAACTTACACAAATCCACCAAAATTTGTTAGCAAGTTAAATATACCAGGAGCTTATAAAATCTCAAGCCAGCAACAATGTAAAAATATTCAGAGGAATATTAAAAAAAAGAAAACTTTATTTGGTGTGGGTGTAAAAACTTCCATTGCCCTTCCCTTCAAACTACACTTAGTTTGAAATATGGTTAAGTTGGAATAAATGGATAGGTTGAAATACATAGCCAGGTTTGAAAAAACTGAAAATAAAATAAACAGGGTGACTGGAATAACAGTGGGTAGATGGGAAGATAATTAAAATGTTAAATAGCTGAGCAAGCCCATTTGTTTCAAATGTGAGGGTAGAGACTACATACAGAGCTGTAAACCAGTTTTCATTAGGAATATTTGCACACGCCTAACTGATAAACATTTGATGAACAAAGTGGAATAGCTTCATGGGACCACTTAAACTGGCTGGTTTGCTTATAAAAAATACAGTCATTTTTTTTTTAATTTTTGTAGATTTGCATTACACCTTCTTCAAGTCATGGAACTTGTCAGAAACAAAAGTGAGAGTTTTGTTCCTAATGTAAATATAGTGTCCAATTGAGCCCTAATTTCGTAAAGTGATATCTGTACTTTATTTCTATTTAAAAATGTCAGGTTTGAAAAGTGCTTACGCCATTGATAATTGTATATTTCCGATATTTTCTCAATTCATAAGAATACACAATTATCAATAACGTAAAAAAGTTTGAAACTTAAAATTCGTAAATAAAAAGATTGTAAAATGGTTTCCCATGGTTTGGAATTCAGAGTTTTCCTTCTTTTAGATTGGTTGCTTTCCAAAGCTAGAGAACACAGTCTACTCTGCTATTTAACCTAGGGGAGAGGAAGAGACAGATTCATTCGCAAAGTGAAAGTGAATGCAACAGATTAACAAGAAATTTGAATTTGGTTCATCAATTCTGCTTTCCATGCAAATTTAACTTTTTATACTGTGAACTAACTGGTCATAGTTAAGTATAATTAAGAACAAAATGAAAGTGAAGATAAAGAACAGAGCAAAAAATACTAAACAGATAGTATATATATAAGGCAAAACAACAGAAATAAGGCAAAACATCTACAAAGTACGAATTATTTTCACAAGCTAAAGGTATTCTGTCAAGTAGTTATAGAGTTCTAACTACAAAACAATAAAGATATGCGAAAATAAAAGTGATAATTGTTCATTGGTTAGTAAGAAATCTCAGCATGCATCTGTGGGATTTGTCAATAAATTTGAAAAGGAGGTATTCTTAACGCATTACTCAATAAATCCCGGGCCTGACTAATAAAAAATCCTTATGATTTTTATGATTTTTAAAAAATACTAACCTTCAAATGGCACACGAGACAAAATTTGGGCCCAACTGGATTATTAGTTTACATATTACACTTATTTAAGTGAAGCTATTTTTGCAAAGTTTCAAAACAATGGAAAAATCAGAATTTCATGTGTTGATAAGGCATTGCCCTCTGATGGGAAAAATACTGTTTGAGCAAAGCAATTGCTTGATAAGTGTTATTCAGACTCTGCTTTGTCGGAAACAGTGGCTAAGAGGTGGCATGCTGACTTTAAGTATGGTTGTACAGACACAAATGATGTAGAATGCTCGGGTCGCCCAAAATTGGCACTTGTCCCGGAAAACACAAAAATGTCAACAAACTCGTTTTGGCCAATCGTGAACTGAAGTTGTGTGAAATAGCAGAGGAGTTGAAGATGTCAGAAAGCAGTGTATTGACCATTTTGCATGAACATTTCTCAATGAGAAAGCTGTGCTCAAAGTGGGTGCACAGTTGATCAAAAACAGCAACATGTCGACAATTCAGAGCATTGTTTGCAATTGTTTCAATCCAACAAGAAGGAATTTTTGCATAAATATGTGACAATGGATGAAACATAGATCCACCACTTCACTTTGGAGTCAAATCAGCAGGCAGCTGAGTGGACAGCAACAGGTGAAAGCCATACAAAGCAACCAAAGATGCAAACATCAGCATTTTGGGATGTGCAAGGTATTTTCTTCATGGATTATCTTGAAAAAGGAAGAACCATCAATAGTGAATATTATATAGCATTATTGGTGCATTTGAAGAAAGAAATCACCAAAAACCAGCCACAAATGAATAAGGAAAAAGTGATCTTTCACCAAGACAACACATCAAGTCACAAGTCGATTGCAACAATAGCAAAACTAAGTGAATTGCATTTCGAATTGCTTCCACATCCACTGTATTCTCCAGATCTGGCTCCCAGCAACTACTGGCTGTTTGCAGACCACAAAAGAATGTTCCAGGGAAAGAGATTTGGCTCCAATGAAGAAGTGATATCAAAAACAGAGAAATAATTTCATGGAAAAAAAACAAATCGTTCTACAAAAAAGGCATTGAATTGTTAAAGAAGCACTATAATCAGTGTATCACCATAGAAGGAGACTATGTTGATGAATAAAGTTGAATTTTGCATAAAAGTTGTTGTTTTATTAGTTAGGCCCAATATTTATTGAGTGATGTGTTAGCAGTCATTTCTCAGAGACTGAAACTAACATATACTAATTTCTGCTACTCTACCCACATATCCATTTCCTGCTTACAGCTGATTTTAAATGAGGAAATCTGAGTAAACAATCAAAATGTTAAGTTAAGCTAGTTAGTCCAACTTAGATATTTGGAACCAAAAAATCATATTAACTACCAGTTTTGAAACTCAGTCCTAAGTTTTTACTAAGTGAAGATATAAAATGGCAAGGTAGTAAAACCAAGCAGCATATACAGATTGCCAGTTAATATTGTAGGAAAAACCACCATATTCGTAAAGTGATGCCAGTGAGATGCAGGACAGCATTTATTGGCAAATCATATGGAAAAACAATTAAAGATAACTTTTATTCTTCCAAATGACTCACTAAATTTCCTTTGATTAAATTTAGATCACCTAACTTTACAAATTAGTTAATTACTTTCCTACTGATCTGTTGAAAACCATAAAAATTTCCACAACGTTTTACGATGACATCTCAATTTTGTGCTTTGTTGATGTATTTTTCGGCATATCAGATACACTTTCTTACCCCATAAATTAATAGCAACATTTATTAGTGTTCTATACACCAGAGGTACGAGCAATACATATATATATTACTGACACATCTTTTCTGGTGCTTCTGCTATATATCTAGAGATTCTTGATAAAATCCAAAGAAGAATCTGTTATGTTATTGACCTTAAACTTGGTATTTCATCTTCAATCACTTTCCCACTGCTGAAATATAGTTCTCCGTGATTTTTCTGTAAATGCTTTCATGGTAATTGTCTGATGAGCTTTCCTCTTTGGTATGTAGACTTTATGAATTTAAGTGCAGTACTAGAGCTAGGATGTGTGTTGTGGCGCAATGGATATCGACTTGGAATGAGAAATCGGGGGAGCCGAGTTCAAATTCCAGTTGAATTCATTGCATTCACTTATGTGCAAATACCCTTGGGAAATGTATTAATCTGTCTCTTCCTTCCAGTTATGGGTTAAATAACAAAACAGATTGGGTTCTATAGCCTTGACAGGCAACCAGTCTACCACGGAAAGCAATGGTAACCTACTGCGGGATAACCTTCTGCCCAGTCAGTCATGTCTCTTTTGAGACATGATCACCCAAGCGTGTTTCACGTATGGCACTTAACTGACAGACTAGGTCTTGTCATTTTACATGCAAAATGGCTAGATAGAAACACGATTTCTATGCTGTGTCTTCTCTCACATTTTGCACTTGCAAAACTCTCTTCCAGCTTCTTGCTTTCCAGTAAAGTTTTATCTTAAAAAATCTAAATGCAATGTCAGTCATTATCTACTGTTTTAATTCCTGTTCTTTTATTGTTCTCTATCCTTAGAAATGTTTTCTTTTCCTTGGATTCTGTCACACTCAGACTTGCATCTTAGTAGATTCATTGCCTTGTTTGTGGTGAAATGATTCAAAATATAGATTATATATTGTCACTGGGCTGATTAGAGTAACCAACTCAGTAGATTTTTAAGAAAAGGTGAGGTGACACTGGATAGTCAAGGATAACAAAAAGATGTAAAGTGAAAAAGTGACCTTAGTCTGACAACTTTTATTTGTGTTGTTTTATTGTTCAAAATGATTTCTTGGGTCGTCTCGAGACTGCTGTTGATTGAGTGGTGTCCCCCACTAATAGGCTTGAGTCATCCGTGCATGTAGTTAACAATATGTAGGTCAGGAATTGGGGCCTGCGTTGCTAGTTGTTGCTTGCACTGGGTGAATAGGATTAGTCCATTGTATGTCTTCCATAGTCTGGTGGTGTAGACTGCACTGTCAAAGTACAGACTATGTTAGCTGTCAGAGGTTGATCCAGTAAGATTGCTACATTGGACGTTGCTGTCAAATTGATCTGGACTGGTCACTGTATTAGGTTGGTGCATATCTCAGGAAGATAGACTTTCCTGCACTGAAAAGGGCAGTTTTATTAACTAGAGAAAAGACCTGTTGATTGTCCTGAAAAAGATAGTTGCTTTATTGTTCCTGAAAAAGACAGTTGTGTTAGAAATAGTAGAAAGTGTCAACAAGCATATAGCAGGTCACAAACATCAGACATCGTGGTTGCAGGTCAAAGTGGTTGAAGGCGTCAGGCAGCATGGTTGCAGTCATCAGCAGTCAGCAGTCAGTGCTTCATTCACCTCCACAGGCCGGATACTGATTTGTTTGCCTTAGGCTGCTCCTTTTATATTTCCCTATGTACATCACAGTCGTGAGCCTTGTTTTTGTTTTGAAGTCATGATCACCTGATGTAAAAACCAGAGCTTTTGAGGTGAGTAAACTAGGGCTATGATAATATATATCCATAGTAATGTGCAGAAAGGGTGCAAAGGGTGCAAATGTTCTCAGACATCCATATCAGGAGGGCATCCATTCAAAGAGTGAAATAAAAATTTAGCTTATATTTAGTTTGAATAATTTGTTTATTTCATGTTCCATCTGTTTTTACATATTTAAAATGTCTGCCTTTCTCCGTACTAAGTCTTACAGGCACACCTACTTGAGTCTTGGGGGCATAGAAAGCCATCACCAAACCTCTGCACATCACAATTTTTGTGACTACATCATTCCTTACATCTGGCCCCAGACTGCAACCCCCTTGATTATTATGTGTTGGGTGCAGTTGAAAAAGAGACCAACAAAACTTCTTGTAACACCAAAGATGAACTGAAAGCAAGGAGTGTCAGCATTCACCAACTTAAACAAAGTGACCATCCAGAAGAGATGCAAGAGATTCCAAAGTTATCTGGAGGCAGTGGTTGAAACTAATGGTAATTTTATCAAATTACTCTTTATTATTTCAAGGTATTTTTGTATAATTTTGGTAAATATATCTGTTAAAATAAGATGTAAGTATTATTTTCATTGATGCGTAATTTAGACGACATTTTATCCATTGCACCCTGTAAAAGTAGGTGTTATCTTTTTTTCTGAAATGTGGTTGCAACTTTGTATTACTGACTTCTTGAATGTTTTCTCTTTTTATCATTGGATCCTTGTTTTTCTCTAAAATGACATCATAATTTTTACCATTTTACAATGGTAATACTTCTTATCAGAATTCATAACCTGCCTAAATAGGTGCAGAAAAAGAAATTTTTGTGCAAATTTTGTATTTGTACCTTTTCTGTACTTGTGTAATAAATGTTCTTCCTTTAAAATTTTACACAGTAGTTAAATCTTGTTTTGTTATTTCCTACTAATTAGGTTTTTGTGTTTAGCACAAGAACATAAATTTAGTAGGGTATAATTTTTTTATATTATTAGCATATTTTAATTTTATGATAAATATGAATGTTGGAAGCAAATATATAATATTAGATTACATCATCTGCAAATGTGTGTATCTTATATTCATGAAGTACAGGTTTTATGAATACTAGACCACCCATAAACATGTTTGGTTTCTTTTAAAAGCAATTCATGATACAAAATGAAGTAAGAATATTATAAATTTTAGTATTAATTGCTCATATTTTGATTTATATTTTCAATAAAAGTTATTGCAGTAATTATTATTGCTTATATTATACTATTGATCTTGGCTCCACGCTTTGTATGTTATAACCAACTTAACAAAAAACAAAATTAGCCTCACACTTTCCATTATTTTCTAATTCCAATATTAGCTTATTTTTAGCAAGACAACACTTTGTCATTTGCTTTATTTTCAATTGCTACTTATTTACTTATTAGTGTATATGTGTCTCTTGAAATGTCATCAATCGTGAGAAGCTAAGACAGCAAAGGAAAAAGAAGAATAAAGCTGTTTGTGTGAATGATGTGATGTTGGCACAGGCTGGCATATTCTGACAGTAATTATCTTGACTGACACTGAAATGTCAAGGGATATAACTCTACTAATTCCTAATTATCTCTTCCTTACTGATGGTTTTGGACAGATGGGCAGACAGGTCTCTTATTATATTAAGGATTGGTGATATGAAGAAGTTCTTATAAATAGATACTTATGATAAAGTTTACTTTATAAATTAAGCACAATAACAAATTAACTACAATAAGTAATGATAGAATATACAGTTATAACAAAATATATTGTAATAAAAGTTGTCAAGTATAGAATATTTGTTCTTGCTGTAGATTTTTGCAACCTCAGTATAGAATTTTTGCTTCTTTCCCTATATTCCGTATGTGGTCACTTCAGATGATGCCAGAGAAGACTTTACACAATGTCAGAGTAGCTAGATGCATTGACAGGTTGAGTGGGGAGATGGCTACCAAGTGCAGATCTGTGGCTCATGGGATATCACTGACTGATCCCAAAAGATTTTCATCTTCACTCCAGCTGTGTAAGTTGCACACATTTATATAAATATTGACATATGAGGCAGCTGGACAGTCTCTTACATCAACACAAGAATATAGTGTCCATGTTTAGAAAAGGCCCTAAAGCCAATCCCTAACTGACCAATGATGATTTACAAAGTCCAAACTGTGATAAACAGTAATTTTACATATAGTACATTCAGTCTTGTTCTTTCATTAGTAATGTTTTTATTTTTACTATAAGGCACCAAAATGACTAAAGGGTTATTGACTGATGGGTATGATAGAAATGTAGATGGCAGCAGGGAAGAGGGGATGTCAACTCATCTCTGATCATTCTTCATAACCACATCTTCTTCTAGTGGGTCTTTTAGTCCTGATATGCAAGCAAACTTGTCTCAGTGCTTGACATCTTAACTGATGATGCTAACACAAATTCTTCTGCCTGATTTCTGGTTAGATAACATAGGATCAGTTCAAGTGGTATACCTGTATTATTATATTCCCTGATTGTTTGTAATGCCATATTGATGATGTTTTAGCCATTGTACACTCCAACCTTCTTCAGGTGATTGAAATTTCAAACAAAACACTTTATTTCGATCACTGGGGGTATATTGTTCTTGTTCCATGACTCATACCACTTCTGGATGTCCTCAAAGACACATGGCCCAGTGGATATAAGCATTGGTTAGATCCAATGAATTGACTCAAACAGTTATGTGTTCAATAACTGGCTGCAACAGTGGTGAACAAAAACTTAAAGAGTTGTGTTGAAGGGAGATAACTAAGACACCAAGAAGTGGCAAGACTCATGGAACAAGAACAATATACCCCAGTATATTGTTCTCAAAATAAAAGTTTCAGTTCAAAATTCCAATCACCTGAAGAAGGTCAGAGTGTACAATGGCCAAAACATTGTGAATATGGCAATACAGATGAGGATAATAGTCAAAACAATGTTATTAATTACAATATCTCATCTCAGAAATATAGACAAATCCTGAAAACGGTTGGAGTGTACAACAACTGAAATGTTGTGTCTATGGCAATAAGGACAACAGTTCGAACAATGTACCTAGTTACAATAGCTCATCTCAGAAGTATAGACAAATATTGGCTTGTCTGTCTCTTTATGCAAAAAGTAAATATTTTACTAGTCTGGCATTATCCACTTGATAGTCAGGGATCCAAACTCTAGAGTATCTCCTATCTCATCAGCAGGTACTTAATATCAGGACTACTATATAACCATTTTATGGACAGATTCTGTGCCATGCAGTAGTTTATAGTCAATTAAGTGCCATACATGATACACGCTTTGGGCAATCATGTCTTGAAAGAGACATGACTGACTGGGCAGAAGATTATCCCACAGTAGGTTGCCATTGCTTTCTATGGTAGACTGGTTGCCAGCCATGGCTATAGAACCCAATCTGTCCTATTATTTAACCCATTACTAGAGGGAAGAGATGGATTAATACCTTTCCAAAGGGTATTTGTGCTAAGTGAATGCCATGGCTTCAACTGGAATTCAAACTCAGCTCCCCAATTTCTTGTTCTGAGCTGATATCCACTGCACTACAATGGACATCCTATTTTACAGTGAGGCCACTTAATGGTCGCATTAGTAACATGCAACAATGACATATTTAGTTGAAAATTTTCAGTTTCATTTAACAGGAAAACTTTACAACTTTTTTTTGGCATATTTGTCAATATCCAGTATCCCTATTCATTCACTTTAGGATTATTATTAAAAAGACATTCTTCTTCTATGTGTCATGTTCCTTCAGAACACAGGCAAACATGGCTCTACACAATTTCTTGTCCTTTGTAGCTTTTAGCAAAGTTTGTTATTTTGCTATCTCTCCTAATTGCTGTGCTAACAAGCATTTACACAAGCTTGTGAGATAGGTTATGTGCTGCTTTCCCCTGTCCTTCTTTCCTTCAATATGTCCTGTCACTATCAAATTTTCTAAGCCCTCTTTCCTCATTATGTAACAGAAATTTCAATTGTCCTTTTTTTATTCTACGGAAAAGTGTACTTTTTGCTTCCATTTTCTCTAAAACTTCACTGCTGCTAACATGTTCAGTCCACAGTATTCCTAACATCCTTCTGAAGAACCATATCTCTGTTGCCTCAGGTCTCTTTTTCATCTGTAATGAGATTGTCAGGCATTCACTACCCCATAGGAGAACTAATATTACATAGAAATTCAGTACTTTTTCTTTGTTTCTTATGAAATTTTTCTGTTTCCTAATACTTTGCTTATCTTTTGGAAGGCATCTTTCACTATTTCAATTCACTTTCAGATTTTGGTATTGTATTTTTATTCTTTGTTAAAACACTTCCAAGATATTGAAATTTTTGTACTTGCTTGATTGATACGATCTTCTTACAGTTAATGTTTAGTCCTTTCTTCTCACTTTCCTTTACTACCTTCTTTTAATTTCCTTTCTGTATCTGCTATGTCAGCTGTATATCTTATGTTGTTAAGACTGAAGTCATTAATAATTAATTCTGCTAGAATTAATTCTCTCAGAATTAGTTAACTGTAACAGTTGAATAAGTTTGGTGAGAAGACATATTCTTGTCTTAAACTCCTTTCTATTTTTGTGTATTTACTTAATTCATTTTCTATCTATATGCAAGAGATTTGCTCCCAGTATCAGTTTTGAACTATTCTAATATCCTTTCCAAAATAAATCAAGCTTA